>CANNZV010000451.1:0-283867 GCA_947561585.1 Caprella mutica | reverse complement strand
GTTGAAATATCGGTCTGGTTAGCAGTAGCCAGACTTTTTACAAGACTTTTTCAGTCACTATATTTACTCTATTAAATTTTAATCTCGAGTTAGGTCCCGGTATCAATTAGATTAGACTATTTATTTTCTAGGACCAAATCTAATTTGTTCATTTATTTTCTACTTTTGCTTCCGTGATATGCATACTATTTTAATTTTAAAAAATTATTGATCACCTAGACCTATCCTTGCTTTTTGAAATGTTTTCGATCCGATGAATTGATATATGGTTATCAGTTGTAAATTAATAGATTAGATTGAATAAGTAATCTCATCAGGTCAGTTTATAAATAAGTTGTTAGATGACATAAATAACTTTACGTAATTAATTAACCAGGCTAGATTACAAAAGTTGATAAATCTTTGATATGCTGCAATTGTACTATAACTTAATGAATAATAAATTAATGATAAAGCCTTTATCTTCTAAACCATATTTTAGTGCAATTCATCTTACTCATAGGCACTGATATTGAAATATGCTAATAGAATTACCAAGGTAAAATTGAAAACGAAATATAAACATTTAAGTTTTAAATTTATTATATAGAAGTACAATTTGAATTCTCGTCACTTTCTTCCACGACTGTACGTTGCCAATTCCTGAAATAAGGGATTCGTATATTAATATATATTGAATAGAAATTCACAGTATCGTTCATATACATTATCAATAACATCACCTACTCTTTTTCCTTTTGTGATGAGATAGCGACAGCTTCGATATTCTTTTCATGTCTGGAATCCCTATAAGTATATGAAAAAGTAAGAGCTAATCATATTGCAAATACATATTTAAAAATCATCTAATATTTTCAAATACTTACTTTGACCTAGCATAATTGTTCCTGAACCATTCAAAGGAATTGAAGAGGACTCCGATAGTTGATGACGTTGATCTACTTCATCAATTCTTCATCAAGATCTGAAAGTAGATTCATAAAATATAGAAAACCATATATTAATAAAGAAATGAAAAGAATTATTAACTGAGAATTCTTTCATATAGGTAAATTATTTATATAAAATGTTTAACTAATTATAAATCTTCAGATGCAGTATAAATTTAGCTCTAATAAATGCAATGGATTTTTCTAGCTAATCCTCATAATTTTGTTCATTATACACTCATAATGTAGACTTTAATTAAATACCAAGAAAGGATAATATATCAAAAGGCTCACCTCTGGTTGGAGTGTTCTCACCCTGCTAAATCCCTGGACGGTGTTCTCCTCCGACTATCTCCCTGGATGGAGTTCTCCCAGTCATAGAAAACTAGGGTCAAGTAGGTAAATTGCGGCACTTTAACTAACTGCGGTCTCTTATCCCAGAAACATTAATAACCATCATGACTTCAAGGCACTCGTGAAATGAATAGAACCTATCATAAATTGAGCTTAAATTATGATGTTCAACAATTCAGTATATAGCTAAACTAATTTCAGAATGATTTTGAGACTCTCTTAATAGGGTCACAATTAGAAATTAAAGAACCGAATTTGGCTGTGTAACCCTACCTATAGGTATACCAACTAGTTTTAAAATATATAGATTATCAGACCACTTTACTCAAGATACTAGGATAAGCTCCGAAATATCGGACGGCTCCACATTTTCGGTCGCGTAAGAAAAACTATATTAAATTAACTTTTATTTTAATTAGCTATTAGGTAGCTATATACTATATTTCATACGTGACCGAAAATTTGAAATCGCCTGATAATTTGGAACATACCCTATTCTGAGGACAGCGCAGTAACTGCCTATAATAACATATAATAATAATATAGGAAAATTAGTTTGGATATCAGTTTACAAACTGGAAGGCAGTAATCAAAATTTATTATTATGAATAGTTATATACTGATAATCAGCTCTTCAAATAACTACCTATATAAAGCCACCAAACTATCAATCACCAATATTTTAGAATATTTAGGCAGACATTTATCAATTTATTAATGGAATTAATTAATAATTAATAATCGATCGGCAGCGATAATACTATTTAATGCATATAACGCTATTGTTTGCACTTGAACTAAAATGGTATTGAGGAGCGTTCACATTCAACACGTAACACACTTGAAACAAGATTTGAACTGAAAAGTGTTATGCGAATAAATTAGCTTTGAGGAAAGCATAAGTTGCCACTTACTCATTTGATTGAACTCACACTTAAACTTAAAAAAAATGTAGCACTAACTCTCATAGTAAGTTAATTTATACACCAGATAAATAAGATTAACAGTCTTTGTGGGTTACATTATCACACTATGTCATAGTTGTTTTAACTCTTACCTAAACTTACAAAAAAGTAGCGCCAAATCTCATAGTAAGTTAATTCATACACTGCAGAATACATTGGATTAACAGTCTTTGTGGGTTACTATAACACACTATGTCATAGTTGATTTAACTCGCACCTAAACTTAAAAAAGTAGCGTCAACTCTCATAGTAAGTTAATTCATACACCAGATACATTGAATTGACAATCTTTGTGAGTTACTTCAACACACTATGTCATAGTTGTTTTAACATATGTACAAACCCCCAAAATGTAACTCCAACTCTCATAGTAAGTTGATTCAATCCATAAAATGATTTGAATTAACTATGTTTGGTGACACACACGTCATAGTTGTTTTGACACACATGAAAACATGAATATAGTCAAACCAACTCACGTAATAAATTGATTCAAAGCATAAATTGTTGACCCATTAAATATGAGTAAACTTTTTTCTCTGTGTATTTTCTAATGAATAAGATATAAACTTAGAAACTCAAATTGATTGACTGATTCAAAAGTATTGTAAATCTAAACTAATACAAACAATATAAAACTAAATAAATATTTACTTTTTGGCCGAACTTTTTTTTTTTTTGGTGTTAATTGAGGGGTATGGTCATGAGCCACCCCCATCCCCCAGACTGAAGCCCCCTCCCCTCCCGGTCATGAGCCTCCCCGGACTTAAGCCTCCGGTCATGAGCCCCCCTGGGACATAAGCCCCCCCCCCCTCGGGTATCGAGCCCCCTCTCCCCCCTACCCTGTGTTTTAATACTTATTTACCTAGTTGAACAAATGAAGAGCTACTTTGATAGAAATAACTGGGAGTAGCTAATTATGTAGTTTGTTGTATACGCTAGTTTGTTGTACTGCACACTTCATGATTTTTTAATTACCTGGCAGAGGGTTCGGGATGACGTCCCCGATATACATATATTTTATGTTAAATCAGTAATAAACTTCATAAGTGTCGGACTACTGGGGTATCGGAAAATTGGGGCGTCTGACCAATTTGGTATCGGACTAATGGGGCGTCGGACTAATGAATAGTAATCTTGTTTTCTTCAGGTATTTTAGGAATCCTTATTTACCTAGTTAAACAAATGAAGAGCTACTTAGATAGAACTAACTGAGAGTATCCCTATCTAGGTAGCTACTCTCAGTTATCTATATTTAGGTAGCTACTCTCAGTTATACATATCTAAGTAGCTATTCATTTGCTCAACTAGGTAAATATGGAGGCTCGTGACCGGGGGGGGGGACTTATGACCGGGGGGGAGGGGGCTTAAGTTCAGGGTGATTATGACCTACACCCGTTCCTTAAGCGGTGAAAAAATTCATCACCGCTCGTTACCGTTCACAGAAGTTGGTCCTCGTTAAAGCACAGTCATATATGCACGGCCACCGCTTATGTTCCCTTACAGCTCCGACGGTTTTGAGCTTTTCAAAATGTTGCAAGGGTTGAGGAGCGGTAGTTTTCCTCTTTGCAAAGTTCGCTACCTCTAAAACACCGCCCAACCAAAGTTTGGCACCGCTAGATGCAAGTTCGTGAACGCTTCATTCCGCTAGGCCAATGCAGAAATCCTGAACGGTGCTTTCCCAGCTTTGCCCGGGCGGGGATTAAACGTTGACAAACTTTGGCAGAGCGTTGTTATTTTTTTATGAGTTTGTGTGTCGAAATTATGTATCAAAATATAAAATACAGGTGATGCCATAGCGATGCACCGCTGAAGCCGTCGTTGACATAGAGTTGGCTTAACGGTAGGAAGAGGCAGCGAGCGTTGGTTTGGCAGTATGGAGCTATGCGACCTCCTTACCAACATCAAACCAAAGTTCATCACTGCAATGAATCTTTGCTTCATTTTCTGAGACCGTTTCAGAAAACTCATGTTCGTGATTCAAACGTTTTCAACTGCCTTATCAAAGTTCATGCAACATTTAATCACCGCCCGGGGAATGCTGGCGAAGTAGCGGTGGTCAAGCATTTGAGATTTACGTATTTGCGTCTATAATGGTGCCAAACTTTGACTGGGTTTTGTTGCTGTGGGGAACTTTGCGGAGTGGAAAGCTACTGCTTCTCAACGCTCGTATTATTTTTTGTAGTTCAAAACTTTCGGATCGGTAAGTGTGAACATAAGCGGTGGTCAAGCGTATATACGGCGTTTCCTGAACGGGGGCCAACTTCTGGTCAGCGTTAACAATTTTTTGTCCCTGCTACAGGAACACTCTAGTAAAGTTCCTCCGGTGTGTCAGGCCTTCAAATGATGAGCCTCAACTATCGATTGATATCAAAAATCTACCAGAATTTCTGATTAATTTCATCCACTCAGCTCCGTAATCAAAAGCAGTATACCGCTTTACCAACTTTAAACCCGCCGAGCCAACGCCTACACTCGTAGAACACCGCTCTATCAACGCTCGTGTTACCATGATTGATTTTCCAATCATGATAACGAGCGTTGCCGGAATTTCGTTTATTCTCCCTTCGTTCAAAGAACGATCCAACACAGTTCTGACTGTGTGATCTAGGCTTTAGATATCCTTCTATATTCATCGAAACAAGCCTTACTTTTAATAAATGAAAAAATTAGCAATTCCTCATGCTATACCACATATACTGGATTATTTTGCTCCAGTGCTTCAGATATTTTCTATTTGATTAAGATCAGCAATTAGTGTTGTTAATCAGTCCCCATCGAAAGTCTCATGAAGATTTCGACAGCTGCTGCATGCTCTCCAATGAGGAGAGCAATATTATGCACCCAAGTAATAAAATAAAAGATTAACAAAAAAATAGTTAGAAAAGAAAGAAACAACATGGCTCATCAATAATTAGTTTGGGTGACTAAATATCAACATATGACTAGGATTGTGACAATATGCGTTTAAAATCATAGATCCAGAGAATAGTATGGACGGAATGAATGAAAGACTATTTAATCATTCTAAATCAGTGGTATACAGTACCCGATAAAATTTCATTTCGTTTCCTCTATGATATTCTTAAGATTTATTATTTTATCTGCTTATCGTCACAACCCTACACATGACCAACGAGATGACGTGCACTCGTAATAGATCGCATACCTTCGTCACCATATATAACCTTGACCACCCAATAATTTGACTTGAGTTAAAAATGAACTTAATCTTTTCTAGTTCGCTCCCAAAATCTGATCAAATGGTTCCTGGTTATTGACCAATAAATGGTCAATACCAAATTTCAGGGAATTGGTTGAATACTATTTGAGTTATAATTGACCTTGACCCTTGACCCGATCTTTCCCAAAATCTAATCAAACTTAATTCACGGTACAGAAGGGACCGAGGTTATAGGGAGGACTACAATTCGAGCAAATTCAACAGAAATCTAGATCATGGAAAAAATTGTTTATCAATTCAAATTATTGAATGATAAAAGAAGGTAAAAAGAAGACAAAATGAAGGGAGTGGCAATTTATACTTTAAGTTTCCAGAAAAAAAAATCTATAACTTTTCAAAATAGTTTCATTTAATTTCTTTTACTATGTAAAATTGAAGACTCCATTAAAGCTATCTTGAAAAGAGAGGTGGAAGTCTGCGATCGAACTGTAGATACGTTCTCTAGGTTCTAAACTCTAGCAATCAAATTAAAGTATTTATCAATATCCTCTTTTCCTTTCTACCACGTTAAAATATTAATATTGCCAACACTACTTCCCGTTATGGAAGATATTTTTATATAGGGATATACTGTTCAATGCAAGGATTTAGATATAGCTTACAAGTTTAACTATTACACAGTTCATGCAAATGAATGTGTTATTAAGCAATGAATATGTAAGCTAATTTTAGGAGTTTGTAGCTTTCTATTTGGCAATGCATCGCTAGCCTAGGTGTGGCTTTATCTATACCCATAGTATATATTCTACTATTTATCTTTTTTTTTCTTTATAAAAATTATTAAAATATTTGAACAAAAGCCAATTTAACCAAATCAGCCTTTACATTAATCGGGGATATTATAGACATTGCATAATGAACTAACTATATACATTAAAAATTGAACTAAGTTAAGTACGCAACATCTGATGTGACACAGCAGCCGATAGCTAATTACAAAAAGATGCTCTATAATAGATATGAAGTTTGAACTTCTATAGTCGAAAATTAAAAATCTTCTCTTACTAGCTATCAGCTACTGTGTCATACTGGCTATTGTGTATTTATCTTAGTTCTTGCCCTTCAAAAAAATTCAAATTATTCTTCATACTCACTTATTAAGATAGGACTGTTGCAAATAATAATTCGATGATGGTAGTTTCGATCTTACTAACTGATAGTATGGAATGGGTAGTTATTCTGTCGAAAATTTAGAGCATGAAAAAAATCGATTGATATTAAATCAAATGATGCCAAATAGTTTTTCGTGAAGTGCTACGCAATGTAGTTATTATTTCATTAGAATTTGATATACGATTAAATCTGTGTGTAAACCACTATTACAAAATGGTTAAAAAACTGTTCCTGTAGTTACTCCCATATGAAAAAATTAAGAGAAATACACGACAAGTATTATAGTTTAGCGCAATAGTTTTTTTTATAAATGTAGTTATTTCGTCGAAGGCCTGATGGTTTAAATAATCGTTAATCGAAATGTAAATTTTTTATTAATACGATATAATTCAATTCGCACTATATTTCAATATTCAAAGATAATTCACTAATTGGTCTCCAGTAGTCATAAACTTTTTACTGCATGGCATCTTTTCTCAATACTACGAGAAGGTGGAGCTTATCCTATGCAACGTTGTCAAATCTCAAAAGTTTGACTAAAAACTCCACGGTTTTTGCATCTAAAATTTAAAGTGACCTCGTTTATTTTTTCCCTGATAATACATATACACTATATACAATATAGTAAGAAATTGCAATAATGATTAGTATATGATCTTTTTTATTTCTTATACATATTTTTTTTTATATTCCCCAATTACCCGAAGTAGTTTGAGCAGAAGGGAGCTAGATATGTCCCCCTTGCAGAGGGGGACATCCACACTCTGTCCTACGTCTAGCAGAGGGGGACATCCGCACGCTGTCCCACGTCTTGCAGAGGGGGACATCCGCACTCTGTCGCACGCCTTGCAGAGGGGGACATCTACACTCTGTCCCACGTCTTCTTGAATCCCTCTATAGCGAGGGACATCCGCACTATGTCCCACATGGGTCCCACGTCTCGAATTCCTCTATAGCGAGGGACATCCACACTCTGTCCCACGTGGGTCCCACGTCTGAAACGGAGTGGGGTAAGACGTGGGACATGTGGATGTCCCCCTCTGTCAGAGAGGGACAAGACGTGGGATCAGACGTCTTGCAGAGAGGGACCCCTGTACAAATGAAAAGGGTTAGACGTCTGATTTCTCCCGCCCCACGTCTTAAATCCCTATATAGGCTCCAGAGATGGGCGGGATTGCACTTCCCAAGTACCAAGTAAAAGTACCAGGTAAGTACTTCAAGTACTTCTTGAAGTACTTTCTAAAAAGTACTTTGAATAATTACTTAGAAGTACTTTTTACAAGTACTTGTTACTTCCCAAGTAAAAAGTACCTTATAAAGTACATTTTTTTCCTTTATAATAAAATGACAGTCAAACTTACGACGATGTCGCTACAGTTTCTAGATGTTGCCAATTGGATTCAAGAAATTCTAATAGGTTCGTTCTATAATCTCTGTAAAAAGAGTCACTCTGATTATGTACTATCAGAGAAAAGAGTCCTGTGGTGATGTACTATCAGAGAAAAGAGTCACTGTTATGATGTAATATCAGAGAAAAGAGTTACTGTGATGATGTACTATCAGAGAAAAGAGTCACTGTGATGATGTTCTAACAGAAAAAAGAGTTACTGTGATGATGTACTATATCAGAGAAAAGAGTCACTGTGATGATGTACTATCGGAGAAATGAGTCACTGTGATGATGTACTATCAGAGAAAAGAGTCCTGTGGTGATGTACTATCAGAGAAATGAGTCACTGTGATGATGTACTATCAGAGAAAAAAAGTCATTGTGATGATGTACTATCAGAGAAAAGAGTCACTGTGATGATGTAATATCAGAGAAAAGAGTCACTGAGATGATGTACTATCAGAGAAAAGAGTCACTGTGATGATGTGCTATAAGAGAAAAGAGTCAATGTGATGATGTACTATCAGAGAAAAGAGTCACTGTGATGATGTACTATCAGAGAAAAGAGTCACTGTGATGATGTACTATCAGAGAAAAGAGTCACTGTGATGATGTACTATCAGAGAAAAGAGTCACTGTGATGATGTACTATCAGAGAAAAGAGTCACTGTGATGATGTACTATCAGAGAAAAGAGTCACTGTGATGATGTACTATCAGAGTTAACAGTATAAATTTATTACTTGGTACTTCTAAGTACTTTAAAAAGTACTTGGTACTTGTACTTTGAAAGTACTTTTTAATTTGAGTACTTGGGCAACTTACATTGATTTACGAGTACTTGTACTCAGTACTTAAGTACTTTCGATGTACTTTTCGCCCATCTCTGTATATAGCGAGGGGTATCAGACGTCTTAAGACGTGGGACAAACAGCTTTTGGTTGGCTGGGGGGACAACCTACTCAAACTTAGTCACTTCAAAATTTAATTATTTTCTTATCAATTACTAAAAATGGGCATTGGTTAAATTGTATTTCACTTATTTTATTCCTTAATAGTTATTCATAGGAACTACAATTTAGCGGTTAACTAGCACTAGTTTTGGCTCCTAGGTAGCATATATACATAGTTCAAGACCCTATTTTTTTATAGATAAGTAAAAGAAATGAACAATATATAAACACACCTGAATTATATCTATATATTAAAGGTCCTCTCCAGGCTCCGGAGAAAAAATGAGTTTATAACATAATATTATAGAACTAAGGTCTACGATCATTATTCCGCAAACTGCATACAATTCGGTTCAGTATATATTTTACTATTTACTTTTAAAGTTTTTTAATACTCTGTGAGCAACAATTAAGCGAATCTCCAACCTGACGTTGAGAAAGAAGATTGTACACTCTTTGTTTTGATTTCAAATTTAGATTTTTAAACAAACAATGCATTTTTGGCCTTCTTTTAAGATATTAATTGTTTCTAAAAGTATATAAAAGTTTCTATAATAAGTTTATCCAAATTTAAACCTTTAAACGAATAATAAATAGATTTATTGAACCAAATACCTAGTTGACAATCAAAACAAATGGTGTACATTCTTCTTCTTCAGACTGAAACTTAGAAAGTCGGAAGTAAAGTAGGTTTTGTAGAGTTTGGATTATAAAAATGTTTAAAAGCATATAAAATTAGAAATATGCTATCAAATTTTATGGGGTTTGCAGTAAAATGATAAGAAACATTAGCCTCGTTGATTTAGGCAATAAAAAAATTTGCTTGGAGGGGACCTTTAAACTTTGAGGTTCAATTAATAGCCATTTTTGTTTTTCTTCTACACAAAACCTTTTTAAAATGACTTTAAACTTCTCGATACAATTAACATGCATATACAAGGAACTATGAGCCACTCGCCTCATTTATAGCCTACTATAATGAAAAGTTATTATTTATTTTGGTTGTAACATGAATTAAATAATTAATTTATAGGTTTTCGTAGCTAGCATGAATTAAATAGGTAATTAATAAATACGTTTTCGTAGCTGCTTCTTCTTCTTCCACAGGGGTTTATAGGGATTAGATATTTGGTTTTCGTATCTGTTCAATACAAATTGATTGATATTTGATAATTGTAGTTCACTTGTACAATAATTATTGGCATACCGTAACCTAAAATAGCAGTAATTACGCACCTAACTCTAAAATTCAAAACAATCGATCAATATCGCGCGAATTCGTGAAATTTCGAAGTTATGATGTTGGTTAGATATTTTTTAGAGTTTTAAATTTATTTATATGTCATATAGGTAGAACATTCCTATTTATGTTTTGAATATTATGTTTTTTGTTGGAAGAATTGTTAGCCAGGCTAGGTATATACCTACTATGGAGATAGGTAGCTATGTACTTTATTCTGAAAGATCTAGATGTGAGAGTAAAGTAATGTCTGTCAAAAAGATTTCCATTTGCATTTAGCTAGTTTGGCACTCTAAAGGCCCGCTGACACGCTACGATAAATAGGAGCGATTTATTGAGCACAGAGATCGCATCAATTTTTACTCCAATATCTTTATTTTTCACTAGCCCTCATGAACGAAACATTATGGTGGTCTGCATCTGGAATTTGTTTAGCCCTAGGTATATAAACTGCGTCTAGAGATTATATGCAAAACACAAAATATAAAGAATTTTGAAAATTATTGTATTTATCTATCATGTCATGGATGTTATGCATTCTATTGGATATTGTTAACTTAAATTTCTAGTGATAAAGAAAAACAATGGTTGGTTTTGAAAATATTTATTAAATTAAAAAAAACAGACTAATTTGACTGTCAATAGTTTATTTGCAACTATCAGTTTTTTACACTTTAATATAATTTTTTCTTAGATCAAATAACGTGACAATATTTATATCAATTTCTAGAGATATTATCATAACATAGATATGATTTAACAAAAATATAACACGAAAAAAACATCAAAACATATTAAAGCCTCTCATAATTTATTGCACCGATGCTCCTTTCTTTTCAAGGACTCTCACCAGCCTGTTATCAACATCTGATGTTAGATTTGCAATTGTAGAGGCGGATACATTATTTGCAACAACCTTAACTGCATCCCAGAGGTCATGCTTGCTGTTGAATTGCCTCCCATTGCGATAAATCTCTCTCTTGAGAATGCTCCACAGGTTCTCAATGGGGTTCAAGTCACAACTATTTGCAGGCCAGTCCATATACGTCCAAGTAAAATAGTATGTCTTATAAACTCGCCATTAGGCATTAGTCTCTCAAGCTCTCTCCAAAATTCAACAAATTCTCTCCAAAATGATCAAATTTTCATAAATTCTCTCCAAAATAACATTGTAGCCAAGGAGAAAAATAGGTAAAACTCGCCATTTGCATTTGAAGGGCTCAAAATAACTGTCACAAACTCGCCATTAAAATGGCGAGTTTGGACATGCTGTATTACTTGGATATACGTCTCTCCAACAAATCTCCTTTCCTTCAACCATGATTTGGTGAACTTTGATGCATGACTTAGGGCGTTGTCTTGCATAAAAATCATAGATCTACGCTTGGCAATAGGCTGGTCATCCAGCCATTCAAAGAAATGTTGGTCTAAAAACTCACAGTACGTTTTGGAGTTCATTTTCACGCCGTCTTTAACTCTAAATGGACCCACTAGCTCATTGCCAATAATTCCAGCCCAAATCATGATGGAACCGCCACCTTGTTGGCGTTTAACAAACTGTCTCGAGTCACGTTGCTTACATACCCCAGGTAATAAAGCATGTCCAAACTCGCCATTTTAATGGCGAGTTTGTGACAGTTATTTTGAGCCCTTCAAATGCAAATGGCGAGTTTTATCTATTTTTCTCCTATGCTACAATGTTATTTTGGAGAGAATTTATGAAAATTTGATCATTTTGGAGAGAATTTGTTGAATTTTGAAGAGAGCTGGAGAGACAAATGGCGGGTTTATGAGACATACTATTTTACTTGGTACATACCCATCCTCGAGCCCACCCATCCGGTCCATCAAGGCTGATCCTTGACTCGTCTGTGAACAAAACATTATTAAAATCAGTTTTCAGGTATTTCTTTGCCCACTGCACTCTTTTTTCCCTATGTTTCTTTGTTAAAAAGGGCTTCTTGATTTGATTTTTGACATCAGCAAACTTCCTTAATGCTTTACATCTTGTTTCTCTTGACACCTTAGGAGCTCCAGCTGCCTCAAATATGAAGGCACTTGATGCATTTGGGTTCCTAATCACTTCTCTACGAATATGAGACAGATCTCGCTGAGTTAATTTCCTGAATTCAGCCTGTGATCTTTTCTTCCTTGGTTTAATTCCCGTTTGACAATTTTTTTTTATTGTTCGATGATCCCTATGTAAATCCTTCGAAATTTGTAGCGACACCTTTCCTTTGCTAATTTCCTTAATTATATAGTTCTTTTCATCCATTGTTAGTTCTTTTTTACGAGCCAATATGCTAAATTTTACCACTTGCAAATAATCTCTTGACACTCCAAAATGCAATATTTATCAAAAACTTGTAAAAATCTAATCTGAAAAGGACAATCGAGATGTTGGTGCTTGATGTTTATTTGCCTACATATGGACTACAAATTGTATCATTATACAACACATAATCATCAATATTTAAGAAATAATTGACAATAACTGTATTGCATATAATCTCTAGACACAGTTTATTGAGTTAGTAGATTGCAACAATTTATTGGAACCCTGTTTACACGTTCAAACGTTTCGTTACGATTCATATAAATTTGAGCCTGCTGGGCAGTGCTGGCACCAATCACACAATCCAATCCCAACTCCAATAAATCGCTACGATCAACTGCCTGTCTGTATTTCGTGGTAAATTCCACAGAGATGTCGGTGGAATTTTTCTCTTATTGAAAATAATATTCTGGCAAAGTCGGTGGATTTTTAGCTATTTACTCCTATGTTACCATTAATTTTTGGTGGAAAAATGGGTAAAATGTTGGTGGATCAGCCAAATTACTGGAAATTTATGGTGGATTTTTTCAGCTTTTTCTAAAAGTCGGTTGAATTTTGTGCACCAAATACAGACTGGAATCTGGATCAACTGTTTACACGTACTGATAAATGGCAACAGCCAACAACAACCAAACGGGCCTTAACTTTATGGCCAGTCTGCAGAATGTGTCTCTTCTCCCGCAGACGCAGAGATTTTAATTTGAAAGACAGTTACTCTCTGACTCTCAGTAACAGATTCAGAATCTCTCGCAGCTAAATTAATGGTAACATAAGAATTAATTCAAAATCTCCCGCAGCTAAGTTAATGGTAACATAGGAATTAATTAAACATCTCCTGCAGAGATCTCAAATTTCTAAAATTCAATCAAAAACTCCTGCAGAGAGTCTTTGAAAAATGTTCCATATTCTGCAGACTGGCTTTATGGTACCCCTAGGGGCCTAGTTCCAAAGAAGGTCTTAGAAGTCGGCATAATAATTAACTGACGTTTCTATGGTCGGCATAATTAGTTATTTCTGTGTGTGTAGTCGACAGTCGTCACGTTAAAATAAAGCTAAGTACCTCTACGGTTCTACCTAGTCTTGAATCTTCAAGTTAAAATAAAGCTGTCTCTAAATTCTTATCGGTAGTCATCACATCAAAATAGTTTGATAGTTTCGAGCATTAAAACAAACTACGGTCCATAGTACTTAGAACACAAACTTCGGTCCATAGTACCTACACAACTTAGGTCCATAGTACACAAGCTACAGTCCATAGAAAAAATTAACTTTTCAATTTTTTACGCTTAACTCTATGCTATAAAGTAAGAGTTGATTCAATGCATGCTTTTAGAATCAACTGTGTTCCAATGACGTAACAGGATTTTCAAACCAATCTTGTAGTGGCCTAGTGTTGCCATATCCATTATCCACAGTGAAATTTCTCTGTCACTTTTTCTCATGCAATTTCATAAGTTTAATAATACATTCAAATTTGAATAGATACTACTTACTGATGAATCTCTCATTAGAATAATGGGTAGTGAATGAAATTTATTCTGATGCACGCATTGTACAGTTTTTGTACCATCCGTTATTGTAAACTAGGCAGTAGGTACCAATTCATAGTTATTTAGGGTATCTAAGTTACGAATTATTGGACAGTTCCATATTTTCGGTCAAAGATAAATTATTATTTTCCATTTAAACTGATGATTTTAATAGGTACTAGTGATACCTGGATACCAATTAATAATATTTAATTATTTTTTTCTTATACGATCGTAAATGTAGAACTGCCCTATAATTTGTACCTAATTCTTATCCTATAAGTATACCTACCTATTTCAATTTAATATTATTCAGTTGAGCTGAGTAGGTACTGGTAGCATCATTATTTACAAATATTAACTACCAAAGTAAATACCAAAATTTAATAGGGCTATACGATTAAGTTTAACACTAGGGTAAGTTCCGAATTATCGGTCAGTTCCACATTTTCGATCATATAAGAGAAGACAATATAATAATTATTATTTCACTAAGATAGGTTGAGTAAAATAATTTTAATTAGCCTATATGTTTTTTTCTTCTATGACCGATGATGTGGAACTGACCGATAATTTGGAACTTTCCTTAGCAGATAACAATAATTACATAGAACGTATTATGATAATGATGATTAAATAGGTGGGAATAATTTAGATTCTGGTTAAATTGTTAAAGTAGGAAATTATAATGTTTTAAAAACGTATGATTAAAATATTTAAATCAGAAGTTCACGTACCATGACGTAGTTACATAAGTTAGAAAACAAAATGGCTGTCAGGATGACGCTCTATGAGAAGGTAGGTACATCAGACATGTTTCGACTGATACAGAATACCTAATTAACACAAAATACCTTCCTACTATAAGTATAGCTAAATGATTGAATGTAAGTTTTTCTGTTCTAGACATGTCCAGACAACTGTCTGGAGTCTGGAATTGTACATGTTTAAAAGTATTCACAATTAGCCTAATATTTAAGAAATAATACAATCGGAAAATTTAGATTTAAATTTGATAAATTATAAAGCACTAGTTTATTAACATTACTGTTCGTTTAATTAGGTATTTTGAGTAAATATTTTAAACTGAATGAATGTAGGTACTTAATACCTATACATATAAGGCTATATAAATGTAGTACCTTGGTAGTTTGTTTCTATAATTCTTCAGTGCATTGGGTAAGTTCCGAATTATCGAACGGTTCCACATTTTTGGTCATGTAAGATAAGAGTATACCTATAGGTAATAATTATTGATCTTTTATTTTAATGTGCATCCAAGATACCTGAAGGTTAGGTATAAATTATAATGAACTATGGATACCTACCAATTAGAATGAAAGTTAAATAATAATTATCAAGTAGGTTACTGTATGTAACATGGTACGGTGGTACCTAAGTGGTAACTGCCACTAACTGGTAGGTATAAACTATAAGGTTAAACAGGTTATTTAAGAGAGGTTTATCATATATACCTACCTATTACATTCTTGATAATATAATAACACAGATACAGATTTCACATTATATACGGTACTATACCTTGTAAATACCCTTCAAATGGGCCGGCAAATTGGTGGGAAAATATAAGAACATGTTTTGATATTTAGAACTTGTTCAATCACTTCAGTGACGCTATTATGACGTATTATTATGATGAACATACCAGTTACAACTTCAGCGCGATTTGATGACGTCACACGATCACATTAATGCTACGTGATGATGATCACTTAAGACTTTTAGATACGTATACTGTTTAGACTGTTCAGTGTTTATAGCTGACCAAGCTGATTTGCCTAGTGCAGTTATTTTCGTTTTTGAGTCTTCTGAGAGATTTTGTGTTGGCAATTAATTATGAGGGAGTTTTAGGGAAATTCAAAGTCTGCAATATGATGCAAAGACGATTTTCTGAATTTGATTAATGTCGGCAAGAGCTTGCCGACAATGGACATTCTCTGGAACTAGGATGGTACCTCCAGTCTGGAGAATGTGTCTCTTCTCCTGCAGAGACTTTAATTTGAGAGAGAGCTACCAGCCTACCTACTCTCTGACTCTCAGCAGCAGATTCAGAATCTCCCGCAGCTAAATTCCAGTCTGCAGAATATGGGACATTTTTAACATTTTCTGTGCGAACAATCCTTAATTTCCTACTATGTTTACATGTATTTTTATTTTTTCTGAGAACAGAAGCCAAAATAGAGGATTTCTTGGAGAACACTTTACCAGTTCCTGCAGTCTGGGCTAAATTAATGGTAACATAGGAATTAATTCAAAATCTCCCTCAGCTAAACCAGATTGTATTTGGTGGTATATTCCAATGATATCTCGGGAGATATTCAATTTCTGTAATAAAAAAAATTCCTGCAATGTCGGAGGATATTTAGCTATCAATTCCTATTTTACTATTAATTTTTGGAGGAGAAACTGGAAAAATGTTGGAGGACTAGACAAATTGATGAAAAATGTTTGCAGCTATTTCTCAGATTTTTGAAAAAGTCAGAGGAGTTCAGTGCACCAAAAACAAACTGGCAGCTAAATTAATGGTAACATAGGAATTAATTCAAGATCTCCCGCAGACTGCAGAGATCTCAAATTTCTAAAATTCAATCAAAAACTCCTGCAGAGAGTCTTGGAAAAATGTTCCATATTCTGCAGACTGGTGGTACCTAATTGGTATAAATATCAAAGCATTCTGGAAAGTAGACTACCTAGTTAGCCTGTTAGGCTACCTCACTACCTGCCAGGCTGCCCCTACCATATCAACATTCAATGATTCGACTGACAGTCTGACAGACCAAGTAAAATACATATGGCTTATCCAGTCCGCAGAATGCTTCTCTTCTCCCACAGAGATTTTTATTTGACAGGGAGCTACTCTCTGACTCTCAGTAGCAGATTCAGAATCTCCCGCAGCTAAATTAATGGTAACATAGGAATTAATCACAAATCTCCCGCAGCTAAATTAATGGTAACATAGGAATTGATTCAAGAACTCCCGCAGAGATCTCCAATTTCTAAAATTCAATCAAAAACTCCCGCAGAGAGTCTTTGAAAAATGTTCCATATTCTGCTGACTGGTGGCTTATGAACTATCTATTGGCCTCCCCAAAATTCACCAAATATCTCTCCAAAATGATCAAATTATCATGAAATCTCTCCAAAATAGCATTGTAGGATTATTGTAGCCAGTCAGCAGAATATGGGAGATATTTTTGGATTTTCTATTTCTCTCTGAACAATTTTGAATTAATTCCTATCCAGTCTGTAGAATGTGGAACATTTTTCCAAGACTCTCTGCGGGAGTTTTTGATTGAATTTTAGAAATTGGAGATCTCTGCGTGAGATCTTGAATTAATTCCTATGTTAGTAATGTTACCATTAATTTAGCTGTGGGAGATTCTGAATCTGCTGCTGAGAGTTGGAGAAAAACTCTCTCAAATTATAATCTCTGTGGGAGAAGAGACACACCAGTCTGTATTTGGTGCACAAAATTCCACTGACATTTCCCAAAAAAACTGAAAATATCCACCACAAAATTTCATTAATTTGGCTGATCCACCAACATTTTCCCCATTTGGCCACTGAAAATTAATGGTAACATTGAAATAAATAATTAAAAATCTACTGACTTTGCTAGAACATTATTTTCAAAGGGCAAAAAATTTCTCCAACATGTCGGTGGAATTTACCACGAAATACAGACTGGGAGACGCATTCTGCAGACTGGATTCCTATAGGCCTATTTACATTAATTTTCTGAATTATCATGTCAGTTAAAACCAATTAATTAGATAAGATTTCAAAAGGTCAAAACTCAGATCAGGCTATCAGTCAGGACTCAACTGTGTGTAAATTGTTATAATACCAGACTGCTGACTTCAGGAATTGGTAATCTGTTCTCCAAGAAATCCACTCTAGAAAATAAATTAGGCTAACAGATAAATTTTAGAGGCTAAATGCTGCTGATAATACAGTTCCTATTAATTTATTACTGTATTTTAAGGTTTGCTAAACTCCAACAGAGTAATTACTTCATTAGAAAAGACCACTTTTTCCAAAGTGGTAAGAAATCCTTTATTTTGGCTTTTGTTCTTGGTTTAGTAGTATTACTTGTAAATATAGGAAGAAATTAAGGATTGTTCGCACAGAAAATGTTAAAAATGTCCCGTATTCTTCAGACTGGTAATAATACTGTAATTGGCTTAAAATTTTAAATTAATTCCTATGTTCTAAGTCCACAATCCCATGTTAATTTTGGCTTGAAATCTTCAAAATATGAGCCAAATTGAATTGGCTCATTTTTTTTAATGAAATTTTGGCTCAAAAATTGGCTTAAAATTTTCCAGCATTTGAAACATGGCTGAATGCCTGAATTAATTCCTATATTTATTTACATTAATTTTGCTTCAAACAGAATAAGAGATCTCTACAAACACTTTACCAGTTTCTGCAGATGGTATCCAGTCAGACCAGTCTTCAAAATATGAGATATATTTGGGATATTCTCTCTGAACAATTTTGAATTATTTCCAATATTTACATTTATTTTGCTATAAACACTTGTGAATTAATTTCTATATTTACATTAATTTTTCTTCGAACAGAATAAGTGATCTCTACGAACAGTTTACCAGTTTCTGCAGACTGGACTGGTATTATAGCATAGGAGGATAAAAATAGATATTTCTCACCATTTGCAATTGAAGAAGACCCACCAGTCTATAAAGTACACTTAGTACAGCCTGTCTGCAGAAACTGGTTAAGTTTCGTAGATATCTCCTATTCTGTAATCTGTTTGTATCAAAATTAAAGTAAATATAGGAATTAATTCATAATTGTTCAGTGATAATATCCCAAATATCTCGCATATTCTGCAGACTGGTAGTACAGCAGGATTTGTCATTTGTGGATTAATCCTGCGCCCAAGTCTTATTTAATTTCTATGTTGCCATCAAATAAAATAGTATGGCTCATAATCTAGCCATTTGTCTCTCCAGCTCTCTCCGAAATAACGAAATTTCTCCCCAAAATGATCAAATCATAAATTCTCTCCAAAATAACATTAACAGCATAGGAGAAATATAGATATTTCTCGCCATTTGAAATTGAAGGGCTCAAAATAGCTGTCACTAACTCTCCATTAAAATGGCGAGTTTAGACATGCTTCATTACCTTGCAAATCGTCAACTCAACCTGAGTCAACTTCTAGTCCCAGTCTGCAGTGTATGGGACATTTTCTGTGTGAACAATCCTTAATATCCTGATTTTCCTCATATATTTACATGTATTTTTACTGAGAACAGAAGCCAAAAGATATGATATCTTGTAGAACAGTTTACCAATTCCTGCAGTCTGGCTATAGTCCATAACCATTGGGTTTAAACTTTTTTTTATCATTTTCCACTGTAGACTGCACCCTATTGTTCAAACATTCCAAGCTCCCCCTTTGTTTGTAGGAGAGAAAGAGCAGGTAAAATACAAAGAAATAAAGGATCAGAAAGTGTTCTCTAAAAAATTCCTCTATTTTGTCCCCTCTGGTCTGCAGAAGCAGAATAGCCAATATTGAACCTTTTTCTAAGAGGCTGAGACAAATCTAAGCCAAAATTTAATAGTTTCAGATTTTTGTGGTAGATCTTTAATTATATTCCCATTTTATGATTAATTTACTACCTGAAAGATGTAAAATAATGTATGACACAAAAAAAGTTGACAAAAAAATAAGTTGCTATAACTCCAAAAAATAATTAACATATCAACTTGAAACAAAATCTATTAAATAGAGCATAATATCAAGTTTTATTTCATGTATCAAAACATTTTCTTAGAAAATGGATTCTTAGAAAAAATCTGAAATTGACTCCTTACAAAATGCAGTAATCACAAACGCTCACACATAATGACAATGTCCGAAGACTGCACTTTTGTCAACGAATTAATCAGGTAACAGAGCAAGGAACACCAAATGTCAACACTATAGTGTTTAGTGATGAATCCCATATTTATCTTGATGGTTTTGCTGATTGACCAGTACCAGCAATTCAGAAACCGCTACACTCCCGAAAGGTTCCCTTTTGATGTTGCGTGAGTGCGAATAGAATCTATGGGCTATATTTTTTTGAAGATGCAAACTCAGGGAATGCCCGCACTGTACAAGTGAAGCCTACATTGAGATGTTAAGTATCGTAATGAATGTCGACATTAGCCCCTATGTTTGGTTTCAGCAAGATTGCACGACCTCCATACTTCTTTGCCTGCATTGAGAAGGTTGAAAACTCTCTCTCAGTACCTAACACCGTACTGAGTTTCCATGGCTAGCCAGATCACCTGACCTTTCACCTTTAGACTATTTTCTTTATGGATTTGTTATACAAAATGTCTTCAAATCAAATTCAAGGTACATTCTTGCATTTAAACAACTCATCCAATAAGTAATCACTTTAATCAATCAGGGACTTTAGCGAAAGTAATCTACAATTTTAAGAAGCTGATAGATCTTTGTATTGAACAACAAGTTGGACATTTTGAACATTGGTAAAAACTAAGTAAAACTTCAAGATTTGCTTTTTAATTTGGTCTTTGTTTTAATTTCCTACAGGTAACAAAGGCAAATGAATCTTAAGATTTGGTAGTTAGTAGGTAATGAAATTATTTCCCATCTGACATTTTCAAATGTCCTCCAATTTTTTAGCCTCGGCTTTAATCTAATTTTCCCAATAGCCTCCTCTAAATTCATGAATAGTTTTTTTCATATTGATACTCCACTAATTGCTTTCTAGTCTATATACTTATTGATAATTTTCTTTCAGTTTCATTATTTTGAACTTCAGTGTAGTGTATAACGGCTCACTTTCTATTGTATCTCATCAGTGAACATTTCAGTCCAGCATCATGCCGTGTGAAATGATTACACTGCAACTCGGCCAATGTGGCAACCAGAGTAAGCATTGCTTGAAACATCTTAAGGGGTGTACACACACATGATTTTCAAGTCTTTCCACCAGACTTTTTGCTAAGCTCCTCCTACTTTTTCCATGAGAATACAAGGAAAATCATATATTAATTACCAACTGAAATATATAACAATTATATCATTTTTCTTATATTCTCATGGAAAAAGTGTTGAATTCTCTATCGCTTGATTACGGAATAACATAGAATGTTCTATAATTTATAGCCATTTCCTATAAAATACTTCTACCAACAACATGTAATCTGAATTTAGCCTTGTTATATCTTTATCTAGTTAGTTAATTACCTACTGTCACCAGAGTTAATACAAAGTACGTTCCTCTCTCTGTGTTTTTAATTCACCTACCCATACCTAACTAAATTAGTATACTTCATACGTTATTATATTTCAAGAGCTAGGAGCTTGGCAGAAAGTCTGGTGGAAATACTTAAAAAACCCTGCGTGGCCCTTTAGATATGATCTTTTATTTTGAAACTTAGATTCAGTTAATACTTATTATTCCAATGATGGATATATATGACATATCTTCATGAATTTTATGTAATGAAAGCTTCTTGTTGCAGTTGGTTTTGAGTTCTGGAAGAAGGTGTGTGCAGAGCATGGCATTTCTCCAGAAGGTACATTGGAGGACTATGCCACAGAGGGCACTGACAGGAAGGATGTCTTCTTCTATCAGGTCTCTAACCATTAACTATTGCAGTGATTTATTTAATTAGTTAGCTTCTAAATGCTACTACCATAACTAGCTGCTTTTTGTAAATTTGAATGAAGTAGAATTCTCTATTTATTGCCACAGCCAACATTTCATTTCAGTAAGATTCTTTCAATATTCTTAGCAAGTAATCTTCTTAGTTCTGCGGAAATGATAGTCAAAATGTTCTATTGGATTAAAACTCTTGTAATCAAATATTTTGATGATGATACCAGTACAGATTCTTCAGTTTGTATTAAGTGATAGCATCTAGTTGAATACTTCGTAGCTAAGTAGTTTTCTAATTATTTATTTGCTACTAAATAACAAAGATATTTTTGTTTGTACAATATATAGTTACTCCTAGCCTTGTTACTCGGTGACTAAGCAACTACTTCTCCCCAGGCCGATGATGATCATTACATTCCAAGGGCAGTGCTGTTGGATCTGGAGCCTAGAGTTATATCTACAATCATGAACTCCCCTTATGCTAAGGTAATATATTACACTTTAATTACTAGGCGAGCTAATCAAAAAGCAGACAAAGTGTTTCAATTCATACAAATTTAAGTGTATTTACTGATTTAGATGAAAAAGAAGGATAAACTACAACTGTATGTAAAAACCTACAGCGGACAGTTCAAAAGAAATCTCTTATTAACACGATTTGATGAAATTTCAAAGGTTTTCTTTATTGGTCTGATGTTGGCTTTATCGATTTATATATAATGTTCCTGTTATTTTCTCTAGATAATTCTTTGAATGTCAAACTTAATTAGACAGCTCATTAAGTTTAGAAACCATTATTCCAGTTTGAAGCTATCTCTAGTTACTATTTAATAGCTACAGGTGGTAACAAATGAAATGCATATATCAATTACTAACTGAGTGGGTAAGTTATGAATTATCAGTCAGTTTCACATCTTCACAAAAAATTAATAATTTTAATATAGCTACTGTTTTTTCTCCTATAACTGAAGATGTGAATCTGACAGATAATTCGTAACTTACTCTACCAGGTTTTTTAAACAATTTCATCATCTCTCTACCTAACACTTTCTAACTACTAACTAACACATTTTTTCCATTGCAGTTGTACAATCCTGAGAACATTTACCAGAGTAAGCAAGGAGGAGGTGCGGGTAACAATTGGGCCTGTGGCTTCAGCAATGGTGAACTCATCTACGATGATGTCTTTGATATCATTGACAGGTGTGATAATTTACTAGATAATCTCTAGACCAGTGATTCACAATCTTTTCAAATTATTTATAAAATAGAACATATTTTTTTTCAAATGAAAGTCCCCAGAAGGAACATATATATGGTTTCTCTCACGCTCCACTAAAAACTTATTGGTCTCCAGTTTGGGAACTACTGCTTTACATTATTTAGTTAATCAATGGTTCTAAGTAGACATTTTTCCACAATATAGAAAGTCTGGTTTGAAAAATACTCTAGTGCCTTAAAACAAATGGGAACATATTAAATCCTTTAGAGTAAATGACTAGCTAATTAATTAAATACAGACTCATTATCTATCCTTACTAGCACCCACTAAGGGCCCTCGCACACGAGTGTTCTTTGCCGTCCGGCGATTGACGCATGACCCTAAAATAGCATTTAGCTCTCGGGTATGTGGGCACACGCTTGCAGGGTAATGCGTTCCCTTGGCGCATGGTGACTGCCACATAACCAGTCAATTCTATATAATCTACGTGTGGGTTTGCACACGGACGGTTTGTTGCCGCTTCTTTCAATGATAATTGTAATTAAATAGTAGAGATTGAAACATTTTTATTGAACATAAAAGAAAGAAATTTTTGTCCCTACATTTTAACAGTCTGTGAGTTATTACAAAAAAATAAGAAAACGAGAAAACAGAGTTAATTCAGGTAATTCTTTATCGATCAAGCCTTTATGAATATATATATATATAAACTTTTTGAATGAATATGCACCAATACGTACTGATATAAGTACCAATAACAATTACTTTTAATAAAATTTCCATCCTTTTATGTACAGTGTGACTGATTGGATCGCTTATAGTGTGACTAGTTAGATAACTTAAAGCGTGACTAGTTAGGTATAGTGTGACTGGTACATGCTGCATTTCTCTCCCTATGCATCTGAGTTAATTTTATGTTGCGTCAAAACAACGCTCATGTGCCCTGGCCATGTGTCTGCGTTCATTTCGCTTTGCGGCGAAGGAACGCTCGTGTGCGGCCCTTAAAGTCATTAAAAAATATAATTCATATTTCAATTTATATTAAGTTCAATACGTAAGGAAAGTGATAATTTGTTTTGTTTCCAATGGAAAAATCTACAATATTGTTTTTAAAATAAAAATATAAATTGTGCTATGGTAATTTCTTAATTATTAGTCAGTTTCACATTTTCGGACACATAAGAAATCAATATATACCAATTTTTTAAATTCTTATAGCTATATTGTTTTGTTACGTGTCTGAAAATGTGGAACTGACCGATAATTAAGAAGTTACCCTATGTACACCTAACTTTTTTGCTATGCTAACTCACCCCCTTTCCCCAGAGAGGTGGATGGGTCCGACAGTCTGGAGGGCTTCATTCTGTGCCACTCCATTGCTGGAGGCACGGGGTCAGGACTCGGCTCCTTCATCCTTGAGAAGCTCAGTGACAGGTTTCCTAAGAAGTTAATCCAGACATACTCTGTTTTCCCCAATCAAGACGAAGTCAGGTACCTAACTGTTCTTTCTATAGCTACTTCTGGAGTTAGTTGTCTATGGAGTTTTTAAGTTAAAGAATAATAGAATATACGTAAACTCAGAAACATCTTAATTAATGGAATTCAGTTCTATATCAATATTAATATATTAGGTGACCAAGAAATAATTGATTATGAATCGTATAGGGTAATTTTTGATTTATTGAACGGTTACACAACTTAGGTCATGTAAGAAAAAACTATACAATATTTACTATATAATGTTAATGTTTTTTTCTCATATGGCTTGGTAAAGATGTAAAACTGACCGACAATTCATAAGTTCCTTTAGATTTATTAAAAACCACCAGTTTTCAAGTCTTGAGTATAATTTTCAAGTTATTCATATCACATGGGTGAATAATTCTGGTGTGTACGTTTCAGTGACGTGGTTGTGCAACCTTACAACTCTATCCTCACTCTCAAGAGACTGACTCAGTGTGCTGACTGTGTGGTGGTACTAGACAACACCGCCCTTAACAGAATAGCTACCGATAGACTGCACATTCAGAACCCTTCTTTCAGCCAAATCAACTCTCTAGTCTCTACCATCATGTCTGTGTCAACATCCACACTCAGGTGAGTAACTCTCGTGCTACTGTGAGTTGAACTCTCGTGCTACTGTGAGTTGAACTCTCGTGCTACTATGAGTGAAACTCTCATGCTACTGTGAGTTAAACTCTCATGCTACTGTGAGTGAAACTCTCATGCTACTGTGAGTTAGACTCTCATGCTACTGTGAGTTTAACTCTCATGCTACTGTGAGTTTAACTCTCATGCTACTGTGAGTTTAACTCTCATGCTACTGTGAGTTTAACTCTCATGCTACTGTGAGTTTAACTCTCATGCTACTGTGAGTTTAACTCTCATGCTACTGTGAGTTTAACTCTCATGCTACTGTGAGTTTAACTCTCATGCTACTGTGAGTTTAACTCTCGTGCTACTGTGAGTTTAACTCTCGTGCTACTGTGAGTTGAACTCTCGTGCTACTGTGAGTTGAACTCTCGTGCTACTATGAGTGAAACTCTCATGCTACTGTGAGTTAAACTCTCATGCTACTGTGAGTGAAACTCTCATGCTACTGTGAGTGAAACTCTCATGCTACTGTGAGTTAGACTCTCATGCTACTGTGAGTTTAACTCTCATGCTACTGTGAGTTTAACTCTCATGCTACTGTGAGTTTAACTCTCATGCTACTGTGAGTTTAACTCTCATGCTACTGTGAGTTTAACTCTCATGCTACTGTGAGTTTAACTCTCATGCTACTGTGAGTTTAACTCTCATGCTACTGTGAGTTAGACTCTCATGCTACTGTGAGTTAGACTCTCATGCTACTGTGAGTTAGACTCTCATGCTAGTGTGAGTGAAACTCTCATGCTAGTGTGAGTGAAACTCATGCTAGTGTGAGTGAAACTCTCATGCTAGTGTGAGTGAAACTCTCATGCTAGTGTGAGTGAAACTCTCATGCTAGTGTGAGTGAAACTCTCATGCTAGTGTGAGTGAAACTCTCATGCTACTATGAGTGAAACTCTCATGCTAGTGTGAGTGAAACTCTCATGCTACTATGAGTGAAACTCTCATGCTAGTGTGAGTGAAACTCTCATGCTACTGTGAGTGAAACTCTCATGCTACTGTGAGTGAAACTCTCATGCTACTGTGAGTGAAACTCTCATGCTACTGTGAGTGAGACTCTCATGCTACTGTGAGTGAAACTCTCATGCTACTGTGAGTGAGACTCTCATGCTACTGTGAGTTAGACTCTCATGCTACTGTGAGTTAGACTCTCATGCTACTGTGAGTTAGACTCTCATGCTACTGTGAGTTAGACTCTCATGCTACTGTGAGTTAGACTCTCATGCTACTGTGAGTTAGACTCTCATGCTACTGTGAGTTAGACTCTCATGCTACTGTGAGTTAGACTCTCATGCTACTGTGAGTTAGACTCTCATGCTACTGTGAGTTAGACTCTCATGCTACTGTGAGTTAGACTCTCATGCTACTGTGAGTTAGACTCTCATGCTACTGTGAGTTAGACTCTCATGCTACTGTGAGTTAGACTCTCATGCTACTGTGAGTTAGACTCTCATGCTACTGTGAGTTAGACTCTCATGCTACTGTGAGTTAGACTCTCATGCTACTGTGAGTTAGACTCTCATGCTACTGTGAGTTAGACTCTCATGCTACTGTGAGTTAGACTCTCATGCTACTGTGAGTTAGACTCTCATGCTACTGTGAGTTAGACTCTCATGCTACTGTGAGTTAGACTCTTATGCTACTGTGAGTTAGACTCTTATGCTACTGTGAGTTAGACTCTCATGCTACTGTGAGTTAGACTCTCATGCTACTGTGAGTTAGACTCTCATGCTACTGTGAGTTAGACTCTCATGCTACTGTGAGTTAGACTCTCATGCTACTGTGAGTTAGACTCTCATGCTACTGTGAGTTAGACTCTCATGCTACTGTGAGTTAGACTCTCATGCTACTGTGAGTTAGACTCTCATGCTACTGTGAGTTAGACTCTCATGCTTCTGTGAGTTAGACTCTCATGCTACTGTGAGTTAGACTCTCATGCTACTGTGAGTTAGACTCTCATGCTACTGTGAGTTAGACTCTCATGCTACTGTGAGTTAGACTCTCATGCTACTGTGAGTTAGACTCTCATGCTACTGTGAGTTAGACTCTCATGCTACTGTGAGTTAGACTCTCATGCTACTATGAGTTAGACTCTCATGCTACTGTGAGTTAGACTCTTTTAACTTAAATTTAGCAACTCTGAAGGAAAACAATTATATAGTGCATTGATTATTATTAATCTTATAGAAACAAATATAGAATATAAATTTTTTTTTCTACAGCAACATGATGAGAAACATCAGCTTCATTGATTAAAACTATAGAAAATTGTTGGGAAGGGACCTTTAAAGGGCACGTAGAACAGAATATAAAATGAACTGATTGAAGTAAATCATAATAACAACATTTTTCATAGGTACTAAGTTACAGTTACACAATTGTTGTGCATTATCTATGCCATGTTTTGCTAATAACAAGAAACAGAATCTGAATGGGTTTGGGTGAATTTTAACTTGTTGGAATTGGTACTATCCAAAATTTTTAAATGTGTACATCAAAGGTATTAAAATAAAAAAAACTCCTAATTCTCAAAATATATTTCCTATTCTCTTTTGTGTTTTAAATTGAAAAAACTTTTAATGACTGCAGGTACCCCTCGTACATGAACAATGACCTGATAGGTCTGATAGCTCCTCTCATCCCCACCCCCAACCTCCACTTCCTGATGACTGGCTACACACCCCTCACAACCGACCCCGAGGTGAGTGGGGGGCATTGGATTATATAGGGCAAGTTACGAGTTATCGGTCAGTTCTACATCATCGGTAATAGGAGAAAAACGATATAATAATTATTTTAATTTAAATTGGTATCCATGATAGTGATTATTATACCTGCAGGTATCATGGGTACCAATTAGTATAGATATTAAATAATAATTAGCTATTATATCATTTTTCCTTAGCTATATGGCCGACGATGTGGAACCGGCCGATAACTCGTAACTTAACCTGCAAGGAGACTCATTTCCAGATTCTACATTTACTCAACCATAAATATCTGGGGGAGGAAATGGTTCATTAGCAATTTCTAGAATTCCTAAGAACATTTATACCAGCTAGCTAAGTACATTTAGAAATAACGTTTATGGTTCATTGAAGAATGAATAGGTAGCTATAATCAATATTTGTTGTTAAGAACTTTTGGTGAACCTGAGATATGAAATGCTGGAAATAAACCATTTAATTAATTAATTGAACCTTTCACCTCCGGGTATCTTTCATAATTAGACTGCAACTGGTACAAATGAATACCTTTCTGGGGTGAAAGGGTTAACAGGTAAATATCCTCCTGTTGCATAGGTTGCCAGTGTTCGCAAGACTACAGTCCTAGATGTGATGCGCAGACTGCTGCAGCCTAAGAATATGATGGTGTCCACACCCTTGGACAGGTCATCAGCTCACTGCTACATCTCTATCGTTAACATCATTCAGGTGAGGTATTCAGAGCTCTATGCCTCGGCTATGATTGTTATTCTTTTGGGAATCATTGCATTGATTTGATTTTTATTGTTAAAGGAATATATTAGGTAGCTATGTGTTTATATTATTTCTTTCACAAGTTTGCTATCATAAGCTGTAGCTGTTTGATAAAATTTATTTTGTGTTAATATGAAGTGGAATGAATTTTGATTTTATTGAAGACTTTTTTAATTCAATATTTCTATTTATATTCTTGCTATTATCAACGTAATTCATTAATTCCCTATTTAATCCTTTCGCTACTACAATTCAAATTTGAAAGAAATTAAAAGAGATGACTTCTTTGTACTTAAGCACATTCTTGATTGAACGTCAGGACATGAATTGTTACAATTCTAGATTTTTAAAATTGAATGTCACTGCAATTCGAATTGTATTAGAATCCATATTTTGATCATAAATCTGTTTCTATTCCCTAAAATCTTAAATACCTTGGCAATAGAGACCAGAGTTATTCAAAGTTAGTGATGAAAGAACAGTTTGTTAATTTGCTCTGTAGGTAGTTACAGTGAAAGTTGCCATAGAGGTGATGTAGCTATAGATGTATATCACTTAAACTGAGTATGAAATGGTTTTTTCGTAAGTTACTCCACTGCCACGTACAATGTTCTCATTTTTGTCCACAGGGTGAGGTTGATCCCACTCAGGTACACAAGTCCCTACAGAGAATACGGGAGAGAAAATTGGCTCAGTTCATCCCTTGGGGCCCTGCCAGCATTCAGGTACAGCCCCTGCATAGTCACGAAAGATTGTACCTATGTACTATCAAAGGAAAAGAGTCGCTGATTATGCTAATTTCACAAATAAACTTTTTTTCTATTATTTTCAAACCCATACCAATTTTAAAATCCTTCTCTGCGAAAAAACAATCAATCCGATCAAGTACCAAAATGGTCAGCAGGAAAAGCAAATTTTACACATTCTAAATCGGAGAATGCTACAAAGTTTCAGGCTCTAAGAAATAATTGTGCTGTTTAATTGGTGTAAAATTTCTCTCAGAAATGTCTATTTTTGGGTCAGTTTTTCGCGCGAGAGGTCATAATAATATCTACAAGCATTACGATTAGTAAAGTTTTTCCTTGCATTTTTAAGAAAACTCTATCTAACTAATTTAAAATTCTTTAGTCAAAAACATATGAGAGATGTAGCTACTGGTAGCTATATCTTGAATTCAATTTGGTCTTACTTGCTTTTGAATAGGTAGCTACATCGACCATCTAATTCCGAGGTTTAAGGTCCCCTCCAAGCAAATTTTTTTATTGCTTAAATCAACGAGGCTAATGTTTCTTATCATTTTACTTGACCTATTTTACTTCAGACTTTCTAATTTTCTGTCAGAAGAAAAAGAATGTACACCATTTGTTTTGATAATCAACTATTTATTAGCTTTAATAAAAATATTTAATATTTGTATAAAGGTATAAAATCGGATTATATAGAAACGTTTATATACTTTAGGAAACAATTAATATCTTAAAAGAAGGCCAAAAACGCATTGTTTGTTTAAAAATCTAAATTTGAAATCAAAACAAAGAGTGTACAATCTTTTTTCTTAAGTGTCAGGTTAATGAATCTCTCAATTGCTGCTCACAGAGTATTAACAAAACTTTAAAAACAAATAATAAAATATGTACTGAACAAAATTGTATGCAGTTTGTGGAATAATGATCATAGACCTTAGTTCTATAATATTATGTAATAGTAATAAACTCATTTTTTTCCTGGAGCTTCAAAGTAACAGTTGTTTGATTCTCATTCTTAGGTAAGTACCAATACCATAGGCATAATTATTACTTATGCCTATACTTGGTATCGGTAATCTGCCTAAGAATCTCTGATACCAATAACTAAAGAAATGGCTGATATAACAAGTACTAATACCAAAATAATTACTGATATTGATCCTTGGTATTGATAATCTGCCGATACCGATGCCTAAAAAGTGGCCAATATAACGAGTAGCTAGGTACTGATTCCGATGGTTCATATATTTTCTTCGTTCAGGTTGCCCTGAGTAAGAAGAGTCCGTACATCCAGTCAGCACACAGAGTGTCGGGTCTGATGCTAGCCAATCACACTAACATCTCCACCCTATTCGAGAGAACTCTCAAACAGTACGACAAACTAAGGAAGAAGGAGGCTTTCCTGGAGCAGTTCAGGAAAGAGAACATGTTCAGCGACAGTCTGGCAGAATTTGATGACTCCAGAGAGGTGCGAAACTAAAAATAGATCTAGGGAAGTTCAGAATTACCGGTCAGTTCCACATCTTCGATCATATAAGAAAAAATTATAATTAATAATTATTTAATTTTGAAAATAAGTTTTTTCTTATATGACCGAAGATGTGGAACTGACCGGTAATTCGGAACTTACCCTACTACTCAATTTGAAGTGTGTTTTCTATTTCTTCAAGTGACTTTGTTATCCTAAGTTCCGATATAGTTAATATCTTAATCCCCCATTTCTTTTTCCACTAGGTTGTTCAGCAGTTAGTTAACGAGTACAAGGCTGCCACTACTCCTGATTACCTCAACTGGGGACTGAATAACCAACAGGAGTAAAAAATGAAAAAAAAATCTAATAAATGTCAAATGAAAAACAAAACGATCCTGTATTTTGTAGATGATTTTGGTCAAGAGAAGTTAATCATTCAGATGATTCAATTGATTGAAACATAGTTTGAGCTTGTCAAAAACATGTTTGAGTTTGTCAAAAACATGTTTGAGTTTGTCAAAAACATGTTTGAGCTTGTCAAAAACATGTTTGAGTTTGTCAAAAACATGTTTGAGCTTGTCAATAACATGTTTGAGCTTGTCAATAACATGTTTGAGCTTGTCAATAACATGTTTGAGCTTGTCAATAACATGTTTGAGCTTGTCAAAAACATGTTTGAGCTTGTCAAAAACATGTTTGAGCTTGTCAAAAACATGTTAAGTATTCAGAGTCTCGTGATCTCAAACTTTGGTTTCTACTTTGTTACTTTTATTCTATTTTATACTCTGCATGAATATGAAATTATTCCAGTTTCAGTTGTTGCTATTCCATTTGGTTTATATTCAGTAACTGTATGGAAACTTTCAGAACAGTATTCTTTCCACAATGAATGTGCTCCAATATTTTGATGTTATTTTCCAATGATAGATTGAAATTTCCTTCTGATATTTAATGAACAATTTATACTTTAAACGAATATCTCTTTTTGTTTCGCTGATAGCTGTCATTTTATTTTGAAATATAACATAAAGGTTTAGATCTTAAAGTATAATTATCTAAGTTTTTAAAGTTAAAGATGTTCATCATAACTTTTTATTTAGGAGCAAAGTAGAGTATAGCTCTTAAGTCTATTAGGTGTTAGGCAATAATCAAATGGTTCTATATTGCTTATTTTATGTCTTCAATTACTTTATTTTATCAAATTTCTGTGTTCGCTATTGAAAATAGTGCAAGTTCAATTGCTTGCTCTTTGTATTCTGAAAAGTAATTTTACGAATAAAGTAAATGTTGTATATTTATTCTGTAACTGTTTTCATCTAATTAGTTCTGTAATCAGGAATTTATCTCTTGCTAACAAACAATAACATTCTTTGTTGCTCATTAAAGCTGTAAATATCTGTGTTAAATATATATTTTATATCACGCTTATAGTTATATTAACAATAATTCGAATCGAAATGCTTATTTTAACATGGTCTCGTAGGAAAGTAAGCGATCCCTTCATTTGTATCTAATATTTCTAGTATATTCGAATTGTAATCAGATTCTATTATTTTCCTGTGGGTTTAACATTTTAGGATGTGTACCAGGGAAATTTAACATCTTTGAACATTAATTGTTAAATATTTGTAAGCTAGGACTCTAAATATTGAAACTGAATATATAATATACTATCAGAAAAAAGTCTGTACATGAATTACTATCAGAGAAGACAGTCTGTACATGAATTACTACAGAAAACAGTCTCTACATGAATTACTATCAGAGAAAACAGTCTGTACATGATGTACTATCAGAGAAGAGAGTCACTGTGATGATGTACTATCAGAGAAAAGAGTCACTGTGATGATGTACTATCAGAGAAAAGAGTCTACATGATATACTATCAGAGAAAAGAGTCTGTACATGATGTACTATCAGAGAAAACAGTCTCTACATGATGTACTATCAGAGAAAAGAGTCTGTACATGATGTACTATCAGAGAAAAGAGTCTCTACATGATGTACTATCAGAGAAAAGAGTCTCTACATGATGTACTATCAGAGAAAAGAGTCTGTACATGATGTACTATCAGAGAAAACAGTCTCTACATGATGTACTATCAGAGAAAAGAGTCTGTAGATGAATTATTATCATAGAAAACAGTCTACATGATGTACTATCAGAAAAAAGTGTAGAGTGTGATGATTACGATTGCAACAAACTGCTTTCAGCAGAAAGGTATAAAATAGAGAATATTATAACTAAAACCATGCTGTAAGACGGAATGCTGCACAATAGGGTGGACCAATAATAATTTTACTTATGGAATAGTGATATAAAGTTGATATAACAAGTAAAGGTACGTGCACTGAAATTTGAGTGAATTCTGACATGATTAACAGTTGCCCCCAAGCGATTCAAATATCAGAAAAGTAAGATTTTTGGTGAATTTTACTACATTTTGACAAAAAAACTCATAATCTCTGATTTATTATCATTTAGAATAGGAAGATAGCTTTAGAAGAGCTCATTTTGGTGTTTGTGCAAGAAAATCAGACCGGTACGACAATGTTTACAGTTGCCCGACTGACTGTAGTCAGTGTAGTGCCTGGTGCTCAATGAATAACAAAATAAGGAGTAATATTTGCGAGAAATTGAGGAAAAACATTATTTATTGATTAATAAATAAATATTTGGGACATTTGCTAACTCAAAAAAGTTGACGAAGCTAATTGCATGGGTTATTATCCAATTTTGCAATACGAAAATATAGATAAAATGCTTTTATAAAATGAAATCAATACAATTCACAGTTATTTTGAGAATTAAATTACAGCATGATGCTAGAAGCTAATTTTGTGGAAAATATTGTGATAGTAATATATTTTTTACAAAAAAGGGCTCGTCATAACGTTCCAACTAATTTTACCTATTCCATAGATAAAAACAAAATCGAATATTTCAGAATTAATGGGAAAATATCCTTTTGTTCAAAATTTCAAATGTTTCGGGGCAACTCAAAAATATCATGAAATGGCCTGGAAATTAGCATGCAATTTTCTTTTATAACGTATCAACTTATTATAACTATTCCATATGAAGATTCTAAAGTTTGCCTTATTGTTTGGCCCACCCTACTGCATAAATTTAGGTTAGAATTAGTGAATCAAAATATATTGCCAATATTGAAGTAAAACATTTCCTTAGAGTTATACAATAAATCGATTTGAATCAAACCAATACGCTTAACAAGACTAATTGATAATAACTAAAATCTAACAATAATTCACTGATAATTACAAAATTAAACGAAACTTACTTGTTAGTTGAAGTTTGATTGAAATTATCCACCATCTGCGCATTCGTAGGGAAAATCGAGAAGCGAAGACTTGAGTTAGAAGTAGTCAGTTTTCAAAGCGACAGAGAATATTAGGTCAATGCAGCATTTGTAAATTACTTAGAGATGGGAGGGACTGGGCGATTTTCCCTACGAATGCGCAGATGGTGGATAATTTCAATCAAACTTCAACTAACAAGTAAGTTTCGTTTAATTTTGTAATTATCCACCATACTGCGCCAGATTCGTTAGGGAAAACCGAGATTTTAGAGCTTAGCATTGACCATTGAGAATTCTCTGTCCAAACTCCAATCCTTGTGCAATCGGCTTATGGTAGAATTTTGCAAACGTGGTAGCATTGCTCCAACCGACTGTTTTCAAAATATCCTCCACATTCATATTATTCTGCACAGCTGCTGATGTAGACGCCGATCTCGTACTATGAGCATTGAAAATTCCAACGTCGATCCCTGCTTCATACATAACTTTTTTGATCCATCTGCTAATTGTTTCAGTTGAGACTGCTTTAAATGGCTTGCAATAACTGATAATTAGTTGATTTTCAGATTGACGAAGATCGTTCGTCCGTAGTAGATATTCTCTCAGTATATGAACAATACACAAACTTTTATCTTCAAAACTAGGAAGTGTAACAATTGGAGAGGGTCTCCTCGCAGAAGTGTTTTTTAATTTCTCCGTGATAATAAAAGTACATTTTTCATCCGACAAAATCATGCTATTTAGTTTCAATTTTACTAAAGCTTGGGCACGTTGACCCGAGAGAAGAGCTAAAAGTATAACTAGCTTGTGCGAAAGTTCCTCCATAGAGATGAGATTCAGAGGATACAACAGTCTTAGATACTCCAATACAATGTTAACATCCCAAGTGTATTGATAACGAGGTACACTAGGTCTGTTTTCAAAAACACCTTTCATAAATCTTTTTACAGTAGGAAATTTTCCAATAGTGACACCATTATCATTCCACAGTATTGTAGCGAGAGCTGACCTAGCAGTATTAATACCGCTGTACCCTAATCCTGTTTTATATAACATAGTCAGAAATTCTAGGACTTCTTTCTCATTGCTCTGCATGGGATCGATCTCCCGTTCACTACAGAAAGTACACCATTTCTTAAAATAGCATTCATATTGCTTGAGCGTACTTTCCCTCCACGAGGCAATGATGATTGAGACAGCGTCCTCTGAAATGCCTTGCATTTTATAGCATTCCCTGATACTTTGCATGCAATCAATCTTAATTTCGCCTTCAGTGGGTGCTCCTTGTTGCTGTAAGGTAAATGAAGAATATTTAATGGTAACAAAATGGGTGGCTGTGTTAGCATTCTTAATAGTCTTGGGAACCAAGATTGTGTACTCCATAATGGTACAACAACAATTCCTTCTGCCTCTTCTCTAATAATTTTCTCAATACACCTGGAAATAACACTAAATGGAGGAAATATATAGAATTCCAAGTTCCTCCAATTTTGTTTGAATGCATCAATGCTGTAGGCATTAGGGTCTGGTTTCCATGAAACATATCGTGAACATTTAGTGTTTAATCTAGATGCAAAAAGATCAACTTCTGGTTCCCCATACTCTTCCACGATATTATCAAAAATAGTGTTTTCCAAAGTCCATTCTGTGTCATCATGGAAAACTCTGCTTTCTTTATCAGCTAAAGTATTATTTATACCTGGTAAATGTTCTGCAGATACTATGAAAGCACAAGATACAGCATAGAGCCAAATATCTTTAACAACTTGGTGACATTTTAATGATTTTGTGCCCCCCATGTTATTTAAATAACAAACTGCTGTCATACTATCAGTACGAACACGAACATGTTTTACCGAATCCAATTTAAATAATGCTTTAAGAGCCAACAGAATTGCCAACAGTTCAAGCACGTTTATATGACACCCACGTTCGATGTCATTCCATCTTCCTCCGATTTTATGCGAGTTACTAACTGCACCCCAACCTTCAAGTGAAGCATCCGTGCATATTACTGTATCCCAATCAAGAGGTTCTTTAATATCCTTCTCGCTATTCTTAACATTGTCAGTCCACCACATAATTTCTTTCCGGGATTCCTCTGATAAATAAGCAGCACCTTCAAAATTACCGCAACTCTTTTTAAGAGATTGTGTTTTATCATTCTCCAAGTATCTATAAAACAAAGGACCGTAGGTTACAGCTGGAAAAGTTGAAACTAGCGTACCAATATATGCTGCTAATTCACGTATGACTATGTTCCACCGATTTAGAAGCGATTTACCAAACTCAATCACTTTATTTATTCTTTCAGCGGTTAATTTAATAGTCATGCTTTTAGAATCTAAAACAAAACCTAAGAATTTGATAGTTTGGCTAGGAACTAGACTAGATTTTTTCACATTAATGGTAAATCCTGCATCTGTTAACATGTTAGCTGTTGCATTTACATTATCCTGACATTCATCAAAAGTGTCTCCTATCAACAGCGAATCATCAAGATAATACACAGAACAATAACCATTACTTCGCAAAGAGCTAAAAATAGGTTTCAATAATTTTGTGAAAATTCTAGGTGCACTCGAAAGCCCATTCGGCATGCATGTGAATTGGATCAATTCAGAATTCCAGTAGAACCTTAGATACTTTCTGAACTCCCTGTGCACAGACACTGAAAAATATGCATCTTTAAGGTCAATTACTGACATAAAACAATTTTGTTGCATAAGAGATAATGCTAAACTAAGATTTTCCATCTTAAAATGCTCATACGCAACAATTTCATTCAATTTGGACAAATTCAAGATAATCCGCAAGGACCCATCTTTCTTGGGTCTAGTAAAAATATGAGAAACATATTCATCACTTTCATGGCTTGCCTTTTCAATTATATTTTGTTGCCAAAAAATTTCCAATTGCAAATCAATCTTCTGTTTTTCTTCCATAGTAAATTTTATTTCTTTATTGAAAGAACATTGAGGAGGTTCAGAATGGAATTCAATGTCTATTCCTTTAATAAAGTTGTGAATAACGACATCAGAAGTCAAATCTTCCCAAAATTCCATATGATTCCTAATATTCCCAGCTATAAACTCCCTCTCATCATTAAAACTTAAATAATCACATTTTAGTACTTCCGACTCACCAGTCGAGATCTTTGTGCCTGGCCCACATGAGGATGATTCCCTCGGCGACCTCGTTCGAAAAAAGCTCCTCTCCTTTGATAGGGAGCATACCGTCCTCTCACTTGCCTACCAGCAAATCCTCTCTTGAAAAAGGGGCGATATGGATAACGAGAGTTATTACCACGGTACACTGGAGCATCACTTTTCTTCAACTCCTCTGAAACTTTCTGTCCTTCAGACACTTCTTTCATCTTTTGAAGAAGATTATCTCCAAAAAGAAGGGAGGCAGAAAATTCTGTTTCCTCATCGCAGATTCCTTTCATTTTCTGAGGAATTTCGTCCTTGATAATCTCACGGCGACACTTCACCATCTCCATATTTGCTGACCCCAGAAAAGCTAGCGAGTCAGACAAGTTCTTGATTAGACTTGGCACATCCAGTTCGTTTCCTTGTTCATGTCCCATGTGGAGAGAGTCGATCACTTTGGTGATAGGGATTGCACTTTTCAGAAATTCCTTCTGTACACTTTGCAACTTGAAATCCTGTGCACGAGTGCTTCTCTTCAAACCATACCAAACTTGTTTGTTGACTTGAGGACATCCAACAAAACTAACATTCTTAGGCTTAAGATGCCTAGCCTCTCTAGAATTCACAACTTCTTGACTTGGTTTAGTACTAAGGAGGGTATCCACTAACTTCCCTAGTGTCTTCGATACCTCAGGACCCTGTGCCTCAGTGGTAACAAATTCCTTGGAGATAGACGTAAGCACATCTTCCACGTGTGGTGCCTCTTCCTCTTCACTTCCATCTCCAAAATATTCATCAGAATAGTCCTCATCCAATTGAACTTCAAGCAAGGGTTTTATTTCACCCGAAATTTTCTCAGCTATCTTTTCACCCATACTTTCAATGGTCTGATTCATATTTTGGAAGCAATTTTTGAAGATTTCTCCAAGTTTATCAAACTTATCACCTTGTTCTACACCTTCTTTCTTCTTTTCTGCTGGTGCTTTGCTCCCACTCGCCTTAGAGTTAAGTTTCTCTGTTTTTTTTTCTTGCACTCTTTTTCCTTCACCTTGTCGGTGGTACGATGAGCATTAGCCTCAAGAATACCCGCCAATAAGCTTTTATCAGCCATATTGAATTAAATTATTTAATCTATTAGTTAAAATAAAAATAAATTGCATTAGCTCAATGTGACAGAACAGATGTATAATAAAAAACACCCTATATGATTAGTTACTTTATAGGAAATAAGACGAGTCTTGAATTTCCGTACTCACATATTTAGTAACTTAAGTTACTTTAATAGCTTAAAATTTCAATTAGCTACATCATAATTATTTGATAGGAATAAGACGAGTCTTGAATTCCTAATAAAATGAACTCTAAGGGGACAAGACGAGTCTTAAATCCCCCTATATATGAACTGTATCATAACCCAGGACCGAAATTTACTACTAGTAATGAAAATAGTTCGACAATTGGATAAACCCCCAATAGTTTGTGACTATCTGTTACAACAAGCTAGGTAGCAACGTTATTAAATTTAAACAAACGTCCTGGGAGGAAATGAGACGAGTCTCAAATTTCCAATTTAATACTCAGTCCAAAAATTTTATTATAACAATATAAGAAATTCTCCGCAAACTTTCATTAATTATTTATTAGCTTAGTATGAGATATCTACTCAACTAGCTTGCATTCCAATCTGCCGGTTCTCAAACAAAATGGCGCCCATCACCGGCATATACCAACAGTAACTGAACAAATTTCCAGTTCCACTCCAGAATAGTTATCAACTGTAACTATTTCAGTAAAGTTTTATTTCCATTACACTATCTTACGTTGCCGCGCACATCACACCTGATAACCTAACAACACCAACTCAAGATTCACACTGTCTACTTCTAACTCAAGTCTTCGGTTCTCGGTTTTCCCTAACGAATCTGGCGCAGTATGGTGGATAATTACAAATCATCTAACAATAGATAAATGTTAATTAATAAAATCTAACAATAGAAAAAGTTACTTAATAAAATTTAGCGATACTTAAAAATATAATTCAGTTTAAGCAAAACTCCACTTCAGCTTAAAATCTTCTGGAAGAATTTACCCACGGAATTAGTTCTACTTAGTTTAGCTTTTCGCTGAGCAGCTTATCGTGATTCAAAATCACGAGATTTTGCAGCCTGATTTAAAAGCAGGCTGCGTGAAGATTGAAAAAAGAATTATTTTACCAATTTTTATACAAAAATTTTGCATTAGATCTCAGAACAGGAAGGGCAGAAATACAATTGGAGTATTTACTATATTTAATTTGACTAGCCCTAACTGTACAAGATTAACTAATAGCCTACCTAAATTACCTATATAAATTATCTATAATTAAATTCCAGCCATCCTCTCTCTCTGTGCCGCTCAAGGAATCCTAGTCTGAAATAACAAAGTAGGTATTTAAATTTTAATAGAAATAAAATGGCTACATGTAAATAAGTTTAGTGCAACTTTTTTGGAGGAAGTGCAACACTCTAATGTTGCACCTCACTCCTAGCTGGTGGTTAGTGACAATCTATTTGTTAACAATTCCACAAGGTGACTAAACTAATATTTAGATAAAGATCGCTCAAGCCTCTCACCTATTAGGAAGTCCAGTGCACCCCAATACACGTGGAAGAAACCGTGGTCAGTCCAGTCTAGTCGCCCTCTCTCTCTCCGCATTCCAGAGGCTCAGGCTTGTAGTCCGATATCCGCCAGGGGTTATTTAGGATCGGTGTCTATAATTCCAAGTGGTTTTTTAGGGTTCCGTATCCGAAATCCGACAGGGGTTATTTTAGGATCAGTGTCCCAAATCCTCCAGTGGGTTTAGATTCGGATTTCACCGTACCAGGGATAAACATGCGGAATAAGGGCCAATATTAGTTAGGATTCAAATATAGAAGAGCTTGGTTGGTGGTGACGTGAGGCGCTACGCACTGTTATGTGTGCACAGTGATGGCCAGGTGAGAAGTGCTGGAGTCTCAATCCAGATCCATGAATACAGTTTATTTATGAGGCTTGAGCGCTATAATGACGTCGTCACCACCACCAGCAAGTTGATGTTCATATATTTAACGAATTAATGTTGAATTTTAGAACACTGGCGAGGGGCGTTGAAATTTTCGTAAAATTTTAAATTATGAAAAAGAAAAAATCCATATTAAAGGTATGGATTTCTTCTAATTTACCTATATCTAACAGAAATTTAAAACACTCAAACTACTAATATCGCAACATATATACATTTTAAACTTTAACAAATATATATATTATAAACTCAACTAACTACAAAAAATTCTAAACTCAGAAATAATCAACATATTTACAAAATAGTAAGAGTTCAAATCAGGTTAGCCGCTGTCCAGTTTTTAAGATTTTTATTGCACTTTACAGCAGCCTTCCTTTTAACTCTTTTATTCACCACAGGAACATTACAAGGTACCTCATCATCAGACTGGTCAGTGCCTTTCTCTAGTAAAACTAGATCAGTCACATGACGCCTTACCAATTCACCGTTGCCTTTACGAACAACCACAGTATTAGTTTCTCCCAAGCTATTCACCTCAGTTTCAAATACCACCGCCATGGGATGAAAATACGGTTTAATTAAATTTTGTCTGATTAATACCAGATCACCTACTTCTAAATTCTCATGTGCTTTCGGTTCGTACCTACAAGATTTATTCAGGCTAGAACTGCGCAAATTTTGAATAAATTCATCATAGTAAATTCGATCAAGCATTAGTTTAGATTTTCTTAAATTTTCTAGACTACTGTATAATTTACTTTCATTCGGTAGCAATTCCAAAGCAAAATCTCTCTCTTCGCTATCCATGTGAGGCACAATAGATAGAGAAGGAACATCAAAGCCACGCAATAAAGTCTCCGGAGTAATGACACCCATATCCACCTCTGGGTTAGAGAGACTATTCTTGTAAGCAATAGGACGCTTGTTTATTAGCATTTTACATTCTGAAACTAAGAAAGCAAATTCATCAAATTTTAAAATAGTGCGGCTAGTCGCTTTATACATAAGGTGTTTAACTTGCTTCACTAAACTTTCAACAATGCCACCTAAATAACTTGAACCAGGTGGATATGGAGCAAATTCCAAGACCTTTATGTTGTGCTCTTTCAAGTAATTTGATATATCCAATGACGATAAATAAGTTTTAACCTGCTCTAACGAACTTACTATGGGACTACCGTTGTCACTTACAACATTTTGGAAAATCCCATGCTCGTGAACGTGAATCTGAAGTGCTTGCAGGAAAGATTTGTTATTAATATCATGGCATATTAATAAATTTATTGCTCTTGTATAGAGACAAGTAATAAGCAATAAATAGATTTTTGAACTGTGATTAATAGAATTTCGCACAGTGAACGGTCCGAGATGATCCAGAGCAATGTCCCTGAACGGGTGATGTGAAGGATTTACCCTAAACTGTTTAAATGAATTTTGAATAATTTTAATAGTTCTACCATTAAATCCCTTGCAAAAAACACAGGAATGGATAAATGATTTTACAGCACTATAAGCACTGGGAATATAAAAATCTTTCCTTAAAAGGTTCAACAATTTATATACTCCTGCATGATGGGTTTTTTCATGCAAGTCACTTATAATACATCTAGTCAGGTGCGAATCTCTGTGGAGCAATATAGGATACTTTGTTTCATATGGAGCGTCAAGTCTATCCATTTTTCCTTTCACTCTCAAAATAGAATTACAGTCCAGAAACAAATTCAACTGAGAGATAATCAGCGGCGCTCGTTTATCTGGAACTTCCATGTACTCTAATACATCTCCAAACTCGCTATGTTGGTCCACAGAGATCACATAATTTACAGAATCGACATAGTTACAAGGTTTAACATTTGAAAACAACTCCGGTTTATTTTTATTAACCTTTATTTTCAAATTGTTTATATACAACCTAACAACATGAATAATCTTACAAATCTTGCGAAAGGAAGAAAAATATTTAAGGTTAATAATTGGAACACTGTAATTTGTATTAATATTCATACACAAACTGTGAGAATTCTCACCAGACATACAGGGCACACTGAATCCAATATCCCCCAGACCATCAAATTTGGGACCAGAGACATAATTACTCCCAATCAACAACCTAGGAGACAATGTGCGGGTAACCAGATCGGCAGGATTAAGCTTGCCATCGATATGATGGAAAATCATAGGAAATTTCTCACAGTGTCCCACTATTGAATCCAATCTGTTGTTAATGAGAGAACTCTTCTTCTCTATTTTACCAAATCTAACCGCCTTAGAGTGAATCCAATTCAATGTGATCATAGAATCTGTGTACACATGCAATTCAGTCAGAACAATGGGACATGTAGCAGAAGATAGTTCGTATTTCGTTTCTGCTAGACATTTTACTCCAAATTGACAGGCAATCAATTCCAATATCGGTATAGATTTAACCTTAAGAGATTTCGATATAATTCTATTCTTGGCGTACAAAAAACTAGTTTCTGTAGAATTTATAGCCTGTATATAAACTACTACACCATAGAACATTTTACTTGCATCGACACACGCTATCAATCTAAAAGACTCTTCATATTCCCCAACATATCTAGGGATAATAATGTCAGATGTACTTTTATTATTGAACTGAAGAGCAATGTTACGCCAAATCTTTTTATTGTCATCGCTAATCTCTTTGTCCCATTCAGATTTAATATTTAAGGTAATCTCATGCAAAAACAACTTCGCTCTGTTCAGCGTAGGCAAAATTATTCCAATAGGATCAAAGTTAGCATTAATAGAACTTAAAATTTCTCTACGAGTCCTCGCCTCAACATTTAACCCAGTTACTTTAGGCTTAAATGAATCTGTATTCTTTATCCAAGTAATACCCAAAAGGTCGCACTCATCAGTCTCTTCCACATTTGCCTCCCCAATTTGGGGATTATTACTCACTAAATTTTCAATATTTGAATGAAACTTCTGTAATTTAAGTTGGTAATTAGAAAATAGATCAGCGAGAATTCCTATACCAGATACTGCACAACCAATGTCACTCGCAGAAAACGCTATGTTATCCATGTATGACAAATTGTACACCATTCTGAATGTATCAGAACTCTCACCGATGGAGGAAGTACTCTCAACAAGAATGAAATACAAAGCAATCATTAGAAGAAAGGGACTGAAGCGCAAACCCATAGGCACCCTGGTATATTTAAATGCTACTTCCTCGTGGCAACCTGATGAAATATCCCTGAACCACAATAAATGTAGTTTACCAGTATCATTCTTACGAAGATACAATTGTAGGAAAGCTTTTATTATGTCGCCTATAATGAGGTACTTATTAAATCGATATAATGTTAATGTTAGAAACAACTTATAGTTCAACTGAGGACCTGGTAGAGAAATCTGGTTGTGAGACAAGTTGTTGCCTCTACCTTTTTCACATAAATTAGACATGAGAACAACTCTACATTTTGTTGTTTCGGCAGAAGGTTTAAATACAGCACTGTGAGGTAAAAATGATATGGACTTATCCTTTTTTAATTTAGAAGGTTGAGGCACCTCTTCTATAATTCCTTCTTCAATTTGTTGTTTTATTGTCTCATCGTACAAATTAATTTTATCTTTACTTAATTTTTTAATCGTACTATGCAAAATATTAGAAGCCAAATTATAATTATTTGGAAGTAGGTGCTCAATCTTTCTATTCCATAATGCAGGTAGAATCAGCCTACCATCCTCCGCCCGTGATATATTATCTAAAACAAATTCAGACAGCCCTATATCGGTATCTGAGAATGGAGCTTCAGCTTCATTTTCACAGTGCAAATATTCACGATAAATAGAGTCCATATCACATGCGTTATCACAATCATTCTCAACATCAGTCACACTAGATGTAAAAACACTACCTAGTCATTTCTTATTAGTTATCATCCTACAAAACTCCTTAACAGAATTTAAGTAAGTCTTGTTATTCGTGAGAGTACCTACGTTACCGGTGAGCATCACTCCTAACCCAGTATGATAAATTAGAGATTTAAATTCTCCACCAAATCTACAAGATTGAACAGGTAACACGTGGGCATAATCAGCACCTAGCAGCAGGTCAATTTTACCATCATTATTTGTATGTAACATCTTATCAGCAAGAGGAACGGAGTGACTTTTAAAAGCCTTACATATACCGACTAGAGAAGGGATATTTATCCTACTTTTAATTTCAGGAACAATAACAGCCTGTACAATTCTAAGCTCATTTTGAACAGGTAGCTCAAATTTAATTATTTTGGTAGTTATTTGTTTTGACTCATTGAAGCCGCTTATCTTAATTTTTACATTATCCCTCACAATCTTATGTTCTACAAACTTTAACAAATGCTCTGCTATGAAGGTTACCTGTGAAGCAGGATCATACAGTGTACGGGCATTCAGTTTACCCCCTCTACTTTTAGCTAAAGGCGCAGAAAAGGTTGGCAAAATTACATCATTACAAGTTTGTGCATTCATAACAGAGAATTCAATAGCATGGGTATCACCTTTCATCGTTTTATTTTTAGACTCGTAAATTCTATTTTTTTGGTTTAAAGGAAGCACTATGCTTAGAACTATCTGAAGTTTCGGACGCAGCTCTCCCAATACATAGAAAAGATGCATGCCACAAGTTACATTGACGGCACTTTGTTTTAAATTTCCGAGTGCAGTTACTTATGGTATGATTCAACCAACCACATCTTGTACAGCCGTTAAGTTCTTTAATTTTAGTTACTTTACTCATGGGAGATTCAAATTTACTGCAATTGTATATCTTATGAGAGCCCGCGTCCGAACTTCCAACACTTTCACATAATTGACAACCTATGTTAATCTTACTATCTTTTTTAGAAGAATTAACAGATACAGCCATCGCATAACTATTCTCTATAGGTCTCGAAACTTTAAAATTAGATTCATTAACTCGACCTGAGACTTCAAAAGCACTCCTAATGATTTCCTCCACATTTGGTTTGTTATTGTTAGTAATTGACATGAATGCTTGCTTATATTTAAGACTCATATTATTCCAAAAGAAATATTGTGCGAAAATCAAACTTTCAATTTTAAGCTTAGTTAACTGTTCGCTTATCATCCTTACCTCACTGACCCAATGATGGTAATCAGTGTTATCATCTAACTTTAACTGAATGAGCTTTTCTATCACAGAAAATTGTTGCAATACCTTACTAGAAAAAGCATCCTCGAGTAATGACATGGCATTGTTATAGCTAGTATTGTTAGGAGGAACTGACCTAACTATTTCTTTGGCTGTACCTGATAAGTGTTGTAAAAGGTAACTAAATTTCTCAAACTGAGAAAGATCAAATTTATTCAGAATAGCTTCAAAACTAGCTTTAAATGAGGAAAACTCTTCCGGTTTCCCACTAAACATAGGCAGTTGTACATTAGGTAATTTCATTTTAGGAGCCCTACTATTATCATTAGAATTCCCACCTACAACAGAATAATCTCTAATGATAATGTTAATTTTAATCAATAATCTATTCAGTTAGTCTAAATATTCCTCGCTCCTCTCACAGTCATCGGCATATGCAAGTTCTTCGGTATCACCATTCTCCAGCAACATAGATTGGATTTTATCATCTAATGCTAACAAGCTATTTTTAAGATCTACGGTCTTCTGATGGTAAAACTGAACCTCCACTATATCGTCAGGCATATTAGTACTAATTTTTTGACATAACTTAGTGGCGGATTGACGCTTGCCTGAACGTAATTTAATTAAAGTTTTCATTTTCATAATTCAACAGACAAAGTTCCAAATCTCGAATAAGGAGGATTAATATCCTAAAGCAGACTATAAATAGTTTAAAATTTTATCAATTTAACAGACTAATAATATGATTAATAATTTTTAAAATTGACGTTACAAACAACCAGTTCATGGCATAATATACTCTAGGATCTGTAATAGGGTAAATATACTTTTTTAATAAACCTTTTAAACGCAACTGTTAAAAGCTTCTTTTAGGCACCAAATCACTCACAACAACATTCAACACACCAACAAGCAAAAAATATCATTCCTAACCAAACAAACCCCTGGAGCAGCAGCAGAGAGAAAATGGCGATAACTGAACTGGGGACCAAATAGATTCACCAATCGGTTCGAAGGACCATATACAAAAATTTTGCATTAGATCTCAGAACAGGAAGGGCAGAAATACAATTGGAGTATTTACTATATTTAATTTGACTAGCCCTAACTGTACAAGATTAACTAATAGCCTATATAAATTATCTATAATTAAATTCCAGCCATCCTCTCTCTCTCTGTGCCGCTCAAGGAATCCTAGTCTGAAATAACAAAGTAGGTATTTAAATTTTAATAGAAATAAAATGGCTACATGTAAATAAGTTTAGTGCAACTTTTTTGGAGGAAGTGCAACACTCTAATGTTGCACCTCACTCCTAGCTGGTGGTTAGTGACAATCTATTTGTTAACAATTCCACAAGGTGACTAAACTAATATTTAGATAAAGATCGCTCAAGCCTCTCACCTATTAGGAAGTCCAGTGCACCCCAATACACGTGGAAGAAACCGTGGTCAGTCCAGTCTAGTCGCCCTCTCTCTCTCCGCATTCCAGAGGCTCAGGCTTGTAGTCCGATATCCGCCAGGGGTTATTTAGGATCGGTGTCTATAATTCCAAGTGGTTTTTTAGGGTTCCGTATCCAAAATCCGACAGGGGTTATTTTAGGATCAGTGTCCCAAATCCTCCAGTGGGTTTAGATTCGGATTTCACCGTACCAGGGATAAACATGCGGAATAAGGGCCAATATTAGTTAGGATTCAAATATAGAAGAGCTTGGTTGGTGGTGACGTGAGGCGCTACGCACTGTTATGTGTGCACAGTGATGGCCAGGTGAGAAGTGCTGGAGTCTCAATCCAGATCCATGAATACAGTTTATTTATGAGGCTTGAGCGCTATAATGACGTCGTCACCACCACCAGCAAGTTGATGTTCATATATTTAACGAATTAATGTTGAATTTTAGAACACTGGCGAGAGGCGTTGAAATTTTCGTAAAATTTTAAATTATGAAAAAGAAAAAATCCATATTAAAGGTATGGATTTCTCTAATTTACCTATATCTAACAGAAATTTAAAACACTCAAACTACTAATAACGCAACATATATACATTTTAAACTTTAACAAATATATATATTATAAACTCAACTAACTACAAAAAATTCTAAACTCAGAAATAATCAACATATTTACAAAATAGTAAGAGTTCAAATCAGGTTAGCCGCTGTCCAGTTTTTAAGATTTCTATTGCACTTTACAGCAGCCTTCCTTTTAACTCTTTTATTCACCACAGGAACATTACAAGGTTCCTCATCATCAGACTGGTCAGTGCCTTTCTCTAGTAAAACTAGATCAGTCACATGACGCCCTTACCAATTCACCGTTGCCTTTACGAACAACCACAGTATTAGTTTCTCCCAAGCTATTCACCTCAGTTTCAAATACCACCGCCATGGGATGAAAATACGGTTTAATTAAATTTTGTCTGATTAATACCAGATCACCTACTTCTAAATTCTCATGTGCTTTCGGTTCGTACCTACAAGATTTATTCAGGCTAGAACTGCGCAAATTTTGAATAAATTCATCATAGTAAATTCGATCAAGCATTAGTTTAGATTTTCTTAAATTTTCTAGACTACTGTATAATTTACTTTCATTCGGTAGCAATTCCAAAGCAAAATCTCTCTCTTCGCTATCCATGTGAGGCACAATAGATAGAGAAGGAACATCAAAGCCACGCAATAAAGTCTCCGGAGTAATGACACCCATATCCACCTCTGGGTTAGAGAGACTATTCTTTTAAGCAATAGGACGCTTGTTTATTAGCATTTTACATCTGAAACTAAGAAAGCAAATTCATCAAATTTTAAAATAGTGCGGCTAGTCGCTTTATACATAAGGTGTTTAACTTGCTTCACTAAACTTTCAACAATGCCACCTAAATAACTTGAACCAGGTGGATATGGAGCAAATTCCAAGACCTTTATGTTGTGCTCTTTCAAGTAATTTGATATATCCAATGACGATAAATAAGTTTTAACCTGCTCTAACGAACTTACTATGGGACTACCGTTGTCACTTACAACATTTTGGAAAATCCCATGCTCGTGAACGTGAATCTGAAGTGCTTGCAGGAAAGATTTGTTATTAATATCATGGCATATTAATAAATTTATTGCTCTTGTATAGAGACAAGTAATAAGCAATAAATAGATTTTTGAACTGTGATTAATAGAATTTCGCACAGTGAACGGTCCGACATGATCCAGAGCAATGTCCCTGAACGGGTGATGTGAAGGATTTACCCTAAACTGTTTAAATGAATTTTGATTAATTTTAATAGTTCTACCATTAAATCTCTTGCAAAAAACACAGGAATGGATAAATGATTTTACAGCACTATAAGCATGGGAATATAAAAATCTTTCCTTAAAAGGTTCAACAATTTATATACTCCTGCATGATGGGTTTTTTCATGCAAGTCACTTATAATACATCTAGTCAGGTGCGAATCTCTGTGGAGCAAAATAGGATACTTTGTTTCATATGGAGCGTCAAGTCTATCCATTTTTCCTTTCACTCTCAAAATAGAATTACAGTCCAGAAAAAAATTCAACTGAGAGATAATCTGCGGCGCTCGTTTATCTGGAACTTCCATGTACTCTAATACATCTCCAAACTCGCTATGTTGGTCCACAGAGATCACATAATTTACAGAATCGACATAGTTACAAGGTTTAACATTTGAAAACAACTCCGGTTTATTTTTATTAACCTTTATTTTCAAATTGTTTATATACAACCTAACAACATGAATAATCTTACAAATCTTGCGAAAGGAAGAAAAATATTTAAGGTTAATAATTGGAACACTGTAATTTGTATTAATATTCATACACAAACTGTGAGAATTCTCACCAGACATACAGGGCACACTGAATCCAATATCCCCCAGACCATCAAATTTGGGACCAGAGACATAATTACTCCCAATCAACAACCTAGGAGACAATGTGCGGGTAACCAGATCGGCAGGATTAAGCTTGCCATCGATATGATGGAAAATCATAGGAAATTTCTCACAGTGTCCCACTATTGAATCCAATCTGTTGTTAATGAGAGAACTCTTCTTCTCTATTTTACCAAATCTAACCGCCTTAGAGTGAATCCAATTCAATGTGATCATAGAATCTGTGTACACATGCAATTCAGTCAGAACAATGGGACATGTAGCAGAAGATAGTTCGTATTTCGTTTCTGCTAGACATTTTACTCCAAATTGACAGGCAATCAATTCCAATATCGGTATAGATTTAACCTTAAGAGATTTCGATATAATTCTATTCTTGGCGTACAAAAAACTAGTTTCTGTAGAATTTATAGCCTGTATATAAACTACTACACCGTAGAACAGTTTACTTGCATCGACACACGCTATCAATCTAAAAGACTCTTCATATTCCCCAACATATCTAGGGATAATAATGTCAGATGTACTTTTATTATTGAACTGAAGAGCAATGTTACGCCAAATCTTTTTATTGTCATCGCTAATCTCTTTGTCCCATTCAGATTTAATATTTAAGGTAATCTCATGCAAAAACAACTTCGCTCTGTTCAGCGTAGGCAAAATTATTCCTATAGGATCAAAGTTAGCATTAATAGAACTTAAAATTTCTCTACGAGTCCTCGCCTCAACATTTAACCCAGTTACTTTAGGCTTAAATGAATCTGTATTCTTTATCCAAGTAATACCCAAAAGGTCGCACTCATCAGTCTCTTCCACATTTGCCTCCCCAATTTGGGGATTATTACTCACTAAATTTTCAATATTTGAATGAAACTTCTGTAATTTAAGTTGGTAATTAGAAAATAGATCAGCGAGAATTCCTATACCAGATACTGCACAACCAATGTCACTCGCAGAAAACGCTATGTTATCCATGTATGACAAATTGTACACCATTCTGAATGTATCAGAACTCTCACCGATGGAGGAAGTACTCTCAACAAGAATGAAATACAAAGCAATCATTAGAAGAAAGGGACTGAAGCGCAAACCCATAGGCACCCTGGTATATTTAAATGCTACTTCCTCGTGGCAACCTGATGAAATATCCCTGAACCACAATAAATGTAGTTTACCAGTATCATTCTTACGAAGATACAATTGTAGGAAAGCTTTTATTATGTCGCCTATAATGAGGTACTTATTAAATCGATATAATGTTAATGTTAGAAACAACTTATAGTTCAACTGAGGACCTGGTAGAGAAATCTGGTTGTGAGACAAGTTGTTGCCTCTACCTTTTTCACATAAATTAGACATGAGAACAACTCTACATTTTGTTGTTTCGGCAGAAGGTTTAAATACAGCACTGTGAGGTAAAAATGATATGGACTTATCCTTTTTTAATTTAGAAGGTTGAGGCACCTCTTCTATAATTCCTTCTTCAATTTGTTGTTTTATTGTCTCATCGTACAAATTAATTTTATCTTTACTTAATTTTTTAATCGTACTATGCAAAATATTAGAAGCCAAATTATAATTATTTGGAAGTAGGTGCTCAATCTTTCTATTCCATAATGCAGGTAGAATCAGCCTACCATCCTCCGCCCGTGATATATTATCTAAAACAAATTCAGACAGCCCTATATCGGTATCTGAGAATGGAGCTTCAGCTTCATTTTCACAGTGCAAATATTCACGATAAATAGAGTCCATATCACATGCGTTATCACAATCATTCTCAACATCAGTCACACTAGATGTAAAAACACTACCTAGTCATTTCTTATTAGTTATCATCCTACAAAACTCCTTAACAGAATTTAAGTAAGTCTTGTTATTCGTGAGAGTACCTACGTTACCGGTGAGCATCACTCCTAACCCAGTATGATAAATTAGAGATTTAAATTCTCCACCAAATCTACAAGATTGAACAGGTAACACGTGGGCATAATCAGCACCTAGCAGCAGGTCAATTTTACCATCATTATTTGTATGTAACATCTTATCAGCAAGAGGAACGGAGTGACTTTTAAAAGCCTTACATATACCGACTAGAGAAGGGATATTTATCCTACTTTTAATTTCAGGAACAATAACAGCCTGTACAATTCTAAGCTCATTTTGAACAGGTAGCTCAAATCTAATTATTTTGGTAGTTATTTGTTTTGACTCATTGAAGCCGCTTATCTTAATTTTTACATTATCCCTCACAATCTTATGTTCTACAAACTTTAACAAATGCTCTGCTATGAAGGTTACCTGTGAAGCAGGATCATACAGTGTACGGGCATTCAGTTTACCCCCTCTACTTTTAGCTAAAGGCGCAGAAAAGGTTGGCAAAATTACATCATTACAAGTTTGTGCATTCATAACAGAGAATTCAATAGCATGGGTATCACCTTTCATCGTTTTATTTTTAGACTCGTAAATTCTATTTTTTGGTTTAAAGGAAGCACTATGCTTAGAACTATCTGAAGTTTCGGACGCAGCTCTCCCAATACATAGAAAAGATGCATGCCACAAGTTACATTGACGGCACTTTGTTTTAAATTTCCAAGTGCAGTTACTTATGGTATGATTCAACCAACCACATCTTGTACAGCCGTTAAGTTCTTTAATTTTAGTTACTTTACTCATGGGAGATTCAAATTTACTGCAATTGTATATCTTATGAGAGCCCGCGTCCGAACTTCCAACACTTTCACATAATTGACAACCTATGTTAATCTTACTATCTTTTTTAGAAGAATTAACAGATACAGCCATCGCATAACTATTCTCTATAGGTCTCGAAACTTTAAAATTAGATTCATTAACTCGACCTGAGACTTCAAAAGCACTCCTAATGATTTCCTCCACATTTGGTTTGTTATTGTTAGTAATTGACATGAATGCTTGCTTATATTTAAGACTCATATTATTCCACAAGAAATATTGTGCGAAAATCAAACTTTCAATTTTAAGCTTAGTTAACTGTTCGCTTATCATCCTTACCTCACTGACCCAATGATGGTAATCAGTGTTATCATCTAACTTTAACTGAATGAGCTTTTCTATCACAGAAAATTGTTGCAATACCTTACTAGAAAAAGCATCCTCGAGTAATGACATGGCATTGTTATAGCTAGTATTGTTAGGAGGAACCGACCTAACTATTTCTTTGGCTGTACCTGATAAGTGTTGTAAAAGGTAACTAAATTTCTCAAACTGAGAAAGATCAAATTTATTCAGAATAGCTTCAAAACTAGCTTTAAATGAGGAAAACTCTTCCGGTTTCCCACTAAACATAGGCAGTTGTACATTAGGTAATTTCATTTTAGGTTAATTTCATTTAGTTCGTCTAAATATTCCTCGCTCCTCTCACAGTCATCGGCATATGCAAGTTCTTCGGTATCACCATTCTCCAGCAACATAGATTGGATTTTATCATCTAATGCTAACAAGCTATTTTTAAGATCTACGGTCTTCTGATGGTAAAACTGAACCTCCACTATATCGTCAGGCATATTAGTACTAATTTTTTGACATAACTTAGTGGCGGATTGACGCTTGCCTGAACGTAATTTAATTAAAGTTTTCATTTTCATAATTCAACAGACAAAGTTCCAAATCTCGAATAAGGAGGATTAATATCCTAAAGCAGACTATAAATAGTTTAAAATTTTATCAATTTAACAGACTAATAATATGATTAATAATTTTTAAAATTGACGTTACAAACAACCAGTTCATGGCATAATATACTCTAGGATCTGTAATAGGGTAAATATACTTTTTTAATAAACCTTTTAAACGCAACTGTTAAAAGCTTCTTTTAGGCACCAAATCACTCACAACAACATTCAACACACCAACAAGCAAAAAATATCATTCCTAACCAAACAAACCCCTGGAGCAGCAGCAGAGAGAAAATGGCGATAACTGAACTGGGGACCAAATAGATTCACCAATCCGGTTCGAAGGACCATATACAAAAATTTTGCATTAGATCTCAGAACAGGAAGGGCAGAAATACAATTGGAGTATTTACTATATTTAATTTGACTAGCCCTAACTGTACAAGATTAACTAATAGCCTACCTAAATTACCTATATAAATTATCTATAATTAAATTCCAGCCATCCTCTCTCTCTGTGCCGCTCAAGGAATCCTAGTCTGAAATAACAAAGTAGGTATTTAAATTTTAATAGAAATAAAATGGCTACATGTAAATAAGTTTAGTGCAACTTTTTTGGAGGAAGTGCAACACTCTAATGTTGCACCTCACTCCTAGCTGGTGGTTAGTGACAATCTATTTGTTAACAATTCCACAAGGTGACTAAACTAATATTTAGATAAAGATCGCTCAAGCCTCTCACCTATTAGGAAGTCCAGTGCACCCCAATACACGTGGAAGAAACCGTGGTCAGTCCAGTCTAGTCACCCTCTCTCTCTCCGCATTCCAGAGGCTCAGGCTTGTAGTCCGATATCCGCCAGGGGTTATTTAGGATCGGTGTCTATAATTCCAAGTGGTTTTTTAGGGTTCCGTATCCAAAATCCGACAGGGGTTATTTTAGGATCAGTGTCCCAAATCCTCCAGTGGGTTTAGATTCGGATTTCACCGTACCAGGGATAAACATGCGGAATAAGGGCCAATATTAGTTAGGATTCAAATATAGAAGAGCTTGGTTGGTGGTGACGTGAGGCGCTACGCACTGTTATGTGTGCACAGTGATGGCCAGGTGAGAAGTGCTGGAGTCTCAATCCAGATCCATGAATACAGTTTATTTATGAGGCTTGAGCGCTATAATGACGTCGTCACCACCACCAGCAAGTTGATGTTCATATATTTAACGAATTAATGTTGAATTTTAGAACAATTTTTAGTAAAATACCTTTTCAATGAGTTGATTGATGCAGCTGTACAGCAATTTGTTAGAATTACAGTTAAGATGCAAACTAGCGAACAGTTTTCTAATTTTATTAACTCTCAAATAGAGTTCCAAGTTTCTTGATTTGTCTTTATTCACCCTGTAAGTAATTAAAAATGAGAGGAGACAGCTAAGTTAACATTTATTGAGCTAACATGTAATGAACACAAGAGTTAAAATACAATACAACTTATTAACTTTCAGTTTTTTATATTTAGAAGCGATTCTCTTTTACCAGGGAAACGGTATCTTTTTTATTTACTTTTTTTTTACATAAGTAGTGAAAAATTCAAAACTATTCACCCATCAATATTGATGCTATAGTGATTATACGGTGTCAAAATTATGCTTGCGCACAAACAGAAAAATTACGAAAATTAATTTTTTAACAAAAAACTTGACACAATAATCTTTCACATTATATCTAGAGTTGTGACGTGGCATTAAACGCAAAGTGCATGCACGTCACATGCAGTTATTCTTGAATGCATGGTGCATTCTTGCCATAAATACTCATTCTTAAATGCATGGTGCATGCATGCCTCATACACTTGTTCTTAAATGCAGTATGCATGCATTTTTTTTATCGCATGCTGCATAATTAATTTAATATTCACTATTTAGGATACTTTACTAAGGTAATACCAAATATATTATACTACAATAAGATAGACTACAATCGCCTATTTCTGGTTTCATAAGCAGGAACTAGAATTGAAATATAGAAAGAACAATCCAGGTATGTTGGTTGCGTGACGTCATAACAACAACACTCTAAAATCATATTTAAGACAATAGCAGAACGTAACATTATGAAAACTGTTCATTTATTTCCATTATAAGAAACTGATGAATCCATTCATGTTATTTACACTCAGAGGCGTATCTAGGATTCGGTCAAAGGGGGGGGGGGGGTGCACTTTTCCGAAAAATTAACGTTTATGAAAAAAATCTACGGATAATTCTTCAGATTGGTCAGTTATTTGATTATTTTAATTTCTTTGAACATGCTGACACTGTGTTCCGTCAGAAGCTTCATTTTTTAAATTGCGAAATAGGAGGACGTCATTATTTTCATAAAGTTTAAAGAATGGATTTTATCCTATTAATATTAGCATTTCTCTTAAACCTTAAAAATGTTTTTGAATTTGTGAAGAAATGCATCGTCCTGTACTCTGTAGTTTACCAAAACACCTTCTTCTTCGACAGTATGACCCATGACGAGTGGAAGGGCGACTAAATCTTACAAGCTGAAAACGTTCACAAGAGTTCGTGGTCTATTCAATGAAACTGGTTCTATTCACAAGAAAAGCAAATGATGACAAAACCAAAAAGAACAGAAACAGTGATTCAGGAGGTGAAGAGTTTCTATGAAGAACCCCCAAAACCCCCAAGTTTCTCAGCATATTTCACCAACCATAACTCCGTTGTGGAGGATCGTCAGGTATAACCTAATGAAAATCCCTGAAATATTAACGAAATAAATTATAGGTATGATGCTAAGAGCCTAAGGTAATATCTTTCTTGCCATTATTAATTGAATGGATATAATCTTTCATGCATTCCTTGATGATGATGGCAGCTTGTCATCGGTTAATGGTGTTCCATATCTCAGATTGCTACATGACATTATTTGGTGCTAGTTTGCTATGCAATCTGAACATCATTTACTGGTTTGGCATGCGATCTATTTAGAATTTATTAGTAAATATAAAAGATAGAAACAGAAATACGAGATACCAAATATATATTGTATTTTATTTCCTTGAATAATTATATACCATTTACATATGCAAAGCCTTATATTATGGAAATACTTCAAGAAAATATCGTTATATAAACTACTCCTACCAAACTTATTTGAATATAAAGTAAAAATAAGAAATTGATATATGTTTTTTTTTACTTTTAATGCATTGTGACAATATCATCTCGTGTATATTGTTTGTTTTGTATCACAGTTACTTTAAAAGAAAAATTATCATAATTATTAAAATAAAAATACTCATGCATTATCAGATCACATTAGTCTCATAGATCACTTACCAAACTTGCACCCTTTATTTGGCCCATACTGCACCATTCTGCAACTCGTTCTTCACTTTGGTGGATGCAAGATGGCGCTCCACCACATTGAACAAATGCAGTTGTAGAATTTCTCATTAAAAAGGTTAGAGGTCGATTCATTAGCAGAAGAACGGAAAATTCCTGGCCAGCACACAATCAATATCAAAACCTTTTGGATTTTCACTTCTTGGCTGCTGCACAAACTCGAGTTTATATATGAAAAAGAATATTCCATTGTGTCTCTTATACAAAGTGTTTAAAGTTTCGCTGAAAGGTATAACCCGGAGACCCCTAAGAAATTTGAAAGAATGTTTCGAAGTTTGCTTCGTTCTGTTTTCTGGCTGAAGGAGGTCATTTTCAACAACTTCTGTAGGGCCACAGGAGATGTGGTTCATATGATATAGCCATATTTATATAGGACAATAAATGTTTAATAATAATACTTTCTTTTCCATGAACGTGGTGTATCTATGATGACAATTGATGCATTAGAAGTGCTTCTAATTCGCAATTTAAAAATTTCGTTTCTGATGGAACACAGTGTGCCAGTGGATTTATTGTATAGTCCATATGCTGTATATCAAGTCTAATAGACTGATAGTTATTAAATTAATCATAATATTCAATCATTGGCTGAAGCAAAAATAAATCAAAACCATACTGCTAAACTGTGTTTCATCAGATAACGTAATTTTTTTTAAAATTAAAAGCACATAAAAATAAGTCTAATACCATTAAAGATGCATCACTTTGAAGGAAAAGAAAGGATTTTTATTATTATTAAACATTTATTGTCTTATATCATATGAGGCACATCTCCTGAGGTCCTACAAATGTTGTTGAAAATGACTCCTCTGATGTGAAGACAGAACGATGCACCTTCCAGAACATTCTTGCATACTTTCTTGAGAGTCTTATTGTTATATTTTTGAACGGAGATTTGAGCACATTGTATACGAGACTCATTGGGATCAGTTTTTTTTTCTTTGTAAATTCGAGTTTGTGCAGCAGCCCATATGCGAAAGTCCAAAGAGTTGAGATCTGGACTGTGTGCTGACCAGGAATTTTATTTCCGTACTTCTGCTAATCACTTGATCTCGAAACTTTTCCTTAAATTCTAGAGCTGCATTTGTGCAATGTGGTCTTGCATCCACCAAAGTGAAGAAGTTGCAGGCTGGGTCAAATAATGTGCTGGAGAAATCAGAGTTTTGAAAACCATTAACTGGTAACAAGTTGCCATATTCGTTAAGGAATGCTTGAACAATTGGAACCATTCCATTAATAATTGCAACGAAGATCATTACCTTAGCATCATTCCTATCATTTATTTTCTAGATATTTCGAGGATTTTCATTCGTATTTTTTAGATGTGTTTTTGATGCAGGCTAATTAACTTCTCGTCTGTCCAAACGATTCAATTGGCAATGTTGGATGGTTGCTGCATAATCCACTCACAAAACCGCTATTTATGTGTTTTTCGTTAATGGTCGAACTGAAGTTCAATGATAAAAACGGAAACTAAATGAATGTATGACGATCCTCCACCACGTGGTTTTGGTGTGGATAGAAACTAGTGGTTTCTTCAAAGAAACTCTTCACCTCCTGAATCGCAGTTTGTGTTTATTTGGTTTCGTTTTTATTTGCTTTTTCTTGTGAATAAAACCAGTTTCATTGAATAGACCACGAACTCTTGAGAACTTTTTCAAAGTGGAAAGATTTAGCCACCCTTCCATTTATCTTGGGAAAGCATGGATTTTCGGCGTACTGTTGAAGAAAAAGGTATTTTTGGCAAACTACAGAGTACAGGGTGATGCATTTCTTCTCAAATTCAAAAACATTTTTAAATTGAAGATCAATGATAATATTAATAGGGTGATAGAAATCAACTCTCTATGAACAAAATGGCTTATACATAATACGACTTGAAGCAATTTAATTTCTCCCATTTCGCAATTTATGTCGCGGCAGCGAGAGATATTTTTAATCATCCAGTACATTTTTATTCCATTTAAATATATGAGCAGTTTCTTTTTTGTAGTATTCTAGCGAGATTTATTAGTTCTTTTTAACTAGATACATTTTTACCTCTGATCCGTCAGTAACCTCTGACGGCGGAAATTTTAACTAGTTCTCTCTTTGCCATTGTATAAATACCTTCTTAAGCTCGTGATAAATTATAGCCAGTAAGTTTCTAACCTTTTATATGCATTTATATTCTATATTACTCAATAGATATACCTTTTAGAATGTTTTTAGTACCTGGGTGTTCTTTTTATTCCCAGGCAATGCGTGAAATGTAACTACCTATTATTGTGAGAAAATAAACGACAATAAGTTACTACATGGTTATCCATACCCTTGGGGTCTCAGTAGGATTACCGTGACAATTTAAAAATGACGATTTTGATAGAATACAGTGTTCAAGCATGTCAAAAGCAATTAAAAATAATTGACATTTCTTCAATTTGGAGGATTAATCTATATATTTTTATTAATCCGTAGACTTATTTTTAAAAAGTTCAGACCTCAAGGGGGGGGGGGCATCTGCCCCAAATACCCCCCCCCCCTTGTATACGCGCCTGTTCACACTTAACTTAAATTTTCTATTTATATGTGTTGCCTTGTTAACGTCACGGTTACAAAGTACTCGATTTGTGACAACAGCTCACAAAGCTTACTCTTCAAAACCTACCCTACTAGGAATACCAATATTAATAGGTTGCGACAATTGAGTGATTTGTGACGTGACATAAGCAAGGGAACAGTTTAGAGAGAAAAATTACCTTCTTCAAATGCTTTAAATATGATTTAAAGTGTTGCTGCTATGACGTCACGTACCCAACATACCTCGATTGTCCTTACTATAATTTCAATTTTAGTTTCCGCTTTTGAAACCAGAAATTAGCGATAGTGTATCTTGTTGTAGTATAATATCGTTGATGAAACCTTCATTATTTTAATCAATTTACACCAATTCTAATTATAAATATTAATTATTACTACTAAAAATATCAATCAAATAATTTAGATATTTCATTAGACATTATATTTTAAGTGATATGCTTCCCCGGGGCCAAGTGGTTAGAGTGTTCGTTTTCAACGGAAAGAGTCAGGTGTTCGAACCCAGGTAAATGAAAAAATATACAGTGAGTGACACTCGACTAAAAGCACACTCACCAACCTCACACTCACTCACAAGCTTCACACTCACTCAACAGCCTTACACTCACTCATCAGTCTCACACACATTCACCAGCCTCACACTTACTCAACAGTCTCACACACATTCACCAGCCTCACACTTACTCAACAGTTTCACACTCACTCACCAGCCTCACATTCACTCATCACTGTCATCAGTTTCACTATCACTCCACAGCCTCACACTAACTCCCCAGCGTTACACTCACTCACCAGTCTTACACTCACTCATCAGTCTCACACTCACTCACCAGCCTTACACTCACCAGCATCACACTCACTCACCAGCAGCCTCACACTCACTCCCCAGTCTCACACTCACTCATCAGCCTCACACTCACTCATCACTGTCTTCAGTCTCACACTCACTCATCACTCCCTTCAGTCTCACACTCACTCACCAGCCTTACACTCACTCATCAGCCTCACACACACTCATCACTGTCATCAGTCTCACATTCACTCCCTAGTCTCACACTCACTCATCACTCACTTCAGTCTCACACTCACTCACCAGCCTTACACTCACTCATCAGCCTCACACTCACTCATCACTGTTTTCAGTCTCACATTCACTCCCTAGTCTCACACTCACTAACCTCAATTCTTTCACTTCAGTTCTTCCTCCCCTTTTTGTTCTTATTTTCTCTCCCTGTATTTTCTTAGCAGTTCATTGGCGTCAGTGTCTGACAGGTGGCAATCATCCAACACTATCGCATTGAATCTGAAAAGAATGAAGTTACTAGTGTGAGAGGAAGAAAAATTAGGCTGCTAAGTAATAATTAACAATTTATATTTTTTATATTCTTTATGCTTTATTTCCATTAAAGTTTTCTACTGTGGAATACAGGGTGTCCAACACTTTTGTTGCCAAACGTTAACTTAAGGTTGCATTCGTCGAAATAAACACTTTTTATTCTATGAAGGTATGGACTAAAATGCTAAATTAAAGAGTTACAATGTTAGGTAAGTAGTATCTGTACCATTTATTATTATTAGTTAAATTTTTTTTTAATGTTGCGATAAGAAACAAAACATTTTTAACAGTAATTATTAGGAGAACAAGAAACTTAATCTTAAATTAGGTTACATATTTACAAAATGTGTTCAAACTGTCGCCCATTTGTTGCGATGCAGCCGTTCAATCGTTTGTCCAATGATTGGCGGACGCGAGCAAAGACACCAGGACTTTCACGAATCCTTGCGGGAAAAACGTTTGAACGCTTGCATCGCAACAAATGGGCGGCAAATTGAACACATTCTGTAAACATGTAACCTAATTTAAGATAATGTTTCTTGTGCTCCTAATAATTACTGTTAAAAATGTTTTGTTTCTTATCGCAACATTTAAAAAAATAATGTTAACTAATAATAATAAATGGTACAGATACTACTTTCCTAACAAAATAATTCTTTAACTAAGCATTTTAGACCATACCTTAATGGTATAAAAAGTTTTTATTTCGACGAATGCAACCTTATGTTAAAGTTTGACAACAAAAGTGTCGGACACCCTGCATATACGGTATACCTGGGATTACATAATTTAAAAATACAGGTGAATATAACATCATAATTAAAATATAAAATAAAATAGGAATGTGAAAATTTGATAATTATGTTGGTTGTATATCTACAACTTGATATTGTGTTGTGTTGTTATTATTTACCATTTTGATCTACCTTACGGTATCCCACACTGCACTTTCATCGCAAATTTATGGAGTGGAAAAAGCTTCTCTTCATACTTTTGAACTTGTTATTAATAGTTATTATATTATTTAAAGTTATTATTTTTAATATATCTAATAATATTACTATCCCATTTTTTCAAAATAAAGATATTTCGGCCAAATCTCTGTTCGGCCAAATATCTTTCAGCCAAGTGGCCAAATAGTAGGAATATTTATATGGGAGTATGGTTGCTTGCGATGAAGAGTTGAGTGTTTGCTAGAGTGAATGCGAAGCGTTTGAGTTGGTGGGTGAAGCGAACGGGTGTGTTGGATTAGAATCAGTCAGGTTAGGAGTACAGTGGATACGGCTCAAATGATGGTGAGAAAGAATGAGGATGTTGTGGATTATGAATTTATGAAAAGCGAATGAGTGTGCATGGAAGTGAGGGGAATGATAATGAAAGATTTGTGGCGCGATTGTTGGACCTGCGAAAGGCTTACCTAGAGTGAGAAAGTCAACTTCGTGGCAGCTACTCGAAAGATATGGAATGAATGGGATTGTGCATTTACATGAGACGCCTTAGTATAGAAAGAAAGGTAAGGAAGGTATCAGTGAGTCATGGGTGTCTTAGAGAGGCTTGTGTGAGAGCTGTGCCACACCATCGATCCTTTTTAATATTTTTCATCAAACGGTGATTCGGCAAGCCGAGAGTGAACGAGGTATGAATGCTGATGTGGTCTGGAATTGGATGCCTGGTGTTTGGTTTACATGTGAAAGGAAATAGGAGCGAAAAAATATCGAGGTGAAAGAGGTGCGAGTGAGGAGAGTGCTGTTTGCGGATGATACTACGTATGTGGATGTGAAAGAGTAGATGTATGCGGGTGTGGGAGCTGTGAAAGAGGTGCCGAGTAAATGAGAGGAGCGGAATAATGAGGATAAGGAGGAGAAGCTTGAGTGTGGTGGAAGAAGCGAATGAGATTAGAATGTTAGGCACTTTGATAGGAGCGGATCCTATGTGAAGAATAGGAATAAGAGAGCGAATAGTGTATTGTGGAGAGTGAAAGGACGCGACTGAAAGGGTCGCGTTTGACAAGGATGTGAGGCAAACGAGAGTGATTGAAAAGTGTGTGTGCAGAGTGCTATGCTGTTTGATTGTCAGGAGCGAACGTAATATAAAAGCACGTGAATAGGATGCAAAATTGGATGGACAAGTGTTATAAGTATGTATAGAATGATAAGGGAGACCAACATTTGAAACTAATGAGTAATAGAAGCAATGCAATGTGAATATGACTGATGTGAGAGCTAGGTTAGGTGTGAAATCGGTGGCATGGAAGGTTAAGAAGAGAGTTCTTGACTGAGTGGGACATGTGATGCGAATGGGCAATGAAATATAGATGAAAGCGGTGGTGGTAGGATGGTATGAGAAGTTCGAAGATGTGAGAAAGGTGCCTGGGAAGAAGAGAATGACTGTCTTGTATTGTAAAAGGTAATTGAAATAGGCATCGTTTGACTGGATGAATGTGTAGAGATAGTGTAGTGATAGATATGAGTGGAAGGATGTGGTGAATGACAGAATGAATAATTTGGATGTAAGGGAGAGAGAAAACGCGGACAAGAGCATGAGCATGTATGGGGGATGAATGAAGTAGCTTCAAGTAAGACTAAATTATGTGAACTAGGTAGACCGCATTCCTTCCCGTCGCTTATCTGTTTGCTACCAAAATCTAGTAAACTGGTGACTGGATAGTGACCAATCGACGTACCAAGTTTCATACAATATGGTTCGATACTTTTTGAGTTATAAGTGACCTTGACCGGATTGTTCCAAAGACATTGAATCATCCCATCAAATTTCATACAATTTGGTTGGGTAATTTTTGAGTTATTGAATTAAAAATGGCATTGATATTGATCTTTGACCCGATCGCTTCCATCAAATCTAACAAAATGGCTCCTGTATATTGACCAATCGTCACACCAAGTTTAATGCAATATGGTGCAATACTTTTTGAGTTATAAATGAACATGATCTTGACCGGGCCGCTCCCAAAATTCTACCAGCAGGTCACTGAACATTGACCAATCGTTTCACCAAATTTCAGGCAATTTGGTTGAACACTTATTCAGTGGGAATAACAAGATGATAAATGCCGTCAATAATGTTACCTGTTCGCATTTTGTGAAGGTGAATATAGGTATGGGGGAAATAGATTTAACATTTATGTAGGTATGAGGGATGGTATGTGCGCAAAAGCCATTTCCATCAACAATCAATAAAATAGTCAGATCATTCACAAAAATGAATAAAATTTCGTGAAAATTTAACTGTGAATGGAGAAATGTCAAATGGTCAAAAAGATACCAGAAAAAATATGTATCTTCAATAGTTATTGAAATATACAAATTTAAAGTTGGGTTCCGTTTTTTTTTGGGACGCCCTGTATACAGTAAAATTGATATTTTTCTGTACTAAGCCTAGGTATATTTAAAAGTTTTAAGTTTCATACAATTCATTATTTAAAAATCTCTTTTTAAATTCAATAATATGAAAAACAATGAGAGAGAAAGAGAAGATATAAAATAAGGTAATTAAATTTCATTATTTCTCTAAAGTTGTATATTAGAAAGAATGAGAACGATTGGAATGGTAACGGAAATCAATTCTGTCTGTGAGGATCATTTCTAAATAATTCTAATACACTAATATCACTCACTGTTTTGATTTAGGACGTAGGTATTTGATGATGTTGTAGAGGTACTCTCTGCCATCAGCAAGTATGTCTTTTATGGTTAGAATGGTTAAATCTGTAACAGGATTACTGCCATTGGCGGGACAGGCATCGGTGTAATTGACCTTCAGAGCTGCAGTGTAAAATGAGTTAGTAACCACTTTAGTAACCAGAAATAATATGAGTTAGTAAGTACAGAGAGAGATAGTCTGGTCGTATATAGTAAAGTAATAGGTCGGTCATAGTAGAGACATTGCCTGGTCGTAGTAGAGAGACAGTCTGGTCATAGTAGAGAGACAGTCTGGTCATAGTAGAGTGATAGTAGTCTGGTCATAGTAGATAGATAGTCTGGTCATAGTAGATAGATAGTCTGGTCATAGTAGAGAGATAGTCTAGTCATAGTAGAGATAGTCTAGTCATAGTAGAGAGATAGTCTAGTCATAGTAGAGAGATAGTCTAGTCATAGTAGAGATAGTCTGGTCGTAGTAGAGATAGTCTGGTCGGTGCTTGGACAATTCGTCGTCCTATTTTCCATTTCGCCATATTTCATATCATATCATTAATTAATTTCGTATTTTCATTTCGCTATGAAATTCACCATATTTTCCATCTCTTCCAAATACTATATGATACAATACTGTATGTAAAAAACTTGGTATCTACAATACAAAAGATTTTGTAATGAATTTTTAATTTTCCCTTATTTTTAATTAAATTATTCCACATTTTGAAATAAATTACTGAACACTTGGAATAAATAAAAACTATTAATTAATAAAATAATACCAAAACTTGGTATCAAGTAATTTATACAAACCTAAAAACCTCAATAATAAAAATAAATGTACTTTTGATGAATTTGAAAAAATGTTATAACTATTCTGTTAAATAAATATATACATTTTAAAAGATATATAAAATTATACGCGAATTGTAGTCGCGGTCGTAGTAGAGAGATAGTCTGGTCGTAGTAGAGAGATAGTCTGGTCGTAGTAGAGAGATAATCTGGTCGTAGTAAATGTTATCTCAGAATATCATGTTTGTAATTCTTCACATATAGTTAATTTACTACAGGTTAATTCACTCACTTATTAGTCCTCCGTTTCTTCCATCTAAGGAGGCAAAGTTGACGTCATAGGCAGACACAGTGCTGATGTACTTATAATATTTTCCGACTACCAAAACTCTCATCACACTTGCGAGATGTTTTGATGACGTCACACAAGCTGAAAATTCAGTTACCTTACACCTGCAATCAGAAAAAATTAATATAATAATAAATAACAAGAAAATAGATACGTGATTTACCATTGAAAGTCAAAATACATAGTGTATTTGACTTAATTAATTAATAGCATATAATTTATTAATAATTACATTTAAAAATACTAATGTTTGCAATTAATTTAATGATAATTGCTGCAGTTGTTAGAGCGTGAATAAACAGAAAAATAAAAGTTAAATAAATAATAAACGTAGTGTTATTCATTAATAATAAATGTAAAGTAAAGTATAAATTTTAAATAATAATATTTTAATATTTATATTTTATGAAATATTTATATTTATAAATAATTCATTTTTAATAAAATTAATCTATTTCCATATAAATTTTTTTTATTAATCCTAATATATATTATGTAATGCTAATTATAATATAAATTATACTTTTAATTATAATAATTATATTCAATATATTTATTTACTTGCTATTGTTGAGCTGTGTGTAGAATTCTCCATTCAGTGGTTGGTAAGTGCTAAACATATGGTAGAAAAGTAGACCAATTTTACTGTCATCTTTAAGCACTGATACCAACTGGCCAAGATTGACACAGTCGGTGTCAATAACAGTCTCATAACAATCGATCCAAATCTCAGCTCTAGTTTGTATATTCTTTAGTACTTCAGTCAAGGGTCTGAAGTGACGAGGGTAACGTAACTCATGTCTTCTATCTCCCAGGATATTAGTGACAATTGTGACGATGGCGGAGTCACAGTTTGAAGAAGAAACAAAATCAAGAAGATAGACAGGAGAGTCCTTTGGTTTAAAGTATTCCTAAGCACTGCAGTGAATGTTCTGGTGTACTTCGTCAGGTTTCCACTGTCCAAAATTTCCAACATCAGAAGTTTGATGATATTACCATACCTGTTAAGAATAAAATGAATTCATTATTGTAAAGCCAATTGTCGCTTTGACATGCGCAATTGGTAATATTAACAATATTTGCATGACTTTATTTGTCTTTTAAAACAATTAATGTTTATTTATTGTGGTGACCAGACGTTTCGCTGCTAGGAATAAGTAACTAAATTAGTGGACTATATCAGATAAAATAATCATAGTAATAATTGAAAGCTATTGAAAACTCATTAGTGATAATTTATAGGTAAATAATTCAATGGATATCAAAATAATAATCTTTAACTTCTAACCTCCAGTTGGTAACTTATTTGTGTCCGTTATAGTACTTTGACAACTGGTTTGTACGTGTCACATAGTAAGAAATATGTAAGAGACAATTTATTAAAAAAACAGTTATATACATTATACATTTATAGTCATGAACTGTACCAGATGAAATGAAAACTAATTCCTTATTAGTCCAAACTCTTTACCTGGACGCTTGTCCCTTAGACTTTGGTACTATTAACATCAAGTTATATGAACATATTAATCAGAGTGTTTTATTGCTATAATTTTATATGAATATTTCATATTTTCAATAATTGTAAGTGTTTGGAATGACCGACACTAACAAGAAATATAAAAATTATCAACCAAAATAAAAAACTTACCTCTTAACTTCCTCCAACTCTAGAGTTTGTAGTAGATACTCCAAGACACTCGAAAAAGTTCTCCAACATACCATCTTCTGAAATCTGCACTGAATTCCAGTCAATGTTACGCTTTATCATGTTCTTGATTACTTGCTCTACTGCCAGATATTCATGAATTGTGCTGTGTGTGAAGGCGTAAGTCAAAGGTTTGCTTTGTTTCAAAGAGCTCTCTGAGGTTAAGATGCATGTGAGTAACTTCTCGAAATCAACATCTTTGGATAACTTTTTCTCACAATCTCTTACTAACTTATTGTAGTCATCTTCTTTGAAGAAATATTCCTCATTCTTGAAGAGTAAGAGACTGTAGTAACTGAACACATCAAGAATGTCTTTAGTTCTTAATTTGGGAGTTGCAACGTGGCTATATCTTAACTTCTTCTCTATTTCTTCAGAGAAAATTCCTCTTATTGCTTTGTAAGCACTCTGTTCATTGTGCAATTGAGCGATTATTATCTTAAGTGATTATTTTTGATTGGCTTACTATAATAACAGGATTTATTTTATATTGGATCAACATAGCATTTCAACTCGAGTTGTATTATATATTTCATGAAAGCAAGAATAATTTACAAAAATCTGCTACAAATATATCTGTAGTTAGATGTATGCTTAGTCGACTTGTGTATATAATTCCAAGAGGTTAAAGCATAGTGATAACTGGTTTTGAGTTACATTGAAGGTTAAATCTCTGTTATAAATTAAGTGTCAATTTTTTTCATATCATGGCTAGTGAAAATTTCTTGGGGATAACTCGATCTCTTATCAACTTGCATACTTCTTCTTTGTCAAATAGTGATCATGCTAAATTCCTAGGTGTGTTTATCGATCAGAAGCTCAATTTTTCTGTTCACACTAATTCTGTAGCATCTAGGCTATCTAAGATAACTGGCTTATTGTACTATATACGTAGTAATGTCCCTGAAACTGTTCTTGTGAATCTATACTATTCTCTGGTTTATCCCCATTTGATATATGGAGTACTTTTGTTGGGCGGTACAGCAGATATTCACTTGGAACCTTTGGTCATAATTCATAAGAAAATAATTAGAATAATAACTCATTCGCAATATTTAGCTCATACAGCTCCTCTTTTTAATAGAACTGGTATCTTGACCGTAGGTGACATTTATAGATATTCAGTAGGTGTTTGTATGTATAAACTGCAATCAACCAATTCTGTACCCTATTTATCTCATACATATAGTACTAGAAATTCAAACAATATTGTTCCTTCTTTCCAAAGATTGTCCCAGTGTTTGAAATCTCTTTCATTTAGTGGCCCAAAAATTTATAATAGTATTCCACTGTCAATCCGAAACTCTCCTTCCCTTGCAATATTTAAACGGAAGTATAAGGAAAATTTAATTGGCAACAATTATGTAGTTACTTGTTCGAGAATTAGTGCTTCTCCTTCTGTGTATTTCTTTGTATTGTCTACTTTGCGTATAGCTACATATTTTTTTTATATCTGCCAGAAAAGTTTCTCTTCATACTGGCTTGATAAATTTGCCTAATTATGTAAAGTAGTTCTAATATACTGTCAACTGTAACTTTTTATTATCGATAAAGATTATTGTTTATTATTGTTATCAACTGAAAACAATTATTCTACTTGGAAGGTACAGGTTAAAATGTATCTACTTAGAGAAGGATTAATGTCAATAGTTGATAGTACAGAGACGGCTCCTGCTGATTCAGTAACTCAGGCTATCCGGGATGCATTTAACACAAGGAAAAAAAAAGGCGTTAGCTAGTCTTGTGTTATCTATATCAATCCACCAATTATTTATAGTTGGTGAACCTGATAATCCAGTGACTGTTTGGAATTATCTACAAAATGTATTTCAGGCAAATACATGGCCCAATAAATTGCAACTGAAGAAGTGGCTTTTAAACCTCAAGCTCACATCAGAAGACAACCTTCAAGCTCATTTGAAGGAATTCACAGAATTTTTTCAAGAACTTGCTGTTTTGGATGAGGCAGTAAGTAATGATGATCAAGTCATCTGTTTACTCTCCTCACTACCTACTCAGTTCGATGTGATTGTGACAGCATTGGAATCACAAGCAACTGTACCATCTTGGAATGCAATCGCTGAAAATCTCAAAAGTGAATCATTAAATAAGTACACTAGATTAAAGTAATGTGAACAGAGCATTAAGTGTAGAATTGAACAGAGCTGCAGTTTCAGATTCAGTGAAAAGCAAGCAGAGTATCATTTGTTTCTTTTGCAATAAAGTAGGTCACATGAAGAAGAACTGTTTTAAGCAAAAGAATAACATGCAAGCGAAACAGTTCAACTCTCAGGATAATATAGTGGAGGATAGAACTCTTTATGCTTGGATTTTAGATTCTGGAGCTACAGCTGGAGCTACAGTTTATAAGTTACGGCTGTGGGTAATATTGCTGTTAATCTTAAAATACTAGGGAGTAAAAGTAGAATATACACACTGGCATGTGCCTCAGTTTGCTTTAATTTGCTATCAGTTTCTAGAATTACCAGTAATAATGAATTGGTTACGTTTGATAATAATTTTTGTAAAATCCATGATAAAATAGAACTAATTGCTGTTGCCAACTGTGTTGGTAAACTATATGTATTAAATGTTATAGATCATACAGCTGTTGTATCCTTTGATTCAAATAAATTCAATGATATATTATGGCATAGAAATGTTCGGTCAGTTATGGAGGGATAATAAGTGTAAAATGATCCGAAAGGATCTAGTAAGAGGTTTTGATATTAAACTAAATGCGATTGAAGGTGTTTGTAAACACTGCACTAATGGGAAAATTCATGAGTGCTCGTTTCCGATAGGAGGGAAAAAAAATCATAAACCTCTTGATTTGATTCATTCAGATGTATGTGGTAAAATTACCCCATCAACATATATCCCACATGATGAGAGAAAGAAGATAGATCCAAAAACAAAAATTTGCTGCTTACTAGGATATGGATCAGTTACTAAGGGATATAGGCTGTATGATATTGAAACTAAAAGAATTTTCTATTCCAGAGATGTGATCTTTGATGAATCAAAGACACCTATGAGGCTCATTGATCCAAAATCACCATCCACTCTATTGGCGGCGCCTTCAGTTGATTCAGACAAAGACAACCTTGCTGATGAACTTCCCATAATTCAACCACCTGTTGAATTACAGGTGATTCAACCAGTTGATGAACAACCAGAGGTGCAACCTGTGCTCAGACAGTCTACACGAGTGCGTCAGGTACCTGACTGGTATGGTGAATGGGATTTTTCTGAAGAAGGAGGTTTCGTTAGTAAGATGATGACTGAACCCAATACTGTAAAGGAAGCTAGGTGTAGTCTTGAATCTTCTGAATGGCAGCTAGTCATGGGGCGTGAATTACATGCTTTTGATAAGCATAAATTTTTTGAATTAGTCGAGACTAACTCGGACATGAATGTAATTAACTCTAGATGGAAACGTAAATTGGGACCAGATGGTAATATAAAATCTTATAAAGCTAGATTAGTAGCACTAGAGTTCTCACAGAGATTTGGAATAGATTATGATGAAACTTTCGCAACTGTAGTTAGATTTGAATCTGTGCGAACTTTGTTATCGTTGGCAGCTAAACATAATTCAATAGTTCACCACATGTTAATTCTGCATTTTTGTATGGAGAACTCGAAGAGAAGGTCTTTATGCGACAACCTACTGGCTATGTTAAATAGGGAAAAGAGCCTCTTGTATGTAAATTAAATAAATCAATGTATGGACTAAAACAGTCACCAAAATGTTGGAATGATTCTTTTGATGCTTATCTTGAAACCTTAGACTTTGTTCAATCTAAATGTGACTCCTGTATCTATGTTAAGATATTCCATGTATTGTGTCTGTATATGTAGATGATATAATTATAGCATGTAAGCACAATGATGAATTGACAAAAATTAAAGCTGATTTGAGTTCTAAATTTGAGATGAAAGATTCAGGACAGTTATCCTATTTCTTAGGTGTAAATGTTGTACAAACTAATGGTAAAATTGCCTTAAATCAATCTGCTTTTGTCAAAACACTATTGAATAGATAGATTCGATTTCAATAATTATAAACCAGTGTCCACACCAGCTGATGTTAGCTCCTATCTTGAACAAACTTCCGATAAATGTGAATTGGTTGATGCGAATAAGTACCACTCTGAAGTAGGCTCATTACTATACTTTTCTACCAGGACTAGACCTGACATTACATATGCTGTTAGTAATGTTTCTAAATTTTGTTCCAAACCAAATAGTAAACACTGGACAGCTGTTAAATGAATTTTCCGATACCTGAAGGGTACTCAGAATCTTGGTACTATGTATGGAAATGATGAGTCAGAATTAGTAGGTTATTATGACGCCGACTGGTCTGGTAACAGAATTGATAGAAGGAGTACATCAGGATACTGTTTTTTGTTAAATGATTCTATAATCTCATGGCGGTCTGTTAAACAGACTTGTGTAGCCCTGTCAACAGCAGAAGCTGAATATGTATCTCTTTCTGGCGCTGCTCAAGAAGCGGTATTTCTAAATAAGTTATTATTGGATCTTAAGTTATCTAATGAGAATTGTTCAGTATTTTTATTTGAGGATAATATTTAACTATTATTTAACTGTCCTAAAGACCTTGATTATGGTCTAAAAAGGACTTGGAAATATTGTTAAATATGAACTAATTTATTGTAATTTTTTTTTTATTATTCTTTTATTTCCAATAAAACTATTATCCTATTATTATCCTATAATAAAAGGTCTGTTATATGTCTTGCTAAAATCCTGAAAATCATCCACGTACAAAACACATCGACATTAAGTATAATTATGTTCAAGACTTAGTGTCCTCAAATGAAATTGAACTTAAATATTGTGATACAGAGGAAATGTTGGCTGGTATGTTTACCAAACCACTACCTGCTGATAGATTTAACAAACTAGTTAATTTGATTGGAATGATAAATGTATAACTCGTGTTATACATTTGTTATTTGTTTATATCTTCATTTGTTGTCTTTAGCTAATGTATTTTATAATATCAACAGCTCAGCATAATTGTCTTACGATAACATATCCTGGTTGTAGCAATGACTCGTGTTGTATATTTGTTTCCTCTTTAGCATTATATAAGTGCCCTGTTTAATCATACTATTGTCAGTTGTCTGCAGTGCATCGCAGAGCGATCACCTATATTAATCACTTATAATAAACTTATACTTTTTAACTTGTAAAAACTACTGTTCATTTAACCTATGTTATATCAGAAAGTACACTCCAAACACTAAGTTCACTGCTAAAACAGAGAAATATTTTTGGGGTTTAAAAAATTATCCCTATCCACTACGAAATGATCCAAAGAGACATGAAGGAAGAAGGCCTCATAGATGATGTGGCAGTAAAAGTACGCTCCATGTACTAATTAGACAGACTACTCGCCTACCATCGGTAATCGTGTCCACCCAGCGCATTAATGGCACGAATAGATATCCATGGATAAGAGACATACACAGTCAGTCGGCTCATCCATAAATGTAGCATGGCAGAAGGAATAAACTGAAGAAAGATAGAAAAGCTGAAGAAAAAAAGGCCAAACTAAACAAAAAACCTACAATATAACAAATAGAAGGCCTACCTAGAGGTAGCCTGGGGACAGTGGGGGAGGGGGTTGGGAATTGGCAATAATGTTAACCCTTAGTCAAATAATCATATCCCCTGTTTTCTAAAACAGAGAACATTGTCAATACAGCAAACGGATTATTAGTAATTTTTACTGACACGATAAGACAAGAATGAAATTCATAGCTACTTTATGTTCCTGCAATATTGTCATTCATTTCATTCTGTTCATAGAAACAATTGTGTATTGTTGCAAAATAGGATGATGTATTAGACAGATTATATTTTTGTGCCTGTTACTGAATGACATTGGAGTTAGTTGCTTATAGCATTTATAATTAAATAATAACGTTTTAATTTATCCACACTGATCTTGCATTTGTAAAATCTTATCAGTCAATAACTATATCCATCTCGAGAGTTTTGAATAGTTTTGCAATATGGCATTGTACTCCTATTGAAATACTTTGGATAGCGTACGATGCAATATCGACTCTGAATCTAACTAATAACAAAAATGTAATAGTCTCAGGACAAAGAGGATGAGGGAACTCGGTGATATTGACGATATCGAATTTGATTGTCAGAACCTCCGTCCCAAACTAAAACCTAAATAATGCAGTTGTTTCAAACCTTTCAAATATGGCGATTCATTCTAGAACAAATAGTCATGAAGAGACCCAAGTTATTGAATATGTTAAACAGGTAACTTTCGAGATACACAGCAGATGGTATCCGGTAAATTTCTCGAAAACAATTGCTCGAATGAAGAAATGCTCGAATACACAATTGCTCGAAATACAATAGCTCGAAAGGACAATTGACCGAATGAACAATTTGCTCGAATGATGATCAATTGTTCAGATCATGTAAAATACAGTTATTTTCAACTACTAATTAGTAACAAGGACGGTTAGGTGCAGCTAATCGAAGAGATTTCACATCATGATTTTCTGACTTTCGACAATTTATCTAATGAACAACTACTCAAATATTCAAATTTCGCATAATCGATTTCTCAATGTAAAGGAAGAGGAAAAGTTAACCAGATAATGGCTACTAAAAATAGAATTTAAAAAGTGGCGAGATTACCAGAAGTCCTGCTAAATGTGTCGGGAAAACCCACTCCCTCCTCTGATGGGCTGTTCCGATCGTTCTAAAACCCAACAACCCTAACCTAGCCGAAGAACACCTCGTCAGAGCTCAGTGAAGCTATTGAATGACCAAAAAAAAAGGGAAATTGTAGTACTAAAAATTGGTGAAGTATTCTTGTTAAATAAAAAGGAGAAAATCTGGAATACTTCTGCAAACCCGGGTTTGCAGAAGTATTAGATAGCACTGTGTAATAATAACAATTATTAAATCGTTTTTTATTATATGACGGAAAATGTAGTACTGACCGATAATTAAGAACTTACACTATTATGATTAGTAGTAATTAGCAATTAAAAATATGAAATAAAGTTATTATAAATTACTAATTAGAAATTAGGACAGCTAGGTGCAGCTATTTGAAGTGATCCAACTTCCTGATTACCTGACTTTTATTAATTTGAACACTGTGACCAATCATTCATTCGGTCAATTGTTCGTTCGAGCAATTGTCTTTCGACCAATTGTTTATTCGAGCAATTGTTTTCGAGCAATTTAACTAGAACCACGGAAGATAGTTACAGTGACACTACATTCCAAACACTAGGTTGACTACGCTGCTAGAACAAGGAACTATTTTCGGGGTTTTAAAAATTATCCCTATCCATTATGAGATGATCCGAAGAAACATGAAGGGAAGAAGGCCTCATAGACGATGTGGCAGTCAAAGTATGCTCTATGTACTAATTAGGTCGACTACTCGCGTGCCACAGGTAATCGTGTCCATCCAGATGGATGGCAAGAATATATATCCATGGATGAGAAACATACACAGTAAGTATAGCTTATCCATAAATATAGCATGGCAGAAGGAATAAACTGAAGAAAGATAGAACAGCTGAAGGAAAAAAAGGCCAAACTAAACAAAAAACCTACAATATAACAAAGAGAAGGCCTACCTAGAGGTAGCCTCGGGACAATGGGGGGAGGGGGGGGATTGGTAATAATGTAACCTCCTATAGTCAGATAATCAGACCCTTTGTTCCCTAGAACAGAGAACATTTTCGGTACAGCACAAGAATTATTATAAATATTTACTGATACGATAAAACAAGAATGAAATTCATAGCTATTTTATGCTTCTGTAATATTTTCATTCATTTCATTCTGTTCTTAGAAACAATTGTGTATTGTTGCAGAATAGGATGATGTATTAGACAGATTATATTTTTGTGCCTGTTACTGAATGACATTGGAGTTAATTGCCTACACTATTTATAATTAAATAATTACGTTCTAATATATCCACACTGATCTCGAATTGGTAAAATCCTATCAGTCAATAACTATATTCATCTTGAGAGTTTTGAATAGTTTTGCGATATGGCATTGTACTCCTATTGAAATACTTTGGATAGTGTGTAATGCAATATCGACACTGAATCTAACTAATAACAAAACTGTAATAGTCTCAAGACAGAGGGGAGGGGAGGGGAAGGGGAATTCGAACCCTCATCCCAAACTGAAGCCCAAACCATGCAGTGGATTCCAATCTTTCAAATAAGGCAATTTATTCTAGAACAAACAATCATGAGGTGAACAAAATAATTAAAATATATTATACAATTGTTCTATATGTACTACGTGACATTAAAAAAAATATTAATTATTTAAATTTCATTCTTATCTTTTTCCTGCTGAAATGTTTAAAAAATTGTAATTTAAGTTACTGGTACGTGGATTGTTGAAAAAATTGATACTTAGAAATTTTCTTACGGTAAATTCTACGTGACAAGTTAGGCTATAAAAATTATTACAGGGATTCCGTGGTTTGATTGGAATTTAAATTTATAAATTGAGAATTTTATTCAATTAAATAGTGTAATGTTGGTATTTTCTTAGTATATTCATATAAATAATGATATTGGAGATAATAGATATTATCATGCTTTTCATGTATACTGTTGATTAATTATTAATTAATGTAAAACTCGCAGGTAACGATAAAGTATTCACTGGGAGAAAAAGAGCTAGTCATCCTGGCTCAATGTTTGAGTCAAGACTGCAAAATTCCAATATTGGAGTCTTTTTTCTTGATTGACTCTACCTGAGTCAACCTGTTTATGAATTAGGAGTCAATATGACTTGTTTTTGAATAAAATATTAGGATGAGTCATATTGACTCACAGTTTGAACCGGTTTTGGGACAAATTGAAATCGCAAATTTTGAGTCAATTTGTCTTTCCTTTTTTTATTTTTCAGTGTAAAGTTAGAGCGTTGATTTTAATACAAATTAAACTAATTTATTTAACAAATATTAAATAAGAAACAGTTCTATCAAAAGTTATAATTGTTTTAGAAGTGAAAAAGATGACCTATCACAAAAATTTATCTAAAAATATAAACAGAACATACACAGAGAGAAAAAAGTACAACCCTTGTGGTCATATCACATGGGTCACCAATTTATGCTTTGAATCAATTTATTATGTGAGTTGGTTGGACTTTATTTGTTTTCATGTGTGTTAAAACAACTATGATGTGGTGTGTCATCAAACATTAGTTAATTCAATTCATTTTATAGATTGAATCAACTTACTGTGAGAGTTAAAAGTTACTTTTTTGAGAATTTTAAAGTATGTTGAAACAACTATGACAGAGTGTATTGTAGTAACTCACAAAGACTGTTAATCCAATGTATCTGGTGTATAAATTAACTTACTATGCAAGTTGGCGCAACGTTTTTTAAGTTTAGGAGTGAGTCAAAACAACTGTTTTGTTTTAACCAACGTCAGTTTAACTAATTTTAAGTATTACCTGCAACTCACAACGTAGGTAGGCGCAAAAATAACCCATTCATATGAGTCAAAACAAAACAAATTTGATTTGATTCAATTAATCCTTTCTCTGTGTGCACAGTTTAATTTTATAATATAGTAAGACGTTTGAAAATTATTTAAAACCAATTTATTATTATTCTAGAAGTTTCGAATATTTAACTGAAATTAAAAAAAAAAAATTTATTACAGAAATACATTTATTGATCTTATTGAATATGATGAACAGACGTATTACCGCACCAGGATCTAACAAATCAATACATTCAAATTAATTTGAAAGATAAAATTGTTCTAAAAGTTAAATACTACTTTGAAGAATAGAAATATTATTTTAGAAGTTTAAAAATACATTCCTATTGTTGAATGCATGTCAAGCATTCAATATATGCATCTCGTTGACCGAATTTTGGTGGTGCTGGCATGTAGAGGGCGCTCTCCGCTCACCTTGGTCAGTATTTCTTGGTTACGAAAGATTTTACTCTTTATCGCTTGCCAGACGGTTGCGCATTTCAGTTGTTATATGTACATCGTGCGTTAGGGTTGGAGGTGTCATTACTGGGAAGTGAGGAGTGCCGGCTTTGAAAGTTTGCAAGTGGCTGTAACTGTTTCCGCGTGAGTCTGTGTGTTTCCGCGTGAGTCTGTGTGTTTCCGCGTGAGTCTGTGTGTTTCCGCGTGAGTCAGTCTGTTTCCGCGTGAGTCAGTCTGTTTCCGCGTGAGTCTGTCTGTTTCCGCGTGAGTCTGTCTGTTTCCGCGTGAGTCTGTCTGTTTCCGCGTGAGTCTGTCTGTTTCCGCGTGAGTCTGTCTGTTTCCGCGTGAGTCTGTCTGTTTCCGCGTGAGTCTGTCTGTTTCCGCGTGAGTCTGTCTGTTTCCGCGTGAGTCTGTCTGTTTCCGCGTGAGTCTGTCTGTTTCCGCGTGAGTCTGTCTGTGTCCGAATGAGTCTGTCTGTGTCCGAATGAATCTGTTTGTGTCCGAATGAATCTGTTTGTGTCCGAGTGAATCTGTTTGTGTCCGAGTGAATCTGTTTGTGTCCGAGTGAATCTGTTTGTGTCCGAGTGAATCTGTTTGTGTCCGAGTGAATCTGTTTGTGTCCGAGTGAATCTGTTTGTGTCCGAGTGAATCTGTTTGTGTCCGAGTGAATCTGTTTGTGTCCGAGTGAATCTGTTTGTGTCCGAGTGAATCTGTTTGTGTCCGAGTGAATCTGTTTGTGTCCGAGTGAATCTGTTTGTGTCCGAGTGAATCTGTTTGTGTCCGAGTGAATCTGTTTGTGTCCGAGTGAATCTGTTCGTGTCCGAGTGAATCTGTTTGTGTCCGAATGAATCTGTTTGTGTCTGTTTTTAGCCTGTGTCTGTTTTTAGCCTGTGTCTGTTTTTAGCCTGTGTCTGTTTTTAGCCTGTGTCTGTTTTTAGCCTGTGTCTGTTTTTGGTCTGTGTCTGTTTTTGGTCTGTGTCTGTTTTTGGTCTGTGTCTGTTTTTGGTCTGTGTCTGTCTTTGGTCTGTGTCTGTCTTTGGTCTTTGAGCGAACTTATCTTTTATACATTCCAGATACATTAGAGTACTCACTGATTGTTCGTTTATAGATGATTATTGGTTTATTAGTACAAGATCTCTGGGCTGTGTGGAGCATTAGTGGGGAAAGCGTTAATACTTGGTAAGTAGAAAAGTATAGCCGGGTAGGGTGATTATATCATATTCGTTAGTCTAAGCTTGCTCTTCTGATTTAATATTGTGGAGGGTGTAAAATTGTTACCTGTGCTCTATTTGCAGTCACAACTTTGGGGTGCTTTTTACTTCTATAAATTTTCCTATTTCCTATATAATCATTAAGTCTAAATAAATCTAAATACCTACTGATTCACTAAGGAGAATTGTACGCTGTATAGTTTTATTTTAATCATTGTCAAGTTTTAGCATTCCAACTTAAGATGTTTATAGAGTTTAACTTTTTCATTTTATTTTGCAGCACCACATGATCTGCAACTTGTAAAAGTCAGGAATACAGTGCGTTCAAGATATCGTTGTGTTTTTCTTTGCCACCAAAACCCCTAGCTCCCAGAAGTCAAACTTCGCCCCGAGCTTGTAGCTAACAGTGCAAGTATCGTTCTACCTAACTTCAGTGGGGTTGACAGTTGTTTATAATTGAATCGCCTCTGCCTACGATCTGAATTGCCCCTACCTACGATTTGAATCGCCCCTTGGATCGCCCCTGCCTGCGATTTAAGTTGCCACTGCCTACGATTTAAGTTGCCACTGCCTACGATTTAAGTTGCCACTGCCTACGATTTAAGTTGCCACTGCCTACGATTTAAGTTGCCACTGCCTACGATTTAAGTTGCCACTGCCAACGATTTGAATTACCCCTGCCTACGATTGGATCCTATCTACGATTAGAGTCACCCTCTCTTTACTGTTGCGTCAGGAGTGTTCTGGGGTGAACTGTCTTATTCATCATCCTGGGAGGCCGGATTCTGCTGCTTCTGCGCTACAGAGTAGATGAGTACCCCTTTTTGTGACTGATTAAGTTAGGGCACAGTTTAAGTTCATTCAATTGCACCCCTCCATGGTTTATCTTAATTGAGAATTCATATTTGTGTGTAGGACTTAGTGATCTCATTTCGTTTAAGTTGATAGGCATAGGTTGCCTTTGAATTTTGGGAGACTTCGTTGTTGTTTAGTTTACGGGATCAATATGGAAAAGTTGACTATTCTTGGATTGAAGAGGGTGCTAGATTATTTAGGTGAGGCAACCTCTGGCGGTAAGAATGATTTACTGTGCCGATTGCACGAATCTCTCTCGAATAGAGATACTACTTGGGAGGAGCTGGAGAAGGAGATGAGTGCGAGTGGTGGTGTAGGTGCGAGTGGTGGTGTAGGTGCGAGTGGTGGTGTAGGTGCGAGTGGTGGTGTAGGTGCGAGTGGTGGTGTAGGTGCGAGTGGTGGTGTAGGTGCGAGTGGTGGTGTAGGTGCGAGTGGTGGTGTAGGTGCGAGTGGTGGTGTAGGTGCGAGTGGTGGTGTAGGTGCGAGTGATGGTGTAGGTGCGAGTGATGGTGTAGGTGCGAGTGATGGTGTAGGTGCGAGTGATGGTGTAGGTGCGAGTGATGGTGTAGGTGCGAGTGATGGTGTAGGTGCGAGTGATGGTGTAGGTGCGAGTGGTGGTGTAGGTGCGAGTGGTGGTGTAGGTGCGAGTGGTGGTGTAGGTGCGAGTGGTGGTGTAGGTGCGAGTGGTGGTGTAGGTGCGAGTGGTGGTGTAGGTGCGAGTGGTGGTGTAGGTGCGAGTGGTGGTGTAGGTGCGAGTGGTTCTCACTTGAATGATCAGGGTCGTGGCCGGATATTCATGGGTGAATCGAGACGCATGGATTGCGGAAGCCTAGTGGATTCCGTCGGACCAGAGGACGGCATATCTCAAGTTGAATGTTTGAGAGCTGATGTGGGTGGTTTAACTAGTAAGAGGAGAATTCGTGGGAGATCTCGCTCTAGTGTATCGCGAGCAACTGGAGTGTGTTCTATTATGAGTGGTACCTCCGCCGTGGAACGTGCTCGAGAAATCGCCGTGGAGCGAGCTAAGGAAGAAGTGCGCATTGCTAACTTTGAACACATTGACACGATAAGGAGAGAGAATGAGCGAAAACTCTTAGAAAATGAAAAATCGCGGATTGATGACGAGATGCGGCGAAGAATGGAGCAAATGGAAATGGAGGCACATATAGAGAGGCTAAAGAGGGAAGGTGAGCAGAGGGCTCGGTTAGCAGAGGAAAACATGTGGAATAAATATGCGATGATGGATTCAGGAGCCTCACATAATGGAGGTTTACGGCTTCAAGGGGTTATCGGAGTCGGTACTTCTGAAATAAAGAATCCAATTGATGTACCACGTAATAAAACTGGAGTACTCAACTCCGTTGGGAGATTGGTACCTGAACCTGTTGCTCACAATAGAGAAATTAATAGCGAGTGCTGTAGCCAGGATAGGAATGCTACTCTTCCCAACGACTCTCAACTGATTCATGAATTAACTGCAAGCAACCTAAGGATGTGCATGCCTAAACGTGAGATTCAGATGTTTGGAGGTGAACCAGAGAAGTACATCACGTTCAAACAATCCATGGGATCCATTCTTAGGTCAAAAACGTTAGATGCCAGTGAGAAACTGGATTATCTATACCAGTATACGAAGGGAGAGCCAAGAGAACTAGTTCATGCTGCACTATACATGAATCCTGAGAAAGGATTCAAAGAAACTATGAAATGTTTTGATCAGAAATATGGAGCCCCTGAACTTGTGGCTGCGGCTTACATGGAAAGACTATTTGCTAGAGGTAACTTGATGCGTGACGACGTGGAAGGACTAAAGTCCTATGCCATTACCCTGAGGCTAACAAAGAACGTCGTCGCTCAAATTCCTTACGGCAAAACTGAGCTTGAGCATCCAAAGACCATACGTTCTCTTGTGTCAAAACTTCCTTATACTATGCAGGAGAGGTGGAGGGCAATTGTGCATAGGAAGAGGAAAGAAAACGGCTTATCTGTTACGTACGAAGACCTGATGGATTTTGTGGATGAAGATGTTCGTGTGGCTTCAGATCCGGTCTTTGGCAAGGTCGCAATGGAGAATGAAATGCTCAGCAAAAATACTGGTACCTTTGGAGCTCGCCCAAAGATTAGAGCGACCGTGAACGCAGTTACATGTGAGGATCCTATCATTAAAGAAGACAGTCCGATGGTCTCGTCCACGCGTGGAACTGGGAAATCTGTTACATCAGAAAGATTAGAGCCGCTTCTTCAGTGTGCGCTGTGTGAGGGGTCGCATACCATTGACTCTTGCCGTGAATTTCAGAGATTGGGTGTTGAACAGCGTATGAGCTGTGCTAAAAACGAAAAACTCTGCTTTCTGTGTTTAAATGAAGGTCACATGGCTAGAAACTGTACGGATCCGCGGGTTTGCACTAGGTGTGGAAGATGGCATCATGTTTTACTGCATGGGAATCAAAGACTAGGGGCATCGATATCTGAAAGAGAACGGGACTTTCATGATAAGCAATTAGGGGCTCGTGGTCTTGCTAATGGGGAGTTAAATTCACAAGGAAAACCGTACTACTTTGCTGCAAGTGGAGAAGCTCAACGTAACTCTCAACGCCCCCAAAAGAATCAATATAGTGGAGCAAACTCTGGAGCTACTGTTGGGGGAGTATCAGCGAAGGGTGAGTTAGTCATGGGAAGCGTCTCTATTTTGCCTGTCATCGTGAAGGGACGCGACTCCGTAGAGGGACGTACTTCGGCTTTTCTTGATAGTGGTTGTGCAGTTTCTTTCTGTTCTCGTGGATTGATCGAAAAACTGAAGCTGAACGTGCATCGACTACCAGAGGTCCAACTATGCACGGAAACGGTGCACTCGCAGAGAAACGGAAAGTTAAGACTCATCACTGGACTGCTCTTGAGGGGTGAGCACGAGAACACTTGGGTGACGCTCCCACCAGTTTACTTGTTGGATAGGATACCTGTAGGGAAGGAAGATGCCATGGATGCAGAGGTGATCGGGAGATGGGATCATCTTTCAGACCTGCAGATAGGGAATATTACAGAAGTGGAACTGATGCTTGGGACAAATGCTCTGGAAGCGTTAGAGCCTTTAGAGATCAGAGCCTCTCCGACCGAAGGTAGTCCTTACGCTATAAGGACTAGGTTGGGGTGGACGGTACATGGCCTTTTTGGGAAACAAGGTGTGAAGTCTGTTCCCGTTCATAGGGTGCGTTGTCATGAAGGCGAGGTAGGGAAACTGATAGAGAACGCCTTCTCAAAAGGCTTCGAAGGTTTGGACGATGATAAGAATGGACTCTCCGTTGAGGACGAAAAGTGGATACAAATCGTGGAGGGTGGTTGTAAAAGGGTTAAAGGCCGTTACGAAATTCCTTTACCTCTACGCGGAGAGCGGACAGGGGGATCAAACGGCCGGGGAGTCGCTCTAAGTCGCGCCCTTGGTCTTCGGAGAAAATTAATGGGTAATCCAGAAGAAAGAAAAGCGTATGAAGATTGCATAAATATTATGTTGGAGAACAACTATGCGGAGAAGGTTCATGCAGGATCAGGCAGATGGTACCTCCCGCACTTCGGAGTGACTCATTCTGCGAAACCTGGGAAAATCAGAGTAGTTTTTGATTGTGCAGCAAAAGCTCACGGCAAATCCTTAAACGATATGCTGCTAACCGGACCCGATCTTGCAACCCTAATGATGGATGTGCTACTAAGATTCCGGCAGGGTGAAGTGGCATTCATGGCGGATATAGAAGCAATGTTCCACCAAATATCAGTGCCTGTTGAACAGAGAGACTACCTCAGGTTCTTTTGGTGGGACGGAGGAGTGATCTCGGGACGTCTCACGGAGTACAGGATGGCTGTACACTTGTTCGGTGCTTGCTCATCACCGAGCATAGCTAATTACGCACTTAAGAGGGTGGCAGATGATTGTGTATTTGATCGGGATGGAGCGATTGGCAATATCATAGAGAAGAATTTTTATGTGGACGATTGTCTTAAGAGCAGTAATGACACAGAGAAGCTCTGTCAGAATGCAGAAGCGCTAAGATCAGTGTGTGCGGATGGTGGATTCAATCTAACAAAGTTTGCCGGGAACTTTGAGGAATTCCAAATGCGCTTGGGAGGAGAGACTGATATAGATCAAATACAGAAGTGCTTGGGTGTATCATGGCGAAAGGAGGAAGATGTTCTGAGTCTGGCTGTGCGTATTGAGGAAATTGAACCGCGAACTAAAAGGAGCTTGCTGTCAACCATTGCAAAAATTTACGACCCATTAGGAATTGTTGCTCCTACCGTGTTGAAAGGTAGATTAGTGTTCCAAAATCTTGTACGTCGTAAGGAATTTGATTGGGACACACCTCTTGGTGATGAAGAGCGCAAGAGCATCGACAAATGGAAGGAAAGCTTGCAGAACCTCGGAAGTACTGTTGTGCCTAGAAACATATTAGGATATTCATCTAATGTATCTAACATTCAATTGCATGTTTTTGGTGATGCTAGCCAGAAGGGGCACTCGGCTGTGTGTTTCACGAGGATAGAGTATGATAATGGAGTGAAAGACTGTGTTTTCGTATGGGGACGAGTTAGGGTTAACCCTATGAAGGAAGTAACTGTCCCTAGACTAGAACTTGTAGCGGCAAGGTTAGCTGCTTCCATGTGTGCTCGATTGCAAAATACATTGGACGCGGATTTTGATAAGATAATTTTATGGACCGATAGTATGACGGTACTTAGGTACATCCGCAACGAAAATCTTCGTTTTCACTCATTCGTGGCAAACAGAATAGCTGATATCAAAAGAAATTCCAAAGTGAGTCAATGGAGATATGTCGAGCAGATGAGGGATCCAGGGGACGGTGTGGCGCGAAGTGGTGTCAGGGACCCGAGTTTTTGATGAGGAATGAAGAAGATTGGCCAAGTGAACAAGGAGACATCCTAGTGGATGCGGATGTGAAGTTAGAGGTGAAACAGGAGGCCGTGGTGATGTCTGTGAAAACTTTAAATCCTGTGATGGAGTCGCTGATGGAGCGGTTCTCTTGTTGGTATAAATTGATCCGTGTAGTAGCCTGGTTTGAGAGATTCAAAACTTACCTTAAAGAAGGAAAAGAGAATGTGCAGAGAGGTGCTTTATCAGTAGAAGAGCGTTTGCAGGCGGAGAGTAGTATAGTAGCATACGCGCAGCACTCTTGCTATGTTAGTGAGTATGAACGTTTGCGAAAGGGAGAGGGAGTGAGAAAGGAAAGTCCACTTCGTCGGTTGGGTGTGTTCATGGATGGAAAAGTGATACGGGTAGGAGGCAGGTTGCAAATGGCCGATATCCCTTCGCGAAGTAAATTCCCGATGATATTGCCTCCCGGCCATCATGTGACCAACCTAGTAGTGCGCCACTATCATGAGAGGGTTGGACACATGGGGGTAGCAACTGTCTTGGGACAATCCTGTGAAAAGTATTGGATAGTCAGAGGTTATAGTGTAGTTAGGAGGGAATTGCTAAGATGTGTAGTGTGCAAACGCGTACAGGGACGGGTCATTGAACAACGAATGGCTGATTTGCCGGTAGAGCGTGTTGGTGCCGGTGAACCTGCCTTCACTTATACCGGTGTAGACTGCTTTGGGCCTTTATATGTGACACGGGGAAGAGGGCGTACTCAGGTGAAACGGTATGGTGTGCTTTTCACGTGTATGACCATCAGAGCTGTTCACTTAGAGGTGGCAGAAGATCTATCTTCTGACGCTATGTTACGAGCAATGCGACGCTTCATGGCACGTAGGGGGAGAGTAAGGCTTATACGGTCGGATAATGGCACCAATTTTGTTGGATGTCGAAAAGAACTCTTGGAATCATTAGCATGCGAGGAGGTTTTGATGAGGATGGGGGACGGTGGAACATCCTGGGAATTCAACCCACCATATGCTTCGCATACCGGTGGTATATGGGAGAGAGTGATCCGAACAGTGCGCAGAGTTTTAGAAGCTGTTATGGGGGGAAGAACCTACTCGGACGACTTGCTGCTTACAATATTCTGTGAGGTGGAGGCAGCAGTGAATAGCCGACCACTTACTATAATAGGAAGTGATCCTGATTCCGACCCATTAACACCCCAGATGTTGTTGAACATTGGGGGTAGCATGCCTTTGGCCGCGTCTCAGGACAGCCTACTGATAGATAGTGTGAAGAGATGGGGCCAGGTACAAGTCGTGGCAACAGAATTCTGGCGGAGGTGGTGCAGAGAATATCGGAGTTCACTGCAAGGACGTTGCAAATGGAACAAGGTTCAGAGGTGTGTAAGAGTGGGAGACGTCGTGCTTGTGATCGACGAGAGTGAAGCAAGGTGTCATTGGCCAATAGGTAGGGTGTTGAGTGTGAAGCAGAGCTCTGATGGATTGGTTAGGAGTGTTGATGTGCTTGCACGAGGGAAACGATACAAGAGGCCTATTGCCAAATTAATAATGTTGGTGGAAAACGAGGAACTCCCTTGAGTGGAATAACAGGAGGAGGCTTTCGTAGTCTATTGGAAGAAATTTGTAGATGTTGCAGAGTGTGTGTTGTCCGTAATTCTGAATGTCTTGAGGTGTCTGAAGGCATGTCTTAGTTTTTCTGTATTTCATGATATTTTGAATTGTTTTATCCCTGTCATATGTTAAATTTAGTAAAGAACGTTACCGGGGAGGGACCGAGAATCTATCGTGTGTCAGTAGTTGAGGTATTGGGGATGCCCATTTTATGGCAACCGCCCGTATTGAACGAGCGTGTAATAGTGAAAAAGAGTTTCAGGGTGAGGGACTGTTGAATGCATGTCAAGCATTCAATATATGCATCTCGTTGACCGAATTTTGGTGGTGCTGGCATGTAGAGGGCGCTCTCCGCTCACCTTGGTCAGTATTTTTTGGTTACGAAAGATTTTACTCTTTATTGCTTGCCAGACGGTTGCGCATTTCAGTTGTTATATGTACATCGTGCGTTAGGGTTGGAGGTGTCATTACTGGGAAGTGAGGAGTGCCGGCTTTGAAAGTTTGCAAGTGGCTGTAACTGTTTCCGCGTGAGTCTGTGTGTTTCCGCGTGAGTCTGTCTGTTTCCGCGTGAGTCTGTCTGTTTCCGCGTGAGTCTGTCTGTTTCCGCGTGAGTCTGTCTGTTTCCGCGTGAGTCTGTCTGTTTCCGCGTGAGTCTGTCTGTTTCCGCGTGAGTCTGTCTGTTTCCGCGTGAGTCTGTCTGTTTCCGCGTGAGTCTGTCTGTGTCCGAATGAGTCTGTCTGTGTCCGAATGAGTCTGTCTGTGTCCGAATGAGTCTGTTTGTGTCCGAGTGAATCTGTTTGTGTCCGAGTGAATCTGTTTGTGTCCGAGTGAATCTGTTTGTGTCCGAGTGAATCTGTTTGTGTCCGAGTGAATCTGTTTGTGTCCGAGTGAATCTGTTTGTGTCCGAGTGAATCTGTTTGTGTCCGAGTGAATCTGTTTGTGTCCGAGTGAATCTGTTTGTGTCCGAGTGAATCTGTTTGTGTCCGAGTGAATCTGTTTGTGTCCGAGTGAATCTGTTTGTGTCCGAGTGAATCTGTTTGTGTCCGAGTGAATCTGTTTGTGTCCGAGTGAATCTGTTTGTGTCCGAGTGAATCTGTTTGTGTCCGAGTGAATCTGTTTGTGTCCGAGTGAATCTGTTTGTGTCCGAGTGAATCTGTTCGTGTCCGAGTGAATCTGTTTGTGTCCGAATGAATCTGTTTGTGTCTGTTTTTAGCCTGTGTCTGTTTTTAGCCTGTGTCTGTTTTTAGCCTGTGTCTGTTTTTAGCCTGTGTCTGTTTTTAGCCTGTGTCTGTTTTTGGTCTGTGTCTGTTTTTGGTCTGTGTCTGTTTTTGGTCTGTGTCTGTTTTTGGTCTGTGTCTGTCTTTGGTCTGTGTCTGTCTTTGGTCTTTGAGCGAACTTATCTTTTATACATTCCAGATACATTAGAGTACTCACTGATTGTTCGTTTATAGATGATTATTGGTTTATTAGTACAAGATCTCTGGGCTGTGTGGAGCATTAGTGGGGAAAGCGTTAATACTTGGTAAGTAGAAAAGTATAGCCGGGTAGGGTGATTATATCATATTCGTTAGTCTAAGCTTGCTCTTCTGATTTAATATTGTGGAGGGTGTAAAATTGTTACCTGTGCTCTATTTGCAGTCACAACTTTGGGGTGCTTTTTACTTCTATAAATTTTCCTATTTCCTATATAATCATTAAGTCTAAATAAATCTAAATACCTACTGATTCACTAAGGAGAATTGTACGCTGTATAGTTTTATTTTAATCATTGTCAAGTTTTAGCATTCCAACTTAAGATGTTTATAGAGTTTAACTTTTTCATTTTATTTTGCAGCACCACATGATCTGCAACTTGTAAAAGTCAGGAATACAGTGCGTTCAAGATATCGTTGTGTTTTTCTTTGCCACCAAAACCCCTAGCTCCCAGAAGTCAAACTTCGCCCCGAGCTTGTAGCTAACACCTATCCACAAAAAGATCTAAGGACTAAGCTTCGTAGAAGAGAGGACAGTGAAAGTACACTCTCAACACTAGGATGACTACTCTGCTAGAACAGAGAACAGTGTTGACACAGCTCATGGATTATTATCAATACTTACTGATGCGATGATACAAGAATGAAATTCATTACTAAGTTTTTGTGGTATTATGAGTTATTTAATTCTGTTATTTGAAACAATAAGTTATTTTTACTGAGTGAAATGTTGTATTAGACAGATTATAGTTGTGTTCTTGTTGACTGGAAATGACATTGAATTGGATTGTCTGTAGCATCACTTATCATATAAATTACATTTTATCATTTTCACAACGAACAGGCGTTTGTAAAATCGTATCAGTGAAAAACTATATCCATCTTGACAGCTTTGAGTGAACGTGTAATATTGCATAGTGCTCCTGTTGAAATACTTTAGATGGTGTATTAAGTGGTTTTACACTACTATTAAACTAATTACTAAACTATAATAGTCTCAGGACAGAGAGGGAGACGAAACTCGGCGATAATGACAATACCGAGTTTGATAGTCAGAAACCTCCGTCCCAAACTGAAGCCTAAACCATGCAGTGGTTCCCAACCTTTAAACTATGACGATTCATTCTAAAATAGCAAGATTTTGCAAATGCTGTAGTATCAAGCCTTATAAATTATCCAAGTTGATGTCATTAGTCTCTTTTTCAACATATTTTGGAAGTGTTGAGAACATGTACAGTTTCTTTTGATTAATATTCGGTAAAATGTGTTAATGATCTGGTAAAATTCGGTAAACTATGTTATAGATTTGTTAAAATTAGATTAAATGGGTTATATTTTACGGTAAAATAAACTATATTCACCGATAAATTTGTTCATTCTTATAAATAATAAAATACACAATTGGATTGGTATTTTTTCGGTTTCATAGCTTTATTAAGGACTCGTGTATATTTAAAATTAGTATTAAATAATCAATGATTTACTACATAGTTATAAATTGAAATATATACACTACGTTCATTATAGGTATACAATACTATACATATCTTATGCCGAATTCTTCTATTCGGCATATTTTACATATCTTAAAAATTTAAATTACATTCATAAATTGTGAAGTGTCGATCATAAATTGTGAAGTATCGATTATAAATTATAAAACGTCTATCATAGATTATGAAGTGTCGATCATAAATTATGAATTGTCGATCATAAATTATGAAGTGTCGATCTTAAATTATGAATTTACGATCTTAAATTATGAATTTACGATTATGAATTTTCGATTATGAATTTACGATCTTAAATTATGAATTTTCGATTATGAATTGTGAATTTTCGATGAATTGTCGATCATAAACTATGAAGTGTCGATCATGAATTATGAATTGTCGATCATATAGTATGAAGTGTCGATCATGAATTATGAATTGTCGATCATAAATTATGAAGTATCGATTATAAATTATAAAACGTCTATCATAGATTATGAAGTGTCGATCATAAATTATGAATTGTCGATCATAAATTATGAAGTGTCGATCTTAAATTATGAATTTACGATCTTAAATTATGAATTTACGATTATGAATTTTCGATTATGAATTTACGATCTTAAATTATGAATTTTCGATTATGAATTGTGAATTTTCGATGAATTGTCGATCATAAACTATGAAGTGTCGATCATGAATTATGAATTGTCGATCATATAGTATGAAGTGTCGATCATGAATTATGAATTGTCGATCATAAAGTATGAAGAGTTTATAATAAAATTATAATTCCAATGATAAAATATTTGGCTATTTGAGTACATTATTTATTTCTACCAGTTGATATTAGCGGGCGATAACATCAACAAATAAATTAACATATAATAAATAAATTAACATTACCAAATAATTACTTAAATAATCTACAAAACCGAATAATTTAATTGGTATAATTAAGAGTGGAGAGAACTTCTCCGCAATGAATTTATTTTAGTGCTCATATTTTCATGAAATTTTTACCTATTGGAATTTTCATGGGGTAATTAAATCGCATCTGCAGTTGATACTTTATAAAATAATATCAGAAATAATACATTATTTATTGTGTATATTACTGAATTTATGTTGGAAAATCCTAAATTTATAGGAAAGTTCTCAATTCAATACATTTTTAGGTATAGAAATAAGCAACAATTATTTCAATATGTACTACGAGAAATTGAAAATGTAATTTTCTGAAATTTCTTTTGCTTCTTTTTCTACCTGTTTGAAAAATTGTGATTTCAGTTTTTGGTAAATCTTCTTTCGGTTTTCTCTACGTGGCTTGTTAAAAAAATGATACTTACAAATTTTCTTCCGGTAAATTCTACGTGACTAGTTAGGCTATAAAAAATATTACAGGGATTCCGTGGTTTGATTGGAATTTAAATTTATTAATTAAGAATTTTATTCAATTAAATAGTGTAATATCGGTATTTTTTTAGTATATGCATATAAATAATGATATTAAACATGATAGAGATTATCATACTTTTCATGTAAACTGTTGATTAATTCCTGGTAAATAAAAGTAATACTTACAGGTAACCATAATTATAGTGTAAGCATTGCTAGAGCGTCGACTGGGCACTGATTTAAAATAATAATTTAACTAATTTACCATACAAATAATAACTTGAAAACAAATTTATCAAAGATATGATATGAAGTTATAATTGTTTTAGGAGTTAAAAAAGATGACCTATCCCTACAATTTATTTAGAAATGTGAAAAGAACATAGTTAAATTTTATAATGTATAAAAGTGTTTGTTATATAATATAGAATAAAATAATTTATCTAACTAAAAGTTTAAAAGATTTATCTAATAAGTTATACTTAAAAGATTTAAACAAACATAGAACTTAGAAGAACATTTGTTGATCTTGTGGAATATATTGAACAGACGTATTACCACACCAGAATTCAACAAATCAATACATTCAAATTAATTTGAAAGATCAAATTATTCTAGAAGTTAAATTTTAACTTGAAAAATTTGGTAATTTATTTGTAAGTTTTCTATACATCTCTATCTAAAAAAATTCTTACTGACTAAGGTTCGTAGAAAATAGGACAGTGAAGGTACACACCAAATACTAGGTTCACTACTCTGCTAGAACAAAGAAATATTTTCGGGGTTTAGAAGTTATTCCTATCCACTACGAGGTGATCCAAAGAGACATGAGGGTAAGAAGGCCTCGTAGACGATGCCGCAGTCAAAGTACGCTCCATGTACTAAATAGGTCGACTACTCACATACAACAGGTAATCGTGTCCACCCAGCGCATGGATGGCAAGAATAGATATCCATGGATAAGAGACATACACAGTCAAACGGCTTATCCATAAATATAGCATGGCAGAAGGAAAAAATAGAAAAAAGTTAAAAGGACAGATGAAGGAAAATATGCCAAACTAAACAAAATCCTACAATATAACAAATAGAAGGCCTACCTAGTTGTATCCACGGGACAATGAGGGGGGATTGGCAATAATGTAAGACCCTTGTCAGAAAATCAGACCCCCTGTTCCCTAGAACAGAGAACATTGTATATACAGCACACGGAATATCATTAATATTAACTGACACGATAAAACAAGAATGAAAATCATAGCTACTTTATGCTTCTGTAATATTGTCATTCATTTTATTGTGTTCTTAGAAACAATTATTTATTGTTACAGAATAGAATGAAGTATTATATTTTTGTGCCTGTTACTGAATGACATTGGAGTTGATTGCTTATAGTATTTATAATTAAATAATTACGTTTTAATATATTCACACTGATCTTGCATTTGTAAAATCGTATCAGTCAATAACTATATCGATCTTGAGAGTTTTGAATAGTTTTGCGATATGGCATTGTACTCCTATTGAAATACTTTGGATAGCGTACGATGCAATATTGACTCTGAATCTAACTAATAACAAAACTGTAATAGTCTCAGGACAAAGGGAGAGTGGTTACTGGTACCTCGGTGTTATTGACGATATCAAATTTGATTGTCAGAACCTCCGTCCCAAACTAAAACCTAAATAATGCAGTTGTTCCAAACCTTTCAAATATGGCGATTCATTCTAGAACAAATAATCATGAAGAAATCACATTTATTGAAATATGTTAAACAGGTAACTTTCGAGATACACGGCAGATGGTATCCGGTAAATTGCTCGAAAAACAATTGCTCGAAAGAACAAATGCTCGAATAAACAATTGCTCGATAGACAATAGCTCGAAAGGACAATTGACCGAATGAACTATTGCTCGAATGATGATCAATCGTTCAGATAATGTAAAATACAGTTATCATTAAATATTTATCAGTAACAAGGATGGTTAGGTGCAGCTAATCGAAGATATTTCACTTCATGATTGTCTGACTTTCGACAATTTATCTAATGAACAACTACTCAATTGTTCAAATTTCGAATAATAGATTGCTTAATGTAAAGAAGAGGAAAAGTTAACCAGATAATGGCTACCAAAAAGAGAAATTAAAAAGTGGCGTGATTACCAGAGGTCCTGCTAAATGTGTCGGGAAAACCCACTCCCTCCTCTGATCGGCAGTTCCGATCGTTCTAATACCCAACGACCCTAACCTAGCCGAAGAACATCTCGTTAGAGCCCAGTAAAGCTATTGACTGAAAAAAAAAAATTGTACTACTAAAAATTGGTGAAGTATTCTTGTTCAATAAAAATGAGAAAATCAGGAATACTTCTGCAAACCCGGGTTTGCAGAAGTATTAGATAGCACTGTGTAATAATAACAATTTTTGAATCGTTTTTTATTATATGACGGAAGATGTAGTACTGATCGATAATTAAGAACTTACACTATTATGATTGATAGTAATTAGCGATTGAATATATGAAATATAGTTATTATAAATTACTAATTAGAAAACAGGACGGCTAGGTGCAGCTAATTTAAGTGATCCAACTTCATGATTAATTGACTTTTATTAATTTGAACACTGTGACCAACCATTCATTCGGTCAATTGTTCGTTCGAGCAATTGTCTATCGAGCAATTGTCTTTCGACCAATTGTTCATTCGAGCAATTGTCTTTCGAGCAATTGTTTTCGAGCAATTTACCTAGAACCACGGCAGATAGTTACAGTGAAAGTACATTCCAAACACTAGGTTGACTACGCTGCTAGAACAGGGAACTATTTTTGGGGTTTTAGAAATTAATTATCCCTATTCACTACGAGATGATCCAAAGAGACAAGAAGGGAAGAAGGCCTCATAGACGATGTGGTAGTCAAAGTACGCTCCATGTACTAAATAGGTCGACTACTCACGTACTACAAGTAATCGTGTCCACCCAGCGCATGAATGGCAAGAATAGATATCCATGGATAAGAGACATACACAGTCAGTTGGCTTATCCCTAAATATATCATGACAGAAGGAAGAAACTGAAAGAAGATATAAATGACAGATGAAGGAAAAAATGCCAAACTAAACAAAAAACCTACAATATAAAAAATAGAAGGCCTACCTAGGGGTAGGTTGGGGACAATATTATGGGGGGGAGGGAGATTAGCAAAAATGTAAACCCCTAGTCAGATAATCAGAACAGAGAACATTGTCGATACAGCAAACGGATTATTATTAATATTTACTAACACGATAAAACAAGAATGAAGTTCATAGCTACTTTATGCTGCTGTATTATTGTCATTCATTTAATTCTGTTCTTAGAAACAATCGTGTATTGTTGCAGAATAGGATGATGTAATTGACAGATTAGATTATATTTCTGTGACTGTTACTGAATGACATTGGAGTTAATTGCTTATAGTATTTATAATTAAATAATTACGTTTTATATATCCACACTGATCTTGCATTTGTAAAATCGTATCAGTCAATAACTATATCGATCTTGAGAGTTTTGAATAGTTTTGCGATATGGCATTGTACTCCTATTGAAATACTTTGGATAGTGTGTAATGCAATATCGACACTGAATCTAACTAATAACAAAACTGTAATAGTCTCAAGACAGAGGGGGGGGGGGGGGGGAGGAATTCGAACCCTCATCCCAAACTGAAGCCCAAACCATGCAGTGGATTCCAATCGTTCAAATATGGCAATTTATTCTAGAACAAACAATCATGAAATGAACAAAATAAATAAAATATATTATACAATTACTCTATATGTACTACGTGACATTAAAAAATATTATTTATTTAAATTTCTTTCTTTTCTTTTTCCTGTTGAAATGTTTGAAAAATTGTAATTTAAGTTATTGGTAAAATCTTCTTTCTGTTTTCGGTACGTGGATTGTTGAAAAAATTGATACTTAGAAATTTTCTTCCGGTAAATTCTACGTGACTAGTTAGGCTATAAAAAATATTACAGAGATTCCGTGGTTTGATTGGAATTTTAATTTACAGGGTGGGGCGTAAGTTTGGAAGCAAATGAAAGTGCATATTATAATCCAACGAAAATTATATTTAATAATTTACAGTAATGTATTATTACATAAGGGTTTTAAGAATTCAAAAATCATAAATTTATTCAAAATGTCCCCCCTTGTTTTTAATAACAGCCTCAAATCTCCTCCGAACTCCTCCTACTGCGGCACGCAACTGTTCTTGTGAAATTTCCTTCTAAGATCTCTGGAGCGAACGCTTTAAATCATCCACACCGCGATGGAATTTACCACAGGCCTTTGATTCAAGAATGGACCATACCGAAAAGTCCATGGGATTAACATCTGGGGAGCAGGGTGGCCACATTTCTTTGGACCAAAACCGTGGAAGATGGTCATGGCACCAGTTTTGAGTGACATTTGCAGTATGTGAAGTCGCGCCGTCTTGCTGAAATGTCCATAGAGTGTCATTACCGAAGTGATCCTTAGCTAACTCCAACATTGGCGTCAAAATATTCTCAATATAACATTTAGCATTGATTTTGGCGCCTTGTTCCACAAAAATTAAAGGAGATCTCCAAGTTTCTGAAACGGTTGCCCAGACCATTACTGAAGCAGGTTTCATGGTTCTGTGGACAGTTTTTTGGTTGTATGGGATGTCTTTTGCACTTTTATCAATTATTCTGTCATTCCTCCGGTTGTGAGCCATTTCCACTGTGAAATTTTTTTCGTCCGACCAAACAATTTCACCAGCCGTGCCAGACTTCAATTCTCTCAGAAGTGCTTTGCTTCTCTCCAATGTCTTTTTCTTTACAGCTTCTGACAGAGTCTGTCTCTTATGGAGGGTGAAAGAGGACATCTTTAGATCTTCTTTGACAACTCTTCTCATTGTTCTGGGACTCACATAAGCTGTTTTGGCTAACAATCGTATTGACCTTTTCGGGTTCCTCCTGATCTTCTCTCGGACACATTTCACAGTTGTTTGGTGCGTTGTGAGCGTGGTCTACCACTTCTTGGACGATCAGTAAAGTCTCCTCTCTCATTAAAACGCTTCACACACTTCCAAACAGTCGATCTCGCTATTGAGAGAGTCTTTGAAATAACGGAATCTGACTTCCCGGCACGGTGTAGAGCATTAATGGCTTCTCTTTTGTCTGACATTTTTGAATTGACTAAATTTTTGTAAAAAAATAACACTGCCACGTCATAATGTAGTGTCTCTACTATAGTTCAAACCCTATCACTTACTTAGGAACTTATTTTTAAGAATTATATTAATGTTTGAAAAATTGCTTCCAAACTTACGCACAACGAACTACAAACTCGCGTTTGTAAAATCGTATCAGTGAAAAACTATATCCATCTTGACAGCTTTGAGTGAACGTGTAATATTGCATAGTACTCCTGTTGAAATACTTTAGATGGTGTATTAAGTGGTTTTACACTACTATTAAACTAATTACTAAACTATAATAGTCTCAGGACAGAGAGGGGGACGAAACTCGGCGATAATGACAATACCGAGTTTGATAGTCAGAAACCTCCGTCCCAAACTGAAGCCTAAACCATGCAGTAGTTCCCAACCTTTAAACTATGGCTATTCATTCTAAAACAGCAAGATTTTGCAAATGCTGTAGTATCAAGCCTTATGGGTTATCCAAGTTGATGTCATTAGTCTCTTCTTCAACATATTTTGGAAGTGTTGAGAACATGTATAGTTTCTTTTGATTAATATTCGGTAAAATGTGTTAATGATCTGGTAAAATTCGGTAAACTATGTTATAGATTTGTTATAATTAGATTAAATGGGTTATATTTTACGGTAAAATATACTATATTCACCTATAAATTTGTTCATTCATATAAATAATAAAATACACAATTGGATTGGTATTTTTTCGGTTTCAGATCTTTATTAAGGACTCGTGTATATCTAAAATTAGTATTAAATAATCAATGATTTACTACATAGTTATAAATTGAAATATATACACTACGTTCATTATAGGTATACAATACTATACATATCTTATGCCGAATTCGTCTATTCGGCATATTTTACATATCTTAAAAAGTTAAATTACATTCATAAATTGTGAAGTGTCGATCATAAATTGTGAAGTGTCAACCATAAATTGTGAAGTATCGATTATAAATTATAAAACGTATATCATAGATTATGAAGTGTCGATCATAAATTATGAAGTGTCGATTATAATTTATGAAGTGACGATCTTAAATTATGAATTGTCGATCATAAATTATGAAGTGTCGATCTTAAATTATGAATTTTCGATTATGAATTATGAAGTGTCGATCTTAAATTATGAATTTACGATCTTAAATTATGAATTTACGATTATGAATTGTCGATCATAAACTATGAAGTGTCGATCATGAATTATGAATTGTCGATCATAAAGTATGAAGAGTTTATAATAAAATTATAAATCCAATGGTAAAATATTTGGCTATTTGAGTACATTAGTTATTTCTACCAGTTGATATTAGCGGGCGATAACATCAACAAATAAATTAACATATAATAAATAAATTAACATTACCAAATAATTACCTAAATAATCTACAAAACCGAATAATTTAATTGGTAAAATTAAGAGTGGAAGAACTTCTCCGCAATGAATTTATTTTAGTGCTCATATTTTGATGAACTTTTTACCTATTGGAATTTTCATGGGGTAATTAAATTGCATCTGTAGTTGATACTTTATAAAACAATATCAGAAATAATACTTTATTTATTGTGTATATTACTGAATTTATGTTGGAAAATCCTAAATTTATAGGAAAGTTTTTAATTCAATCCATTTTTAGGTATAGAAATAAGCAACAATTATTTCAATATGTACTACGAGAAATTAAAAATGTAATTTTCTGAAATTTCTTTTGCTTCTTTTTCTACCTGTTTGAAAAATTGTGATTTCAGTTTTTGGTAAAATCTTCTTTCGGTTTTCTCTACGTGGCTTGTTAAAAAAATGATATTTACAAATTTTCTTCCGGTAAATTCTACGTGACTAGTTAGGCTATAAAAAATATTACAGGGATTCCGTGGTTTAATGGGAATTTAAATTTATTAATTAAGAATTTTATTCAATTGAATAGTGTAATATCGGTATTTTTTTAGTATATGCATATAAATAATGTTATTAAACATGATAGAGATTATCAAACTTTTCATGTAAACTGTTGATTAATTCTTGGTAAATAAAACTAATACTAACAGGTAACCATAATTATAGTGTAAGCATTGCTAGAGCGTCGACTGGGCACTGATTTAAAATAATAATTTTTCTAATTTACCATACAAATAATAACTTGAAAACAAATTTATCAAAGATATGATATGAAGTTATAATTGTTTTAGGAGTTAAAAAGATGACCTATCTCTACAATTTATTTAGAAATGTGAAAAGAACATATAGGACAGTGAAAGTACACTCCAAATACTAGGTTGACTACTCTGCTAGAACAGAGAACTATTTTCGGGGTTTAAAAGTTATTCCTATCCACTACGAGGTGATCCAAAGAGACATGAAGGTAAGTAGGCCTCGTAGACGATGCCGCAGTCAAAGTACGCTCCATGTACTAAATAGGTCGACTACTCACGTACCACAGGTAATCGTGTCCACCCAGCGCATGGATGGCAAGAATAGATATCCATGGATAAGAGACATACACAGTCAAACGGCTTATCCATAAATATAGCATGGCAGAAGGAAAAAATAGAAAAAAGTTAAAAGGACAGATGAAGGAAAATATGCCAAACTAAACAAAATCCTACAATATAACAAATAGAAGGCCTACCTAGTTGTATCCACGGGACAATGAGGGGGGGATTGGCAATAATGTAAGACCCTTGTCAGATAATCAGACCCCCTGTTCCCTAGAACAGAGAACATTGTCGATACAGCACACGGATTATCATTAATATTTACTGACACGATAAAACAAGAATGAAAATCATAGCTACTTTATGCTTCTGTAATATTGTCATTCATTTTATTGTGTTCTTAGAAACAATTATTTATTGTTACAGAATAGAAAGAAGTATTATATTTTTGTGCCTGTTACTGAATGACATTGGAGTTGATTGCTTATAGTATTTATAATTAAATAATTACGTTTTAATATATTCACACTGATCTTGCATTTGTAAAATCGTATCAGTCAATAACTATATCCATCTTGAGAGTTTTGAACAGTTTTGCGATATGGCATTGTACTCCTATTGAAATACTTTGGATAGCGTACGATGCAATATTGACTCTGAATCTAACTAATAACAAAACTGTAATAGTCTCAGGACAAAGGGAGAGTGGTTACTGGTACCTCGGTGATATTGACGATATTGAATTTAATTGTCAGAACCTCCATCCCAAACTAAAACCTAAATAATGCAGTTATTTCAAACCTTTCAAATATGGCGATTTATCCTAGAACAAATAGTCATGAAGATATCATATTTATTGAAATATGTTGAACAGGTAACTTTCGAGATACATGGCAGATGGTATCCGGTAAATTGCTCGAAAAACTATTGCTCGTATGAACAAATGCTCGAATAAACAATTGCTCGATAGACAATAGCTCGGAAAGACAATTGACCGAATGAACAATTTCTCGAATGATGATCAATCGTTCAGATAATGTAAAATACAGTTATCATTAAATATTTATCAGTAACAAGGATGGTTAGGTGCAGCTAATCGAAGAGATTTCACTTCATGATTGTCTGACTTTCGACAATTTATCTAATGAACAACTACTCAATTGTTCAAATTTCGAATAATAGATTGCTTGATGTAAAGAAGAGGAAAAGTTAACCAGATAATGGCTACCAAAAAGAGAAATTAAAAAGTGGCGTGATTACCAGAGGTCCTGCTAAATGTGTCGGGAAAACCCACTCCCTCCTCTGATCGGCAGTTCCGATCGTTCTAATACCCAACGACCATAACCTAGCCGAAGAACATATCGTCAGAGCCCAGTAAAGCTATTGACTGAAAAAAATATAAATAAAATTGTAGTACTAAAAATTGGTGAAGAATTCTTGTTCAATAAAAGTGAGAAAATCAGGAATACTTCTGCAAACCCGGGTTTGCAGAAGTATTAGATAGCACTGTGTAATAATAACAATTTTTGAATCGTTTTTTATTATATGACGGAAGATGTAGTACTGACCGATAATTAAGAACTTACACTATTATGATTGATAGTAATTGAAATATAGTTATTATAAATTACTAATTAGAAAACAGGACGGCTAGGTGCCGCTAATTGAAGTGATCCAACTTCAATTGACTTTTATTAATTTGAACAATGTGACCAACCATTCATTCGGTCAATTGTTCGTTCGAGCAATTGTCTTTCGAGCAATTGTTTTCGAGCAATTTACCTAGAACCACGGCAGATAGTTACAGTGAAAGTACATTCCAAACACTAGGTTGACTACGCTGCTAGAACAGGGAACTATTTTTGGGGTTTTAGAAATTAATTATCCCTATCCACTACGAGATGATCCAAAGAGACAAGAAGGGAAGAAGGCCTCATAGACGATGTGGTAGTCAAAGTACGCTCCATGTACTAAATAGGTCGACTACTCACGTATCGCAAGTAATCGTGTCCACCCAGCGTATGAATGGCAAGAATAGATATCCATGGATAAGAGACATACACAGTCAGTCGGCTTATCCCTAAATATATCATGACAGAAGGAAGAAACTGAAAGAAGATATAAATGACAGATGAAAGAAAAAATGCCAAACTAAACAAAAAACCTACAATATAACAAATAGAAGGCCTATCTAGGGGTAGCCTGGGGACAATATTATGGGGGGGGGGGAGAGATTAGCAAAAATGTAAACCCCTAGTCAGATAATCAGACCCCTCTTCCCTAGAACAGAGAACATTGTCGATACAGCAAACGGATTATTATTAATATTTACTAACACGATAATACAAGAATGAAATTCATAGCTACTTTGTGCTGCTGTATTATTGTCATTCATTTAATTCTGTTCTTGAAAAAAAAAAGTGTATTGTTGCAGAATAGGATGATGTATGAGACAGATTAAATTTCTGTGCCTGTTACTGAATGACATTGGAGTTAATTGCTAATAGTATTTATAATTAAATAATTACGTTTTAATTTATCCACACTGATCTTGCATTTGTAAAATCGTACCAGTCGATAACTATATCCATCTTGAGAGTTTTGAATAGTTTTGCGATATGGCATTGTACTCCTATTGAAATACTTTGGATAGTGTGTAATGCAATATCGACACTGAATCTAACTAATAACAAAACTGTAATAGTCTCAAGACAGAGGGGAGAGGGGGGGAATTCGAACCCGAAGCCCAAACTGAAGCCCAAACCATGCAGTGGGTTCCAATCTTTCAAATATGGCAATTAATTCTAGAACTTACAATCATGAAATGAACAAAATAATTAAAGTATATTATACAATTACTCTATATGTACTACGTGACAATTAAAAAAATATTATTTATTTAAATTTCTTTCTTTTCTTTTTCCTGTTGAAATGTTTGAAAAATTGTAATTTAAGTTACTGGTAAAATCTTCTTTCTGTTTTCGGTACGTGGATTGTTGAAAAAATTGATACTTAGAAATTTTCTTCCGGTAAATTCTACGTGACTAGTTAGGCTATAAAAAATATTACAGAGATTCCGTGGTTTGATTGGAATTTTAATTTCTAAATTAAGAATTTTATTCAATTAAATAGTGTAATGTTGGTATTTTCTTAGTATGTTCATACAAATAATGATATTGGAGATAATAGATATTATCATAATTTTCATGTATACTGTTGATTAATTATTAATTAATGTAATACCCGCAGGTAACGATAAAGCGTTCACTTGGAGAAAAAGAGCTAGTCATCCTGACTCAATGTTTCAGTCAAGACTGCAAAATTCCAATATTGGAGTCTTTTTTCTTGATTGACTCTACCTGAGTCAACCTGTTTATGAATTAGGAGTCAATATGACTCTTGTTTTTGAGTAAAATATAAGGACGAGTCAAATTGACTCACAGTTTTGAACCGGTTTTGGGACAAATTGAAATCGCAAATTTTGAGTCAATTCGTCTTTCCTCTTTTTATTTTTCAGTGTACACATTGTTAGAGCGTTGATCTTAATACAAATTAAACTAATTTATTTAACAAATATTAAATAAGCAACAGTTCTATCAAAAGTTATAATTGTTTTAGAAGTGAAAAAGATGACCTATCACAAAAATTTATCTAAAAATATAAACTGAACATACACAGAGAGAAAAGTACAACAAATGTGGTCATATCAGATGAGTCACCAATTTATGCTTTGAATCAATTTATTATGTGAGTTGGTTGGACTTTATTTGTTTCCATGTGTGTTAAAACAACTATGATGTGGTGTGTCATCAAACACTAGTTAATTTAATTCATTTTATAGATTGAATCAACTTACTATGAGAGTTAAAAGTTACTTTTATGAGAATTTTAAAGTATGTTGAAACAACTATGACAGAGTGTATTGTAGTAACTCACAAAGACTGTTAATCCAATGTATCTGGTGTATAAATTACCTTAGTTTGCGAGTTGGCGCAACTTTTTTAAAGTTTAGGAGTGAGTCAAAACGAATGTTTTGTTTTAACCAACGTTAGTTTAACTAATTTTAAGTATTACCTGCAACTCACCACGTAGGTAGGCGCAAAAATAACCCATTCATATGAGTTAAAACAAATCAAATTTGATTTGATTCAACTAATCCTTTCTCTGTGTGCACAGTTTAATTTTATAATATATTAAAGCGTTTAAAAATTATTTAAAACCAATTTATTATTCTAGAAGTTTTGAATATTTAACTGAAAAATTATTTTAAAAAATTTCATTACAGAAATACATTTATTGATCTTATTGAATATGATGAACAGACGTATTACCGCACCAGGATCTAACAAATCAATACATTCAAATTAATTTGAAATATAAAATTGTTCTAAAAGTAAAATACTACTTTGAAAAATAGAAATATTATTTTAGAAGTTTAAAAATACATTCCTATCCACAAAAAGATCTAAGGACTAAACTTCGTAGAAGAGAGGACAGTGAAAGTACACTCTCAACACTATGATGACTACTCTGCTAGAACAGAGAACAGTGTTGACACAGCTCATGGATTATTATCAATACTTACTGATACGATGATACAAGAATGAAATTCATTACTAAGTTTTGTGGTATTATGAGTTATTTAATTCTGTTATTTGAAACAATAAGTTATTTTTACTGAGTGAAATGTTGTATTAGACAGATTATAGTTGTGTTCTTGTTGACTGAAAATGACATTGGATTGGATTATCAGTAGCATCACTTATCATAAAATTACATTTTATCATTTCCACAACGAACATGCGTTTGTAAAATCGTATCAGTGAAAAACTATATACATATTGACAGCTTTGAGTGAACGTGTAATATTGCATAGTACTCCTGTTGAAATACTTTAGATGGTGTATTAAGTGGTTTTACACTACTATTAAACTAATTACTAAACTATAATAGTCTCAGGACAGAGAGGGGGACGAAACTCGGCGATAATGACAATACCGAGTTTGATAGTCAGAAACCTCCGTCCCAAACTGAAGCCTAAACCATGCAGTGGTTCCCAACCTTTAAACTATGGCGATTCATTCTAAAATAGCAAGATTTTGCAAATGCTGTAGTATCAAGCCTTATAAGTTATCTTTGTTAATTTCATTAGTCTCTTTTTCAACATATTTTGGAAGTGTTGAGAACATGTACAGTTTCTTTTGATTAATATTCGGTAAAATGTGTTAATGATCTGGTGAAATTCGGTAAACTATGTTATAGATTTGTTAAAATTAGATTAAATGGGTTATATTTTACGGTAAAATAAACTATATTCACCTATAAATTTGTTCATTCATATAAATAATAAAATACACAATTGGATTGGTATTTTTTCGGTTTCAGAGCTTTATTAAGGACTCGTGTATATTTAAAATTAGTATTAAATAATCAATGATTTACTACATAGTTATAAATTGAAATATATACACTACGTTCATTATAGGTATACAATACTATACATATCTTATGCCGAATTCGTCTATTCGGCATATTTTACATATCTTAAAAATTTAAATTACATTCATAAATTGTGAAGTGTCGATCATAAATTATGAAGTATCGATTATAAATTATAAAACGTCTATCATAGATTATGAAGTGTCGATCATAAATTATGAAGTGTCGATCATAAATTATGAAGTGACGATCTTAAATTATGAATTGTGAATTTTCGATTATGAATTATGAATTTTCGATTATGAATTGTCGATCATAAACTATGAAGTGTCGATCATGAATTATGAATTGTCGATCATAAACTATGAAGTGTCGATCATGAATTATGAATTGTCGATCATAAACTATGAAGTGTCGATCATGAATTATGAATTGTCGATCATAAAGTATGAAGAGTTTATAATAAAATTATAATTCCAATGGTAAAATATTTGGCTATTTGAGTACATTAGTTATTTCTACCAGTTGTTATTAGCGGGCGATAACATCAACAAATAAATTAACATATAATAAATAAATTAACATTACCAAATACTTACTTAAATAATCTACAAAACCGAATAATTTAATTGGTATAATTAAGAGTGGAGAGAACTTCTCTACAATGAATATATTTTAGTGCTCATATTTTGATGTACTTTTTACCTATTGGAATTTTCATGGGGTAATTAAATCGCATCTGTAGTAGATACTTTATAAAATAATATCAGAAATAACACTTTATTTATTGTGTATATTACTGAATTTATGTTGGAAAATCCTAAATTTATAGGAAAGTTCTTAATTAAATCCATTTTTAGGTATAGAAATAAGCAACAATTATTTCAATATGTACTACGAGAAATTATATATGTCATTTTCTGAAATTTCTTTTGCTTCTTTTTCTACCTGTTTGAAAAATTGTGATTTCAGTTTTTGGTAAATCTTCTTTCGGTTTTCTCTACGTGGCTTGTTGAAAAAATGATACTTACAAATTTTCTTCCGGTAAATTCTACGTGACTAGTTAGGCTATAAAAAATATTACAGGGAAACTGTGGTTTGATTGGAATTTAAATTTATAAATTCAGAATTTTATTCAATTAAATAGTGTAAAATCGGTATTTTTCTAGTATATGCATATAAATAATGATATTAAACATGATAGAGATTATCATACTTTTCATGTATACTGTTGATTAATTCCTGGTAAATAAAAGTAATACTTACAGGTAACCATAATTATAATGTAAGCATTGCTAGAGCGTCGACTGGGCACTGATTTAAAATAATAATTTAACTAATTTACCATACAAATAATAACTTGAAAACAAATTTATCAAAGATATGATATGAAGTTATTTACTGTTTTAGGAGTTAAAAAAGATGACCTATCCCTACATTTTATTTAGAAATGTGAAAAGAACATAGTTTAATTTTATAATGTATAAAAGTGTTTGTTATATAATATAAAACCAAATAATTTATCTAAAAGTTTAAAAGATTTATCTAATAAGTTATACTTAAAAGATTTAAATAAACATAGAACTTAGAAGAACTTTTGTTGATCTTGTGGAATATATTGAACAGACGTATTACCACACCAGAATCTAACAAATTAATACATTCATATTAATTTGAAAGATCAAATTATTCTAGAGGTTAAATTCTAACTTGAAGAATTTAATAATTTATTTGTAAGTTTTCTATACATCTCTATCTAAAAAAAATCTTATTGACTAAGGTACGTAGAAGATAGGGCAGTGAAAGTACACTGCAAACACTAGGTTGACTACTCTGCTAGAACAGAGAACTATTTTCGGGGTTTAGAAGTTAATCCTATCCACTACGAGGTGATCCAAAGAGAAATGAGGGTAAGAAAGCCTCGTAGACGATGACGCAGTCAAAGTATGCTCCATGTACTAAATAGGTCGACTACTCAAATACAACAGGTAATCGTGTCCATCCAGCACATGGATGGCAAGAATAGATATCCATGGATAAGAGACCTACACAGTCAGTCGGCTTATCCATAAATATAGCATGGCAGAAAGAATAAACTGAAGAAAGATAAAAAGGACTGCTTTAGGAAAAAAGGCCAAACTAAACAAAAAACCTACAATATAACAAATAGAAGACCTACCTATAGGTAGCCTAGGGAAAATGGGAGGGGGGGGGGGGATTGGCAATAATGTAAACCTCTAGTCAGATAATCAGACCCCCTGTTCCCTAGAACACAGAACATTGTCGATACAGCATACGGATTATTATCAATATTTACTGACACGATAAAACAAGAACGAAATTCATAGCTATTTTATGCTTCTGTAATATTTCCATTCATTTCATTCTGTTCTTAGAAACAATTGTGTATTGTTGCAGAATAGGATGATGTATTAGACAGATTATATTTTTGTGCCTGTTACTGAATGACATTGGAGTTAGTTGCTTATAGTATTTATAATTAAATAATTACGTTTTAATATATCCACACTGATCATGCATTTGTAAAATCGTATCAGTCGATAACTATATCCATCTTGAGAGTTTTGAATAGTTTTGCGATATGGCATTGTACTCCTATTGAAATACTTTGGATAGTGTGTAATGCAATATCGACACTGAATCTAACTAATAACAAAACTGTAATAGTCTCAAGACAGAGGGGAGGGAAGGGGAATTCGAACCCTCATTCCAAACTGAAGCCCAAACCATGCATTGGATTCCAATCTTTCAAATATGGCAATTTATTCTATAACAAACAATCATGAGGTGAACAAAATAATTAAAATATATTATACAATTGTTCTATATGTACTGCGTGACATTAAAAAAAATATTAATTATCTAAATTTCATTCTTATCTTTTTCCTGCTGAAATGTTTAAAAAATTGTAATTTAAGTTACTGGTAAACTCTTCTTTCGGTTTTCGGTACGTGGATTGTTGAAAAAATTGATACAAATTTTCTTACGGGAAATTCTACGTGACTAGTTAGGCTATAAAAAATATTACAGGGATTCCGTGGTTTGATTGGAATTTAAATTTATAAATTGAGAATTTTATTCAATTAAATAGTGTAATGTTGGTATTTTCTTAGTATATTCATATAATTAATGATATTGGAGATAATATATATTATCATAATTTTCATGTATACTGTTGATTAATTATTAATTAATGTAAGACTCGCAGGTAACGATAAAGTATTCACTGGGAGAAAAAGAGCTAGTCATCCTGACTCAATGTTTGAGTCAAGACTGCAAAATTCCAATATTGGAGTCTTTTTTCTTGATTGACTCTACCTGAGTCAACCTGTTTATGAATTAGGAGTCAATATGACTCTTGTTTTTGAGTAAAATATTAGAATGAGTCAAATTGACTCACAGTTTTTAACCGGTTTTGGGACAAATTGAAATCGCAAATTTTGAGTCAATTTGTCTTTCCTTTTTTTATTTTTCAGTGTACACATTGTTAGAGCGTTGATCTTAATACAAATTAAACTAATTTATTTAACAAATATTAAATAAGAAACAGTTCTATCAAAAGTTATAATTGTTTTAGAAGTGAAAAAGATGACCTATCACGAAAATTTATCTAAAAATATAAACAGAACACACACAGAGAGAAAAAAGTACAACCCATGTGGTCATATCAGATGGGTCACCAATTTATGCTTTGAATCAATTTATTATGTGAGTTGGTTGGACTTTATTTGTTTCCATGTGTGTTAAAACAACTATGATGTGGTGTGTCATCAAACACTAGTTAATTTAATTCATTTTATAGATTGAATCAACTTACTATGAGAGTTAAAGTTACTTTTATGAGAATTTTAAAGTATGTTGAAACAACTATGACAGAGTGTATTGTAGTAACTCACAAAGACTGTTAATTCAATGTATCTGGTGTATAAATTAACTTAGTTTGTGAGTTGGCGCAACTTTTTTTAAGTTTAGGAGTGAGTCAAAACGACTGTTTTGTTTTAACCAACGTTAGTTTAACTAATTTTAAGTATTACCTGCAACTCACAACGTAGGTATAGGCGCAAAAATAACCCATTCATATGAGTCAAAACAAATCAAATTTGATTTGATTCAACTAATCCTTTCTCTGTGTGCACAGTTTAATTTTATAATATATTAAAGCGTTTAAAAATTATTTAAAACCAATTTATTATTCTAGAAGTTTTGAATATTTAACTGAAAAATTATTTTAAAAAATTTCATTACAGAAATACATTTATTGATCTTATTGAATATGATGAACAGACGTATTACCGCACCAGGATCTAACAAATCAATACATTCAAATTAATTTGAAATATAAAATTGTTCTAAAAGTAAAATACTACTTTGGAAAATAGAAATATTATTTTAGAAGTTTAAAAATACATTCCTATCCACAAAAAGATCTAAGGACTAAGCTTCGTAGAAGAGAGGACAGTGAAAGTACACTCTCAACACTAGGATGACTACTCTGCTAGAACAGAGAACAGTGTTGACACAGCTCATGGATTATTATCAATACTTACTGATGCGATGATACAAGAATGAAATTCATTACTAAGTTTTTGTGGTATTATGAGTTATTTAATTCTGTTATTTGAAACAATAAGTTATTTTTACTGAGTGAAATGTTGTATTAGACAGATTATAGTTGTGTTCTTGATGACTGAAAATGACATTGGATTGGATTGTCTGTAGCATCACTTATCATAAAATTACATTTTATCATTTCCACAACGAACAGGCGTTTGTAAAATCGTATCAGTGAAAAATTATATCCATCTTGACAGCTTTGAGTGAACGTGTAATATTGCATAGTACTCCTATTGAAATACTTTAGATGGTGTATTAAGTGGTTTTACACTACTATTAAACTAACTACTAAACTATAATAGTCTCAGGACAGAGAGGGAGACGAAACTCGGCGATAATGACAATACCGAGTTTGATAGTCAGAAACCTCCGTCCCAAACTGAAGCCTAAACCATGCAGTGGTTCCCAACCTTTAAACTATGACGATTCATTCTAAAATAGCAAGATTTTGCAAATGCTGTAGTATCAAGCCTTATAAATTATCCAAGTTGATGTCATTAGTCTCTTTTTCAACATATTTTGGAAGTGTTGAGAACATGTACAGTTTCTTTTGATTAATATTCGGTAAAATGTGTTAATGATCTGGTAAAATTCGGTAAACTATGTTATAGATTTGTTAAAATTAGATTAAATGGGTTATATTTTACGGTAAAATAAACTATATTCACCGATAAATTTGTTCATTCTTATAAATAATAAAATACACATTTTGATTGGTATTTTTTCGGTTTCAGAGCTTTAGTAAGGACTCGTGTATATTTAAAATTAGTATTAAATAATCAATGATTTACTACATAGTTATAAATTGAAATATATACACTACGTTCATTATAGGTATACAATACTATACATATCTTATGCCGAATTCGTCTATTCGGCATATTTTACATATCTTAAAAATTTAAATTACATTCATAAATTGTGAAGTGTCGATCATAAATTATGAATTGTCGATCATAAATTATGAAGTATCGATTATAAATTATAAAACGTCTATCATAGATTATGAAGTGTCGATCATAAATTATGAAGTGTCGATTATAATTTATGAAGTGACGATCTTAAATTATGAATTGTCGATCATAAATTATGAAGTGTCGATCTTAAATTATGAATTTACGATCTTAAATTATGAATTTACGATCTTAAATTATGAATTTACGATTATGAATTTTCGATTATGAATTTACGATCTTAAATTATGAATTTACGATTATGAATTTTCGATTATGAATTGTGAATTTTCGATGAATTGTCGATCATAAACTATGAAGTGTCGATCTTAAATTATGAATTGTCGATCATAAAGTATGAAGAGTTTATAATAAAATTATAATTCCAATGATAAAATATTTGGCTATTTGAGTACATTATTTATTTCTACCAGTTGATATTAGCGGGCGATAACATCAACAAATAAATTAACATATAATAAATAAATTAACATTACCAAATAATTACTTAAATAATCTACAAAACCGAATAATTTAATTGGTATAATTAAGAGTGGAGAGAACTTCTCTACAATGAATATATTTTAGTGCTCATATTTTGATGTACTTTTTACCTATTGGAATTTTCTTGGGGTAATTAAATCGCATCTGTAGTTGATACTTTATAAAATAATATCAGAAATAATACATTATTTATTGTGTATATTACTGAATTTATGTTGGAAAATCCTAAATTTATAGGAAAGTTCTTAATTCAATACATTTTTAGGTATAGAAATAAGCAACAATTATTTCAATATGTACTACGAGAAATTGAAAATGTAATTTTCTGAAATTTCTTTTGCTTCTTTTTCTACCTGTTTGAAAAATTGTGATTTCAGTTTTTGGTAAAATCTTCTTTCGGTTTTCTCTACGTGGCTTGTTAAAAAAGTGATACTTACAAATTTTCTTCCGGTAAATTCTACGTGACTAGTTAGGCTATAAAAAATATTACAGGGATTCCGTGGTTTGATTGGAATTTAAATTTATTAATTAAGAATTTTATTCAATTAAATAGTGTAATATCGGTATTTTTTTAGTATATGCATATAAATAATGATATTAAACATGATAGAGATTATCAAACTTTTCATGTAAACTGTTGATTAATTCCTGGTAAATAAAAGTAATACTTACAGGTAACCATAATTATAGTGTAAGCATTGCTAGAGCGTCGACTGGGCACTGATTTAAAATAATAATTTAACTAATTTACCATACAAATAATAACTTGAAAACAAATTTATCAAAGATATGATATGAAGTTATAATTGTTTTAGGAGTTAAAAAAGATGACCTATCCCTACATTTTATTTAGAAATGTGAAAAGAACATAGTTTAATTTTATAATGTATAAAAGTGTTTTTTATATAATATAGAATAAAATAATTTATCTAAAAGTTTAAAAGATTTATCTAATAAGTTATACTTAAAAGATTTAAACAAACATAGAACTTAAAAGAACTTTTGTTGATCTTGTGGAATATATTGAACAGACGTATTACCACACCAGAATTCAACAAATCAATACATTCATATTAATTTGAAAGATCAAATTATTCTAGAAGTTAAATTTTAACTTGAAAAATTTTATAATTTATTTGTAAGTTTTCTATACATCTCTATCTAAAAAAATTCTTACTGACTAAGGTTCGTAGAAAATAGGACAGTGAAAGTACACTCCAAATACTAGGTTCACTACTCTGCTAGAACAAAGAAATATTTTCGGGGTTTAAAAGTTATTCCTATCCACTACGAGGTGATCCAAAGAGACATGAGGGTAAGAAAGCCTCGTAGACGATGCCGCAGTCAAAGTACGCTCCATGTACTAAATAGGTCGACTACTCACATACAACAGGTAATCGTGTCCACCCAGCGCATGGATGGCAAGAATAGATATCCATGGATAAGAGACATACACAGTCAAACGGCTTATCCATAAATATAGCATGGCAGAAGGAAAAAATAGAAAAAGTTAAAAGGACAGATGAAGGAAAATATGCCAAACTAAACAAAATCCTACAATATAACAAATATAAGGCCTACCTAGTTGTATCCACGGGACAATGAGGGGGATTGGCAATATTGTAAGAAGCCTGATACTCAAGCAGCTGATAAGAGGAGTATCCTGATTAAGCTGTACGATAATGGAGTGAAGAGCGATGTAATAAGTTCTTTCAAAACCTCGAAGCCACAGGGACTGTTTGTCAACTAAAATTTGATCCCTACTAGATCAACTATTCTGTACCTACTGCGAGTTGCGAAAAAGAAGTGTCCTAATAAGATAGCTTATTGTGGTTCTCGGGATGGCACTCTCCTGTCTGCCGTCACTCTCCTGTCTGCCGTCACTCTCCTGTCTGCCGCCACTCTCCTATCTGCCGTCACTCTCCTGTCTACTGTCACTCTCCTGTGTCGGTTGCCTGTCAGGTATATTTATTTTTGTTACCGTCGCATGCATTTCATTACATGTATCGCTGATTTTAGTTACCGTAGGCTCATGTATAGCAATATATATGTAGACCTGCGTTATTCTCTATATTTGTCTGTCCGTATGTTTAAGCATGTGTATGAATTTTCATACACATTGTCTTGCAGTCTGCGGCATGATTTATCTGCCTATGATAGGAAACCCTTTGGAAGGTGTTTAAGTTGTAGACAGGCATTTTCTTGTAGTTGTAACCTTATCCACCATATAACTTTTATCTGTAGGAGGTCTGAGTCTGATATGCATATGTGTACAAACGTTAAATATAGGTTATTACTGCTCTAATTGAGAGCTTGTTTGAAGAAGTTGATCCTGATGATAACTTTATAAATAATTTCTATAATTCACTTACTGGGCCTCTCCTCTCAAATTATTACTCTATTGGTAACTTCAATCGATCCTTTTCTAGTGTAAAAAATTGTTTTTCTTTGTGTAACTATAATGTACGAAGTTTTAATGCCAATCATGAGACATTTTATGGATTTTTACAAACGTTGAAAATAGAATTTGGTCGTACTTACAGAAACTAGATTTTCTGGAGATGAAGGGTTGAACTTTGGAAGCTTCATGGGACATCATAGTTGGAGGGAGGGGGGAGGTGGAGGGGGGGGGGGGTGTCAGTGTTTTTTTCTAAACAATTAACTGTAAGGAAGGTGGAGCATCTTTCTTTTGTAAATGAACATATTGAGTCATGTACGGTCAGTCTTGTTCATGGGAGGAGATCTATTTTTGTTGTTGCTATTTACCGCCCACCCACTGGTTCACTCGATGATTTTCTAAGTCACGTGATATTTATTTTGAGTGATTCACTCCTGAGTAACTGTGAGACTATTGTTACAGGTGATTTGAATATTAATTTGATAGGTTATGAGGAGTCATGTTTGGGTATAAGAAATTTTGTTTTTAGTATGCACTCCATGAATTTTCTCCCATATATAACAAAACCTACTAGATTTCCTAGTGGCAATCAGGTAGGCAGTCCATCTCTTATTGACCATATATGGTACAATAATTATGATAGCGTCTATTCTGGCATAATGCTATTTGAGCACACTGACCATTTACCAGTATTTTTCTTGATAAGTAGTTTTGTTCTTGATGATGAATGTTTGGTTAAAATAGAATTTCGTGACCACTCTTTAAGTAATAAACGGAGATTTTTGGCGGACTGTAGAGAAATAAATTGGGGTTGTCTTGATAATGATGTTAATACGGATATTTGTAAGTTTATTGAAATTGTAAACAGATTATATTGTAGGAGTTTTCCTTTAAAAATAAAATATGTATCTAAAAAGAGACTCTGCAAGCCATGGTTGACATCAGATATATTGAAAGCCATCAAATTAAAGTCTGACTATTATAAGGGGTTTAAACTGAATCTCATTTCAGAGACATTTTATAAGAGTTTTAGAAATAGGCTCACCAATTTGATTACTCGATCGAAAAGAAACTATCATTCGAATGCCTTTCAGAATTGTAAATATGATATGAAATCTACCTGGAAATTGATAGGTGATCTTATTGCTAATAAAAAACACCCTAAATTAATAACTTCCTTGACTGTCGACGATATTGAGGTGAGCGGTGATTTGAATATTGCAGAGTCTTTTATCAGATACTTTATTAATGTTGCTACTGAATTAAATTCTGAGATTCCTCCCCCTACTTCTAATCCTATCCATAACATTTCTGTGAACATTGCTAATTCTATGTACTTCAATCCAGTGTGTGAAGCTGAAATTAGTAATATTGTATCTCGTCTCAAGAACTCCTCTTATAGTCTCTATGATGTTCCAACTAGAATATTTAAGATTGTTATAAGTAGTTTGTCTGGTCCTTTATGTGCAATTATTAACAAATCTTTGTCTAGTGGTATTTTTCCTGATTGTTTAAAGAAAGCTGTAGTTATTCCTGTGTTTAAGTCAGGCTCTGAGTCCAAGGTAAATAACTACAGGCCGATATCTATTTTACCACTTCTCAGTAAAGTTTTCGAGAAGTGTGTTAGTACTCGACTTTCGGATTTTTTGGATAAATTTGATGTTTTAAGTGATTATCAATTTGGTTTCCGACGGTCAAGGAACACCACTGATGCTATTTTGAACTTAATTGAAAATATTTACCATGAACTAAATTGTAGGAGGCATACAGTCGGAATTTCTATTGACCTTCGTAAAGCGTTTGATACTGTTGATCATGTACTTCTTTTACGTAAGCTTTCTGTCTATGGTGTCCGAGGCATAACATTGTCATGGTTCCGGAGTTATTTACAGAATCGGAATCAGAGTGTTAAGATTGGTACTGCGTTTTCTAGCACGGGGGTGGTGTCGTCAGGAGTGCCTCAGGGTAGTGTCCTGGGTCCCCTTCTCTTTCTAATTTATATAAATGATGTCACCGAAATATCAAATGATTCAAATTTTACTCTTTTTGCTGACGACACCACTATATCGTGTAGCGATGCAGATTTCCCTGCTCTTATTGATAAATCAAATGTAAATCTTGCTCGACTTTATGAATGGACCATTAATAATAGGCTTTCACTTAATTCCGAAAAGACTACTGCTCTGCTTTTCTCAAATCGTAGAAATTTAATTCAATCTTCTTTAACTCTCAAAATCAATGACAGTCCTATCCATTTCATTGATTGTATTACATTTCTGGGTATTAAATTGAATAATCGTCTTAGCTTTTCTCAGCATATTTGTCACATATGTTCCAAATTATCTAAAACTGCAGGCATCTTTTATAAAATCAATAGTCTAGTACCCAGAAAATTACTCATTAATTTATACTATTCACTTGTTTACCCCTATCTTTTGTATGGAGTCCTGATATGGGGTGGCACTTCTCAGATTCATATAAATCCTCTTATAATAATTCAGAAAAAAATAATTAGATCAATAACATCTTCTGACTATCTTGCACCTTCTAAACCACTTTTCTTACAAACTAATAATCTTTCTGTTCAAGATATCTATAAGTTCAATCTAGGTATTCAAATGTTTAAGCTTAACTCATCAGGTCATCTCGCCTATCCCGAACATAGCCATGATACCAGATCTTCTTTTAATGCTTATTCATCATTCCAGCGCCTTACCCAATGTCAGAAATCCCTCAAATTCATTGGTCCTGAATGTTGGAACTCCATTCCTATTAACATCAGAAATAGTTGTTCCGCTGATGTCTTCAAGAGGAGATACAAGGAGTATATTATTAGTCAATGTATCCCTGTGTAATTTTCTCTTTTACTGTGAATACTTTCTGTTTTATTTATTTTTGTATTTTGATTATGATTTCTCTTGTTTTGCTTAGGTTTTAATATAAAATTTACAATCATTCAGCTGTGTACTTGCCCAAAAAGTTCTATGTATAGAACTTCGAAAGGGCTTGAATATTTTTTTTTTAATGTTATTTCTTTTCTTTTTCTATTGTACTAATGTCTTATTCAATAAAAATTATCATTATCATTGTAAGACCCTTGTCAGATAATCAGACCCCCTGTTCCCTAGAACAGAGAACATTGTCGATACAGCACACGGATTATCATTAATATTTACTGACACAATAAAACAAGAATGAAAATCATAGCTACTTTATGCTTCTGTAATATTGTCATTCATTTTATTCTGTTCTTAGAAACAATTATTTATTGTTACAGAATAGAATGAAGTATTATATTTTTGTGCGTGTTACTGAATGACATTGGAGGTAATTGCTTATAGTATTTATAATTAAATAATTACGTTTTAATATATCCACACTGATCTTGCATTTGTAAAATCGTATTAGTCAATAACTATATATATCTTGAGAATTTTGATAGTTTTGCGATATGGCATTGTACTCCTATTGAAATACTTTGGATAGCGTACGGTGCAATAACGACCCTGAATCTAACTAATGGCAAAACTGTAATAGTCTCAAGACAAAGAGGATGAGGGAACTCGACGATATCAAATTTGATTGTCAGAACCTCCGTCCCAAACTAAAACCTAAATAATGCAGTTGTTCCAAACCTTTCAAATATGGCGATTCATTCTAGAACAAATAATCATGAAGAGATCATATTTATTGAAATATGTTAAACAGGTAACTTTCGAGATACACGGCAGATGGTATCCGGTAAATTGCTCGAAAAACAATTGCTCGAATGAACAAATGCTCGAATAAACAATAGCTCGAAAGGACAATTGACCGAATGAACAATTGCTCGAATGATGATCAATCGTTCAGATAATGTAAAATACAGTTATCATTAAATACTAATTAGTAACAAGGATGGTTAGCTGCAGCTAATCGAAGAGATTTCACTTCAAGATTTTCTGACTTTCGACAATTTATCTAATGAACAACTACTCAAATGTTCAAATTTCGAATAATCGATTGCTTAATATAAAGAAGAGGAAAAGTTAACCAGGTAATGGCTACCAAAAAAGAGAAATTAAAAAGTGGCGTGATTACCAGAGGTCCTGCTAAATGTGTCGGGAAAACCCACTCCCTCCTCTGATCGGCAGTTCCGATCGTTCTAATACCCAACGACCCTAACCTAGCCGAAGAACATATCGTCAGAGCCTAGTAAAGCTATTGACTGACAAAAAAAAATTGTAGTACTAAAAATTGGTGAAGTATTCTTGTTCAATAAAAATGAGAAAATCAGGAATACTTCTGCAAACCCGGGTTTGCAGAAGTATTAGATAGCACTGTGTAATAATAACAATTTTTGAATCGTTTTTTATTATATGACGGAAGATGTAGTACTGACCGATAATTTAGAACTTACACTATTATGATTGATAGTAATTAACGATTGAAAATATGATATACAGGGTGGGGCGTAAGTTTGGAAGCAATTTTTCAAACATTAATATAATTCTTAAAAAAAAGTTCCTAAGTAGGTGATAGGGTTTGAACTATAGTAGAGACACTACATTATGACGTGACAGTGTTATTTTTTACAAAAATTTAGTCAATTCAAAAATGTCAGACAAAAGAGAAGCCATCATTGCTCTACACCGTGCCGGGAAGTCAGATTCCGTCATTTCAAAGACTCTCTCAATAGCGAGATCGACTGTTTGGAAGTGTGTGAAGAGTTTTAATGAGAGAGGAGACTTGACTGATCGTCCAAGAAGTGGTAGACCACGCTCACAACGCACCAAACAACTGATAAAATGTGCCCGAGAGAAGATCAGGAGGAACCCGAAAAGGTCAATACGATTGTTAGCCAAAACAGCTAATGTGAGTCCCAGAACAATGAGAAGAGTTGTCAAAGAAGACCTAAAGATGTCCTCTTTCACCCTCCAAAAGAGACAGACTCTGTCAGAAGCTGTAAAGAAAAAGAGATTGGAGAGAAGCAAAGCACTTCTGAGAGAATTGAAGTCTGGCACGGCTGGTGAAATTGTTTGGTCTGACGAAAAAATTTTCACAGTGGAAATGGCTCACAACCGGAGGAATGACAGAATAATTGGTAAAAGAGCAAAAGACATCCCATACAACCAAAAAACTGTCCACAGAACCATGAAACCTGCTTCAGTAATGGTCTGAGCCGCCGTTTCAGAAACTTGGAGATCTCCTTTAATTTTTGTGGAACAAGGCGCCAAAATCAATGCTAAATGTTAAATTGAGAATATTTTGACGCCAATGTTGGAGTCAGCTAAGGATCACTTCGGTAATGACACTCTATGGACATTTCAGCAAGATGGCGCGACTTCACATACTGCAAATGTCACTCAAAACTGGTGCCATGACCATCTTCCACGGTTTTGGTCCAAAGAAATGTGGCCTCCCTGCTCCCCAGATGTAAATCCTATGGACTTTTCGGTATGGTCCATTCTTGAATCAAAGGCCTGTGGTAAATTCCATCGCAGTGTAGACGATTTAAAGCGTTCGCTACAGAGATCTTGGAAGGAAATTTTACAAGAACAGTTGCGTGCCGTAGTAGGAGGAGTTCGGAGGAGATTTGAGGCTGTTATTAAAAACAAGAGGGACATTTTGAATAAATTTATGATTTTTGTATTCTTAAAAACCTTATGTAATAATACATAACTGTAAATTATTGAATATATTTTTCGTTGGATTATAATATGCACTTTCATTTGCTTCCAAACTTACGCCCCACCCTGTATAGTTATTAACAATTACTAATTAGAAAACAGGACGGCTAGGTGCAGATAATTGAAGTGATCCAACTTCATGATTAATTGACTTTTATTAATTTGAACACTGTGACCAACCATTCATTCGGTCAATTGTTCGTTCGAGCAATTGTTCATTCGAGCAATAGTCTTTCGAGCAATTGTTTTTGAGCAATTTACCTAGAACCACGGCAGATAGTTACAGTGTAAGTACATTCCAAACACTAGGTTGACTACGCTGCTAGAACAGGGAACTATTTTTGGGGTTTTAAAAATCATCCCTATCCACTACGAGATGATCCAAAGAGACAAGAAGGGAAGAAGGCCTCATAGACGATGTGGTAGTAAAAGTACGCTCCATGTACTAAATAGGTCGACTACTCACGCACCACAAGTAGTCGTGTCCACCCAGCGCATGAATGGCAAGAATAGATATCCATGGATAAGAGACATACACAGTCAGTCGGCTTATCCCTAAATATATCATGACAGAAGGAAGAAACTGAAAGAAGATATAAATGACTGATGAAGGAAAAAATGCCAAACTAAACAAAAAACCTACAATAAAACAAATAGAAGGCCTACCTAGGGGTAGCCTGGGGACAATAATATGGGGGGAGGGGAGATTAGCAAAAATGTAAACCCCTAGTCAGATAATCAGACCCCTCTTCCCTAGAACAGAGAAGATTGTCGATACAGCAATCGGATTATTATTATTATTTACTAACACGATAAAACAAGAATGAAATTCATAACTACTTTATGCTGCTGTATTATTGTCATTCATTTAATTCTGTTCTTAGAAACAATCGTGCATTGTTGCAGAATAGGATGATGTATGAGACAGATTATATTTCTGTGCCTGTTACTGAATGACATTGGAGGTAATTGCTTATAGTATTTATAATTAAATAATTACGTTTTAATATATCCACACTGATCTTGCATTTGTAAAATCGTATTAGTCAATAACTATATATATCTTGAGAATTTTGATAGTTTTGCGATATGGCATTGTACTCCTATTGAAATACTTTGGATAGCGTACGGTGCAATAACGACCCTGAATCTAACTAATGGCAAAACTGTAATAGTCTCAGGACAAAGAGGATGAGGGAACTCGACGATATCAAATTTGATTGTCAGAACCTCCGTCCCAAACTAAAACCTAAATAATGCAGTTGTTCCAAACCTTTCAAATATGGCGATTCATTCTAGAACAAATAATCATGAAGAGATCATATTTATTGAAATATGTTAAACAGGTAACTTTCGAGATACACGGCAGATGGTATCCGGTAAATTGCTCGAAAAACAATTGCTCGAATGAACAAATGCTCGAATAAACAATAGCTCGAAAGGACAATTGACCGAATGAACAATTGCTCGAATGATGATCAATCGTTCAGATAATGTAAAATACAGTTATCATTAAATACTAATTAGTAACAAGGATGGTTAGCTGCAGCTAATCGAAGAGATTTCACTTCAAGATTTTCTGACTTTCGACAATTTATCTAATGAACAACTACTCAAATGTTCAAATTTCGAATAATCGATTGCTTAATATAAAGAAGAGGAAAAGTTAACCAGGTAATGGCTACCAAAAAAGAGAAATTAAAAAGTGGCGTGATTACCAGAGGTCCTGCTAAATGTGTCGGGAAAACCCACTCCCTCCTCTGATCGGCAGTTCCGATCGTTCTAATACCCAACGACCCTAACCTAGCCGAAGAACATATCGTCAGAGCCTAGTAAAGCTATTGACTGACAAAAAAAAATTGTAGTACTAAAAATTGGTGAAGTATTCTTGTTCAATAAAAATGAGAAAATCAGGAATACTTCTGCAAACCCGGGTTTGCAGAAGTATTAGATAGCACTGTGTAATAATAACAATTTTTGAATCGTTTTTTATTATATGACGGAAGATGTAGTACTGACCGATAATTTAGAACTTACACTATTATGATTGATAGTAATTAACGATTGAAAATATGATATACAGGGTGGGGCGTAAGTTTGGAAGCAATTTTTCAAACATTAATATAATTCTTAAAAAAAAGTTCCTAAGTAGGTGATAGGGTTTGAACTATAGTAGAGACACTACATTATGACGTGACAGTGTTATTTTTTACAAAAATTTAGTCAATTCAAAAATGTCAGACAAAAGAGAAGCCATCATTGCTCTACACCGTGCCGGGAAGTCAGATTCCGTCATTTCAAAGACTCTCTCAATAGCGAGATCGACTGTTTGGAAGTGTGTGAAGAGTTTTAATGAGAGAGGAGACTTGACTGATCGTCCAAGAAGTGGTAGACCACGCTCACAACGCACCAAACAACTGATAAAATGTGCCCGAGAGAAGATCAGGAGGAACCCGAAAAGGTCAATACGATTGTTAGCCAAAACAGCTAATGTGAGTCCCAGAACAATGAGAAGAGTTGTCAAAGAAGACCTAAAGATGTCCTCTTTCACCCTCCAAAAGAGACAGACTCTGTCAGAAGCTGTAAAGAAAAAGAGATTGGAGAGAAGCAAAGCACTTCTGAGAGAATTGAAGTCTGGCACGGCTGGTGAAATTGTTTGGTCTGACGAAAAAATTTTCACAGTGGAAATGGCTCACAACCGGAGGAATGACAGAATAATTGGTAAAAGAGCAAAAGACATCCCATACAACCAAAAAACTGTCCACAGAACCATGAAACCTGCTTCAGTAATGGTCTGAGCCGCCGTTTCAGAAACTTGGAGATCTCCTTTAATTTTTGTGGAACAAGGCGCCAAAATCAATGCTAAATGTTAAATTGAGAATATTTTGACGCCAATGTTGGAGTCAGCTAAGGATCACTTCGGTAATGACACTCTATGGACATTTCAGCAAGACGGCGCGACTTCACATACTGCAAATGTCACTCAAAACTGGTGCCATGACCATCTTCCACGGTTTTGGTCCAAAGAAATGTGGCCTCCCTGCTCCCCAGATGTAAATCCTATGGACTTTTCGGTATGGTCCATTCTTGAATCAAAGGCCTGTGGTAAATTCCATCGCAGTGTAGACGATTTAAAGCGTTCGCTACAGAGATCTTGGAAGGAAATTTTACAAGAACAGTTGCGTGCCGTAGTAGGAGGAGTTCGGAGGAGATTTGAGGCTGTTATTAAAAACAAGAGGGACATTTTGAATAAATTTATGATTTTTGTATTCTTAAAAACCTTATGTAATAATACATAACTGTAAATTATTAAATATATTTTTCGTTGGATTATAATATGCACTTTCATTTGCTTCCAAACTTACGCCCCACCCTGTATAGTTATTAACAATTACTAATTAGAAAACAAGACGGCTAGGTGCAGATAATTGAAGTGATCCAACTTCATGATTAATTGACTTTTATTAATTTGAACACTGTGACCAACCATTCATTCGGTCAATTGTTCGTTCGAGCAATTGTTCATTCGAGCAATAGTCTTTCGAGCAATTGTTTTTGAGCAATTTACCTAGAACCACGGCAGATAGTTACAGTGTAAGTACATTCCAAACACTAGGTTGACTACGCTGCTAGAACAGGGAACTATTTTTGGGGTTTCAAAAATTATCCCTATCCACTACGAGATGATCCAAAGAGACAAGAAGGGAAGAAGGCCTCATAGACGATGTGGTAGTCAAAGTACGCTCCATGTACTAAATAGGTCGACTACTCACGCACCACAAGTAATCGTGTCCACCCAGCGCATGAATGGCAAGAATAGATATCCATGGATAAGATACATACACAGTCAGTCGGCTTATCCCTAAATATATCATGACAGAAGGAAGAAACTGAAAGAAGATATAAATGACAGATGAAGGAAAAAATGCCAAACTAAACAAAAAACCTACAATATAACAAATAGAAGGCCTACCTAGGGGTAGCCTGGGGACAATAATATGGGGGGGGGGGGATTAGCAAAAATGTAAACCCCTAGTCAGATAATCAGACCCCTCTTCCCTAGAACAGAGAACATTGTCGATACAGCAAACGGATTATTATTATTATTTACTAACACGATAAAACAAGAATGAAATTCATAGCTACTTTATGCTGCTGTATTATTGTCATTCATTTAATTCTGTTCTTAGAAACAATCGTGCATTGTTGCAGAATAGGATGATGTATGAGACAGATTATATTTCTGTGCCTGTTACTGAATGACATTGGAGGTAATTGCTTATAGTATTTATAATTAAATAATTACATTTCAATATATCCACACTGATCTTGCATTTGTAAAATCGTATTAGTCAATGACTATATATATCTTGAGAATTTTGATAGTTTTGCGATATGGCATTGTACTCCTATTGAAATACTTTGGATAGCGTACGGTGCAATAACGACCCTGAATCTAACTAATGGCAAAACTGTAATAGTTTCAGGACAAAGAGGATGAGGGGACTCGACGATATCAAATTTGATTGTCAGAACCTCCGTCCCAAACTAAAACCTAAATAATGCAGTTGTTCCAAACCTTTCAAATATGGCGATTCATTCTATAGAACAAATAATCATGAAGAGATCATATTTATTGAAATATGTTAAACAGGTAACTTTCGAGATACACGGCAGATGGTATCCGGTAAATTGCTCGAAAAACAATTGCTCGAATGAACAAATGCTCGAATAAACAATTGCTCGATAGACAATAGCTCGAAAGGACAATTGACCGAATGAACAATTGCTCGAATGATGATCAATCGTTCAGATAATGTAAAATACAGTTATCATTAAATATTTATCAGTAACAAGGATGGTTAGGTGCAGCTAATCGAAGAGATTTCACTTCATGATTGTCTGACTTTCGAAAATTTATCTAATGAACATCTACTCAAATGTTCAAATTTCGAATAATAGATTGCTCAATGTAAAGAAGAGGAAAAGTTAACCAGATAATGGCTACCAAAAGGAGAAATTAAAAAGTGGCGTGATTACCAGAGGTCCTGCTAAATGTGTCGGGAAAACACACTCCCTCATCTGATCGGCAGTTCCGATCGTTCTAATACCCAACGACCCTAACCTAGCCGAAGAACATATCGTCAGAGCCCAGTAAAGCTATTGACTGACAAAAAAAAAATTGTAGTACTAAAAATTGGTGAAGTATTCTTGTTCAATAAAAATGAGAAAATCAGGAATACTTCTGCAAACCCGGGTTTGCAGAAGTATTAGATAGCACTGTGTAATAATAACAATTTTTGAATCGTTTTTTATTATATGACAGAAGATGTAGTACTGACCGATAATTAAGAACTTACACTATTATGATTGATAGTAATTAGCGATTGAAAATATGAAATATAGTTATTATAAATTACTAATTAGAAAACAGGACGGCTAGGTGCAGCTAATTGAAGTGATCTAACTTCATGATTAATTGACTTTTATTAATTTGAACACTGTGACCAACCATTCATTCGGTCAATTGTTTGTTCGAGCAACTGTCTATCGAGCAATTGTCTTTCGACAAATTGTTCATTCGAGCAATTGTTTTCGAGCAATTTACCTAGAACCACGGCAGATAGTTACAGTGAAAGTACATTCCAAACACTAGGTTGACCACGCTGCTAGAACAGGGAACTATTTTTGGGGTTTTAGAAATTAATTATCCCTATTCACTACGAGATGATCCAAAGAGACAAGAAGGGAAGAAGGCCTCATAGACGATGTGGTAGTCAAAGTACGCTTCATGTACTAAATAGGTCGACTACTCACGTATCGCAAGTAATCGTGTCCACCCAGCGTATGAATGGCAAGAATAGATATCCATGGATAAGAGACATACACAGTCAGTCGGCTTATCCCTAAATATATCATGACAGAAGGAAGAAACTGAAAGAAGATATAAATGACAGATGAAAGAAAAAATGCCAAACTAAACAAAAAACCTACAATATAAATAGAAGGCCTACCTAGGGGTAGCCTGGGGACAATATTATGGGGGGGGGGGGAGATTAGCAAAAATGTAAACCCCTAGTCAGATAATCAGACCCCTCTTCCCTAGAACAGAGAACATTGTCGATACAGCAAACGGATTATTATTAATATTTACTAACACGATAAAACAAGAATGAAATTCATAACTACATTATGCTGCTGTATTATTGTCATTCATTTAATTCTGTTCTTAGAAACAATCGTGTATTGTTGCTGAATAGGATGATGTATGAGACAGATTATATTTCTGTGCCTGTTACTGAATGACATTGGAGGTAATTGCTTTAGTATTTATAATTAAATAATTACGTTTTAATATATCCACAATGATCTTGCATTTGTAAAATCGTATTAGTCAATAACTATATATATCTTGAGAATTTTGATAGTTTTGCGATATGGCATTGTACTCCTATTAAAATACTTTGGATAGCGTACGGTGCAATAACGACCCTGAATCTAACTAATGGCAAAACTGTAATAGTCTCAGGACAAAGAGGATGAGGGAACTCGACGATATCAAATTTGATTGTCAGAACCTCCGTCCCAAACTAAAACCTAAATAATGCAGTTGTTCCAAACCTTTCAAATATGGCGATTCATTCTAGAACGAATAATCATGAAGAGATCATATTTATTGAAATATGTTAAACAGGTAACTTTCGAGATACACGGCAGATGGTATCCGGTAAATTGCTCGAAAAACAATTGCTCGAATGAACAAATGCTCGAATAAACAATTGCTCGATAGACAATAGCTCGAAAGGACAATTGACCGAATGAACAATTGCTCGAATGATGATCAATCGTTCAGATAATGTAAAATACAGTTATCATTAAATATTTATCAGTAACAAGGATGGTTAGGTGCAGCTAATCGAAGAGATTTCACTTCATGATTGTCTGACTTTCGAAAATTTATCTAATGAACATCTACTCAAATGTTCAAATTTCGAATAATAGATTGCTCAATGTAAAGAAGAGGAAAAGTTAACCAGGTAATGGCTACCAAAAGGAGAAATTAAAAAGTGGCGTGATTACCAGAGGTCCTGCTAAATGTGTCGGGAAAACACACTCCCTCATCTAATCGGCAGTTCCGATCGTTCTAATACCCAACGACCCTAACCTAGCCGAAGAACATATCGTCAGAGCCCAGTAAAGCTATTGACTGACAATAAAAAAAATTGTAGTACTAAAAATTGGTGAAGTATTCTTGTTCAATAAAAATGAGAAAATCAGGAATACTTCTGCAAACCCGGGTTTGCAGAAGTATTAGATAGCACTGTGTAATAATAACAATTTTTGTATCGTTTTTTAATATATGACGGAAGATGTAGTACTGACCGATAATTTAGAACTTACACTATTATGATTGATAGTAATTAACGATTGAAAATATGATATACAGGGTGGGGCGTAAGTTTGGAAGCAATTTTTCAAACATTAATATAATTCTTAAAAAAAAGTTCCTAAGTAGGTGATAGGGTTTGAACTATAGTAGAGGCACTACATTATGACGTGACAGTGTTATATTTTACAAAAATTTAGTCAATTCAAAAATGTCAGACAAAAGAGAAGCCATTATTGCTCTACACCGTGCCGGGAAGTCAGATTCCGTCATTTCAAAGACTCTCTCAATAGCGAGATCGACTGTTTGGAAGTGTGTGAAGAGTTTCAATGAGAGAGGAGACTTGACTGATCGTCCAAGAAATGGTAGACCACGCTCACAACGCACCAAACAACTGATAAAATGTGCCCGAGAGAAGATCAGGAGGAACCCGAAAAGGTCAATACGATTGTTAGCCAAAACAGCTAATGTGAGTCCCAGAACAATGAGAAGAGTTGTCAAAGAAGACCTAAAGATGTCCTCTTTCACCCTCCAAAAGAGACAGACTCTGTCAGAAGCTGTAAAGAAAAAGAGATTGGAGAGAAGCAAAGCACTTCTGAGAGAATTGAAGTCTGGCACGGCTGGTGAAATTGTTTGGTCTGACGAAAAAATTTTCACAGTGGAAATGCCTCACAACCGGAGGAATGACAGAATAATTGGTAAAAGAGCAAAAGACATCCCATACAACCAAAAAACTGTCCACAGAACCATGAAACCTGCTTCAGTAATGGTCTGAGCCGCCGTTTCAGTAACTTGGAGATCTCCTTTAATTTTTGTGGGACAAGGCGCCAAAATCAATGCTAAATGTTAAATTGAGAATATTTTGACGCCAATGTTGGAGTCAGCTAAGGATCACTTCGGTAATGACACTCTATGGACATTTCAGCAAGACGGCGCGACTTCACATACTGCAAATGTCACTCAAAACTGGTGCCATGACCATCTTCCACGGTTTTGGTCCAAAGAAATGTGGCCTCCCTGCTCCCCAGATGTTAATCCTATGGACTTTTCGGTATGGTCCATTCTTGAATCAAAGGCCTGTGGTAAATTCCATCGCAGTGTGGACGATTTAAAGCGTTCGCTACAGAGATCTTGGAAGGAAATTTTACAAGAACAGTTGCGTGCCGTAGTAGGAGGAGTTCGAGGAGATTTGAGGCTGTTATTAAAAACAAGGGGGACATTTTGAATAAATTTATGATTTTTGTATTCTTAAAAACCTTATGTAATAATACATAACTGTAAATTATTGAATATATTTTTCGTTGGATTATAATATGCACTTTCATTTGCTTCCAAACTTACGCCCCACCCTGTATAGTTATTAACAATTACTAATTAGAAAACAGGACGGCTAGGTGCAGATAATTGAAGTGATCCAACTTCATGATTAATTGACTTTTATTAATTTGAACACTGTGACCAACCATTCATTCGGTCAATTGTTCGTTCGAGCAATTGTTCATTCGAGCAATAGTCTTTCGAGCAATTGTTTTTGAGCAATTTACCTAGAACCACGGCAGATAGTTACAGTGTAAGTACATTCCAAACACTAGGTTGACCACGCTGCTAGAACAGGGAACTATTTTTGGGGTTTTAGAAATTAATTATCCCTATCCACTACGAGATGATCCAAAGAGACAAGAAGGGAAGAAGGCCTCATAGACGATGTGGTAGTCAAAGTACGCTCCATGTACTAAATAGGTCGACTACTCACGCACCACAAGTAGTCGTGTCCACCCAGCGCATGAATGGCAAGAATAGATATCCATGGATAAGAGACATACACAGTCAGTCGGCTTATCCCTAAATATATCATGACAGAAGGAAGAAACTGAAAGAAGATATAAATGACAGATGAAGGAAAAAATGCCAAACTAAACAAAAAACCTACAATATAACAAATAGAAGGCCTACCTAGGGGTAGCCTGGGGACAATAATATGGGGGGGGGGGGGAGATTAGCAAAAATGTAAACCCCTAGTCAGATAATCAGACCCCTCTTCCCTAGAACAGAGAAGATTGTCGATACAGCAATCGGATTATTATTATTATTTACTAACACGATAAAACAAGAATGAAATTCATAACTACTTTATGCTGCTGTATTATTGTCATTCATTTAATTCTGTTCTTAGAAACAATCGTGCATTGTTGCAGAATAGGATGATGTATGAGACAGATTAAATTTCTGTGCCTGTTACTGAATGACATTGGAGGTAATTGCTTATAGTATTTATAATTAAATAATTACGTTTTAATATATCCACACTGATCTTGCATTTGTAAAATCGTATTAGTCAATAACTATATATATCTTGAGAATTTTGATAGTTTTGCGATATGGCATTGTACTCCTATTGAAATACTTTGGATAGCGTACGGTGCAATAACGACCCTGAATCTAACTAATGGCAAAACTGTAATAGTCTCAGGACAAAGAGGATGAGGGAACTCGACGATATCAAATTTGATTGTCAGAACCTCCGTCCCAAACTAAAACCTAAATAATGCAGTTGTTCCAAACCTTTCAAATATGGCGATTCATTCTAGAACAAATAATCATGAAGAGATCATATTTATTGAAATATGTTAAACAGGTAACTTTCGAGATACACGGCAGATGGTATCCGGTAAATTGCTCGAAAAACAATTGCTCGAATGAACAAATGCTCGAATAAACAATAGCTCGAAAGGACAATTGACCGAATGAACAATTGCTCGAATGATGATCAATCGTTCAGATAATGTAAAATACAGTTATCATCAAATATTTATCAGTAACAAGGATGGTTAGGTGCAGCTAATCGAAGAGATTTCACTTCATGATTGTCTGACTTTCGAAAATTTATCTAATGAACATCTACTCAAATGTTCAAATTTCGAATAATAGATTGCTCAATGCAAAGAAGAGGAAAAGTTAACCAGATAATGGCTACCAAAAGGAGAAATTAAAAAATGGCGTGATTACCAGAGGTCCTGCTAAATGTGTCGGGAAAACACACTCCCTCATCTGATCGGCAGTTCCGATCGTTCTAATACCCAACGACCCTAACCTAGCCGAAGAACATCTTGTCAGAGCCCAGTAAATCTATTGACTGAAAAAAAAAAAAAAAAAAAATTGTAGTACTAAAAATTGGTGAAGTATTCTTGTTCAATAAAAATGAGAAAATCAGGAATACTTCTGCAAACCCGGGTTTGCAGAAGTATTAGATAGCAATGTGTAATAATAACAATTTTTGAATCGTTTTTTATTATATGACAGAAGATGTAGTACTGACCGATAATTAAGAACTTACACTATTATGATTGATAGTAATTAGCGATTGAAAATATGAAATATAGTTATTATAAATTACTAATTAGAAAACAGGACGGCTAGGTGCAGCTAATTGAAGTGATCTAACTTCATGATTAATTGACTTTTATTAATTTGAACACTGTGACCAACCATTCATTCGGTCAATTGTTCGTTCGAGCAACTGTCTATCGAGCAATTGTCTTTCGACAAATTGTTCATTCGAGCAATTGTCTTTCGAGCAATTGTTTTCGAGCAATTTACCTAGAACCACGGCAGATAGTTACAGTGAAAGTACATTCCAAACACTAGGTTGACTACGCTGCTAGAACAGGGAATTATTTTTGGGGTTTTAGAAATTAATTATCCCTATTCACTACGAGATGATCCAAAGAGACAAGAAGGGAAGAAGGCCTCATAGACGATGTGGTAGTCAAAGTACGCTCCATGTACTAAATAGGTCGACTACTCACGTATCACAAGTAATCGTGTCCACCCAGCGCATGAATGGCAAGAATAGATATCCATGGATAAGAGACATACACAGTCAGTCGGCTTATCCCTAAATATATCATGACAGAAGGAAGAAACTGAAAGAAGATATAAATGACAGATGAAAGAAAAAATGCCAAACTAAACAAAAAACCTACAATATAACAAATAGAAGGCCTATCTAGGGGTAGCCTGGGGACAATATTATGGGGGGGGGGGGGGGGGGAGATTAGCAAAAATGTAAACCCCTAGTCAGATAATCAGACCCCTCTTCCCTAGAACAGAGAACATTGTCGATACAGCAAACGGATTATTATTAATATTTACTAACACGATAAAACAAGAATGAAATTCATAACTACTTTATGCTGCTGTATTATTGTCATTCATTTAATTCTGTTCTTGAAAAAAAAAATTGTCTTGTTGCAGAATAGGATGATGTATGAGACAGATTATATTTCTGTGCCTGTTACTGAATGACATTGGAGTTAATTGCTTATAGTATTTATAATTAAATAATTACGTTTTAATATATCCACACTGATCATGCATTTGTAAAATCGTATCAGTCGATAACTATATCCATCTTGAGAGTTTTGAATAGTTTTGCGATATGGCATTGTACTCCTATTGAAATACTTTGGATAGTGTGTAATGCAATATCGACACTGAATCTAACTAATAACAAAACTGTAATAGTCTCAAGACAGAGGGGAGGGGGGGGGGGGGGAATTCGAACCCTCATCGCAAACTGAAGCCCAAACCATGCAGTGGGTTCCAATCTTTCAAATATGGCAATTTATTCTAGAACATACAATCATGAAATGAACAAAATAATTAAAGTATATTATACAATTACTCTATATGTACTACGTGACAATTAAAAAAATATTATTTATTTAAATTTCTTTCTTTTCTTTTTCCTGTTGAAATGTTTGAAAAATTGTAATTTAAGTTACTGGTAAAATCTTCTTTCTGTTTTCGGTACGTGGATTGTTGAAAAAATTGATACTTAGAAATTTTCTTCCGGTAAATTCTACGTGACTAGTTAGGCTATAAAAAATATTACAGAGATTCCGTGGTTTGATTGGAATTTTAATTTATAAATTAAGAATTGTATTCAATTAAATAGTGTAATGTTGGTATTTTCTTAGTATGTTCATATCAATAATGATATTGGAGATAATAGATATTATCATACTTTTCATGTATACTGTTGATTAATTATTAATTAATGTAATACCCGCAGGTAACTATAAAGCGTTCACTGGGAGAAAAAGAGCTAGTCATCCTGACTCAATGTTTGAGTCAAGACTGCAAAATTCCAATATTGGAGTCTTTTTTCTTGATTGACTCTACCTGAGTCAACCTGTTTATGAATTAGGAGTCAATATGACTCTTGTTTTTGAGTAAAATATAAGGACGAGTCAAATTGACTCACAGTTTTTAACCGGTTTTGGGACAAATTGAAATCGCAAATTTTGAGTCAATTTGTCTTTCCTTTTTTTATTTTTCAGTGTACACATTGTTAGAGCGTTGATCTTAATACAAATTAAACTAATTTATTTAACAAATATTAAATAAGAAACAGTTCTATCAAAAGTTATAATTGCTTTAGAAGTGAAAAAAGATGACCTATCACAAAAATTTATCTAAAAATATAAACAGAACACACACAGAGAGAAAAAAGTACAACCCATGTGGTCATGTCAGATGAGTCACCAATTTATGCTTTGAATCAATTTATTATGTGAGTTGGTTGGACTTTATTTGTTTCCATGTGTGTTAAAACAACTATGATGTGGTGTGTCATCAAACACTAGTTAATTTAATTCATTTTATAGATTGAATCAACTTACTATGAGAGTTAAAGTTACTTTTATGAGAATTTTAAAGTATGTTGAAACAACTATGACAGAGTGTATTGTAGTAACTCACAAAGACTGTTAATCCAATGTATCTGGTGTATAAATTACCTTAGTTTGCGAGTTGGCGCAACTTTTTTAAAGTTTAGGAGTGAGTCAAAACGACTGTTTTGTTTTAACCAACGTTAGTTTAACTAATTTTAAGTATTACCTGCAACTCACAACGTAGGTATAGGCGCAAAAATAACCCATTCATATGAGTCAAAACAAATCAAATTTGATTCAACTAATCCTTTCTCTGTGTGCACAGTTTAATTTTATAATATATTAAAGCGTTTAAAAATTATTTAAAACCAATTTATTATTCTAGAAGTTTTGAATATTTAACTGAAAAATTATTTTAAAAAATTTCATTACAGAAATACATTTATTGATCTTATTGAATATGATGAACAGACGTATTACCGCACCAGGATCTAACAAATCAATACATTCAAATTAATTTGAAATATAAAATTGTTCTAAAAGTAAAATACTACTTTGAAAAATAGAAATATTATTTTAGAAGTTTAAAAATACATTCCTATCCACAAAAAGATCTAAGGACTAAGCTTCGTAGAAGAGAGGACAGTGAAAGTACACTCTCAACACTAGGATGACTACTCTGCTAGAACAGAGAACAGTGTTGACACAGCTCATGGATTATTATCAATACTTACTGATGCGATGATACAAGAATGAAATTCATTACTAAGTTTTTGTGGTATTATGAGTTATTTAATTCTGTTATTTGAAACAATAAGTTATTTTTACTGAGTGAAATGTTGTATTAGACAGATTATAGTTGTGTTCTTGATGACTGAAAATGACATTGGATTGGATTGTCTGTAGCATCACTTATCATAAAATTACATTTTATCATTTCCACAACGAACAGGCGTTTGTAAAATCGTATCAGTGAAAAACTATATCCATCTTGACAGCTTTGAGTGAACGTGTAATATTGCATAGTACTCCTGTTGAAATACTTTAGATGGTGTATTAAGTGGTTTTACACTACTATTAAACTAACTACTAAACTATAATAGTCTCAGGACAGAGAGGGGGACGAAACTCGGCGATAATGACAATACCGAGTTTGATAGTCAGAAACCTCCGTCCCAAACTGAAGCCTAAACCATGCAGTGGTTCCCAACCTTTAAACTATGACGATTCATTCTAAAATAGCAAGATTTTGCAAATGCTGTAGTATCAAGCCTTATAAATTATCCAAGTTGATGTCATTAGTCTCTTTTTCAACATATTTTGGAAGTGTTGAGAACATGTACAGTTTCTTTTGATTAATATTCGGTAAAATGTGTTAATGATCTGGTAAAATTCGGTAAACTATGTTATAGATTTGTTAAAATTAGATTAAATGGGTTATATTTTACGGTAAAATAAACTATATTCACCGATAAATTTGTTCATTCTTATAAATAATAAAATACACATTTTGATTGGTATTTTTTCGGTTTCAGAGCTTTAGTAAGGACTCGTGTATATTTAAAATTAGTATTAAATAATCAATGATTTACTACATAGTTATAAATTGAAATATATACACTACGTTCATTATAGGTATACAATACTATACATATCTTATGCCGAATTCGTCTATTCGGCATATTTTACATATCTTAAAAATTTAAATTACATTCATAAATTGTGAAGTGTTGATCATAAATTATGAATTGTCGATCATAAACTATGAAGTGTCGATTATAAATTATGAAGTGTCGATCTTAAATTATGAATTGTCGATCATAAACTATGAAGTGTCGATTATAATTTATGAAGTGACGATCTTAAATTATGAATTGTCGATCATAAATTATGAAGTGTCGATCTTAAATTATGAATTTACGATCTTAAATTATGAATTTACGATTATGAATTTTCGATCTTAAATTATGAATTTACGATTATGAATTTTCGATTATGAATTGTGAATTTTCGATGAATTGTCGATCATAAGCTATGAAGTGTCGATCATGAATTATGAATTGTCGATCATAAAGTATGAAGAGTTTATAATAAAATTATAATTCCAATGATAAAATATTTGGCTATTTGAGTACATTATTTATTTCTACCAGTTGATATTAGCGGGCGATAACATCAACAAATAAATTAACATATAATAAATAAATTAACTTTACCAAATAATTACTTAAATAATCTACAAAACCGAATAATTTAATTGGTATAATTAAGAGTGGAGAGAACTTCTCCGCAATGAATTTATTTTAGTGCTCATATTTTCATGAACTTTTTACCTATTGGAATTTTCTTGGGGTAATTAAATCGCATCTGTAGTTGATACTTTATAAAACAATATCAGAAATAATACATTATTTATTGTGTATATTACTGAATTTATGTTGGAAAATCCTAAATTTATAGGAAAGTTCTTAATTCAATACATTTTTAGGTATAGAAATAAGCAACAATTATTTCAATATGTACTACGAGAAATTGAAAATGTAATTTTCTGAAATTTCTTTTGCTTCTTTTTCTACCTGTTTGAAAAATTGTGATTTCAGTTTTTGGTAAAATCTTCTTTCGGTTTTCTCTACGTGGCTTGTTGAAAAAATGATACTTACAAATTTTCTTCCGGTAAATTCTACGTGACTAGTTAGGCTATAAAAAATATTACAGGGATTCCGTGGTTTGATTGGAATTTAAATTTATTAATTAAGAATTTTATTCAATTAAATAGTGTAATATCGGTATTTTTTTAGTATATGCATATAAATAATGATATTAAACATGATAGAGATTATCAAACTTTTCATGTATACAGTTGATTAATTCCTGGTAAATAAAAGTAATACTTACAGGTAACCATAATTATAGTGTAAGCATTGCTAGAGCGTCGACTGGGCACTGATTTAAAATAATAATTTAACTAATTTACCATACAAATAATAACTTGAAAACAAATTTATCAAAGATATGATATGAAGTTATAATTGTTTTAGGAGTTAAAAAGATGACCTATCCCTACAATTTATTTAGAAATGTGAAAAGAACATAGTTTAATTTTATAATGTATAAAAGTGTTTGTTATATAATATAGAATAAAATAATTTATCTAAAAGTTTAAAAGATTTATCTAATAAGTTATACTTAAAAGATTTAAACAAATATAGAACTTAAAAGAACTTTTGTTGATCTTGTGGAATATATTGAACAGACGTATTACCACACCAGAATTCAACAAATCAATACATTCATATTAATTTGAAAGATCAAATTATTCTAGAAGTTAAATTTTAACTTGAAAAATTTTATAATTTATTTGTAAGTTTTCTATACATCTCTATCTAAAAAAATTCTTACTGACTAAGGTTCGTAGAAAATAGGACAGTGAAAGTACACTCCAAATACTAGGTTCACTACTCTGCTAGAACAAAGAAATATTTTCGGGGTTTAAAAGTTATTCCTATCCACTACGAGGTGATCCAAAGAGACATGAGGGTAAGAAAGCCTCGTAGACGATGCCGCAGTCAAAGTACGCTCCATGTACTAAATAGGTCGACTACTCACATACAACAGGTAATCGTGTCCACCCAGCGCATGGATGGCAAGAATAGATATCCATGGATAAGAGACATACACAGTCAAACGGCTTATCCATAAATATAGCATGGCAGAAGGAAAAAATAGAAAAAGTTAAAAGGACAGATGAAGGAAAATATGCCAAACTAAACAAAATCCTACAATATAACAAATATAAGGCCTACCTAGTTGTATCCACGGGACAATGAGGGGGGATTGGCAATATTGTAAGAAGCCTGATACTCAAGCAGCTGATAAGAGGAGTATCCTGATTAAGCTGTACGATAATGGAGTGAAGAGCGATGTAATAAGTTCTTTCAAAACCTCGAAGCCACAGGGACTGTTTGTCAACTAAAATTTGATCCCTACTAGATCAACTATTCTGTACCTACTGCGAGTTGCGAAAAAGAAGTGCCCTAATAAGATAGCTTATTGTGGTTCTCGGGATGGTACTCTCCTGTCTGCCGTCACTCTCCTGTCTGCCGTCACTCTCCTGTCTGCCGCCACTCTCCTATCTGCCGTCACTCTCCTGTCTACTGTCACTCTCCTGTGTCGGTTGCCTGTCAGGTATATTTATTTTTGTTACCGTCGCATGCATTTCATTACATGTATCGCTGATTTTAGTTACCGTAGGCTCATGTATAGCAATATATATGTAGACCTGCGTTATTCTCTATATTTGTCTGTCCGTATGTTTAAGCATGTGTATGAATTTTCATACACATTGTCTTGCAGTCTGCGGCATGATTTATCTGCCTATGATAGGAAACCCTTTGGAAGGTGTTTAAGTTGTAGACAGGCATTTTCTTGTAGTTGTAACCTTATCCACCATATAACTTTTATCTGTAGGAGGTCTGAGTCTGATATGCATATGTGTACAAACGTTAAATATAGGTTATTACTGCTCTAATTGAGAGCTTGTTTGAAGAAGTTGATCCTGATGATAACTTTATAAATAATTTCTATAATTCACTTACTGGGCCTCTCCTCTCAAATTATTACTCTATTGGTAACTTCAATCGATCCTTTTCTAGTGTAAAAAATTGTTTTTCTTTGTGTAACTATAATGTACGAAGTTTTAATGCCAATCATGAGACATTTTATGGATTTTTACAAACGTTGAAAATAGAATTTAATTTGGTCGTACTTACAGAAACTAGATTTTCTGGAGATGAAGGGTTGAACTTTGGAAGCTTCATGGGACATCATAGTTGGAGGGAGGGGGGAGGTGGAGGGGGGGTGTCAGTGTTTTTTTCTGACCAATTAACTGTAAGGAAGGTGGAGCATCTTTCTTTTGTAAATGAACATATTGAGTCATGTACGGTCAGTCTTGTTCATGGGAGGAGATCTATTTTTGTTGTTGCTATTTACCGCCCACCTACTGGTTCACTCGATGATTTTCTAAGTCACGTGATATTTATTTTGAGTGATTCACTCCTGAGTAACTGTGAGACTATTGTTACAGGTGATTTGAATATTAATTTGATAGGTTATGAGGAGTCATGTTTGGGTATAAGAAATTTTGTTTTTAGTATGCACTCCATGAATTTTCTCCCATATATAACAAAACCTACTAGATTTCCTAGTGGCAATCAGGTAGGCAGTCCATCTCTTATTGACCATATATGGTACAATAATTATGATAGCGTCTATTCTGGCATAATGCTATTTGAGCACACTGACCATTTACCAGTATTTTTCTTGATAAGTAGTTTTGTTCTTGATGATGAATGTTTGGTTAAAATAGAATTTCGTGACCACTCTTTAAGTAATAAACGGAGATTTTTGGCGGACTGTAGAGAAATAAATTGGGGTTGTCTTGATAATGATGTTAATACGGATATTTGTAAGTTTATTGAAATTGTAAACAGATTATATTGTAGGAGTTTTCCTTTAAAAATAAAATATGTATCTAAAAAGAGACTCTGCAAGCCATGGTTGACATCAGATATATTGAAGGCCATCAAATTAAAGTCTGACTATTATAAGGGGTTTAAACTGAATCTCATTTCAGAGACATTTTATAAGAGTTTTAGAAATAGGCTCACCAATTTGATTACTCGATCGAAAAGAAACTATCATTCGAATGCCTTTCAGAATTGTAAATATGATATGAAATCTACCTGGAAATTGATAGGTGATCTTATTGCTAATAAAAAACACCCTAAATTAATAACTTCCTTGACTGTCGACGATATTGAGGTGAGCGGTGATTTGAATATTGCAGAGTCTTTTAACAGATACTTTATTAATGTTGCTACTGAATTAAATTCTGAGATTCCTCCCCCTATTTCTAATCCTATCCATAACATTTCTGTGAACATTGCTAATTCTATGTACTTCAATCCAGTGTGTGAAGCTGAAATTAGTAATATTGTATCTCGTCTCAAGAACTCCTCTTATGGTCTCTATGATGTTCCAACTAGAATATTTAAGATTGTTATAAGTAGTTTGTCTGGTCCTTTATGTGCAATTATTAACAAATCTTTGTCTAGTGGTATTTTTCCTGATTGTTTAAAGAAAGCTGTAGTTATTCCTGTGTTTAAGTCAGGCTCTGAGTCCAAGGTAAATAACTACAGGCCGATATCTATTTTACCACTTCTCAGTAAAGTTTTCGAGAAGTGTGTTAGTACTCGACTTTCGGATTTTTTGGATAAATTTGATGTTTTAAGTGATTATCAATTTGGTTTCCGACGGTCAAGGAACACCACTGATGCTATTTTGAACTTAATTGAAAATATTTACCATGAACTAAATTGTAGGAGGCATACAGTCGGAATTTCTATTGACCTTCGTAAAGCGTTTGATACTGTTGATCATGTACTTCTTTTACGTAAGCTTTCTGTCTATGGTGTCCGAGGCATACCATTGTCATGGTTCCGGAGTTATTTACAGAATCGGACTCAGAGTGTTAAGATTGGTACTGCGTTTTCTAGCACGGGGGTGGTGTCGTCAGGAGTGCCTCAGGGTAGTGTCCTGGGTCCCCTTCTCTTTCTAATTTATATAAATGATGTCACCGAAATATCAAATGATTCAAATTTTACTCTTTTTGCTGACGACACCACTATATCGTGTAGCGATGCAGATTTCCCTGCTCTTATTGATAAATCAAATGTAAATCTTGCTCGACTTTATGAATGGACCATTAATAATAGGCTTTCACTTAATTCCGAAAAGACTACTGCTCTGCTTTTCTCAAATCGTAGAAATTTAATTCAATCTTCTTTAACTCTCAAAATCAATGACAGTCCTATCCATTTCATTGATTGTATTACATTTCTGGGTATTAAATTGAATAATCGTCTTAGCTTTTCTCAGCATATTTGTCACATATGTTCCAAATTATCTAAAACTGCAGGCATCTTTTATAAAATCAATAGTCTAGTACCCAGAAAATTACTCATTAATTTATACTATTCACTTGTTTACCCCTATCTTTTGTATGGAGTCCTGATATGGGGTGGCACTTCTCAGATTCATATAAATCCTCTTATAATAATTCAGAAAAAAATAATTAGATCAATAACATCTTCTGACTATCTTGCACCTTCTAAACCACTTTTCTTACAAACTAATAATCTTTCTGTTCAAGATATCTATAAGTTCAATCTAGGTATTCAAATGTTTAAGCTTAACTCATCAGGTCATCTCGCCTATCCCGAACATAGCCATGATACCAGATCTTCTTTTAATGCTTATTCATCATTCCAGCGCCTTACCCAATGTCAGAAATCCCTCAAATTCATTGGTCCTGAATGTTGGAACTCCATTCCTATTAACATCAGAAATAGTTGTTCCGCTGATGTCTTCAAGAGGAGATACAAGGAGTATATTATTAGTCAATGTATCCCTGTGTAATTTTCTCTTTTACTGTGAATACTTTCTGTTTTATTTATTTTTGTATTTTGATTATGATTTCTCTTGTTTTGCTTAGGTTTTAATATAAAATTTACAATCATTCAGCTGTGTACTTGCCCAAAAAGTTCTATGTATAGAACTTCGAAAGGGCTTGAATATTTTTTTTTTTAATGTTATTTCTTTTCTTTTTCTATTGTACTAATGTCTTATTCAATAAAAATTATCATTATCATTGTAAGACCCTTGTCAGATAATCAGACCCCCTGTTCCCTAGAACAGAGAACATTGTCGATACAGCACACGGATTATCATTAATATTTACTGACACAATAAAACAAGAATGAAAATCATAGCTACTTTATGCTTCTGTAATATTGTCATTCATTTTATTCTGTTCTTAGAAACAATTATTTATTGTTACAGAATAGAATGAAGTATTATATTTTTTTGCGTGTTACTGAATGACATTGGAGTTGATTGCTTATAGTATTTATAATTAAATAATTACGTTTTAATATATTCTCACTGATCTTGCATTTGTAAAATCGTATCAGTCAATAACTATATCCATCTTGAGAGTTATGAATAGTTTTGCGATATGGCATTGTACTCCTATTGAAATACTTTGGATAGCGTACGATGCAATATCGACTCTGAATCTAACTAATAACAAAATTGTGATAGTCTCAGGACAAAGAGGATGAGGGAACCCGCCGATATTGACGATATCGAATTTGATTGTCAGAACCTCCATCCCAAACTGAAACCTAAACAATGCAGTTGATCCAACCCTTTCAAATATGGCGATTAATTCTAGAACAAATAATCATGAAGAGATCATATTTATTGAAATATGTTGAACAGGTAACTTTCGAGATACATGGCAGATGGTATCCGGTAAATTGCTCGAAAAACTATTGCTCGTATGAACAAATGCTCGAATAAACAATTGCTCGATAGACAATAGCTCGGAAAGACAATTGACCGAATGAACAATTGCTCGAATGATGATCAATCGTTCAGATAATGTAAAATACAGTTATCATTAAATACTAATTAGTAACAAGGATGGTTAGCTGCAGCTAATCGAAGAGATTTCACTTCAAGATTTTCTGACTTTCGACAATTTATCTAATGAACAACTACTCAAATGTTCAAATTTCGAATAATCGATTGCTTAATATAAAGAAGAGGAAAAGTTAACCAGGTAATGGCTACCAAAAAGAGAAATTAAAAAGTGGCGTGATTACCAGAGGTCCTGCTAAATGTGTCGGGAAAACCCACTCCCTCCTCTGATCGGCAGTTCCGATCGTTCTAATACCCAACGACCCTAACCTAGCCGAAGAACATATCGTCAGAGCCCAGTAAAGCTATTGACTGACAAAAAAAAATTGTAGTACTAAAAATTGGTGAAGTATTCTTGTTCAATAAAAATGAGAAAATCAGGAATACTTCTGCAAACCCGGGTTTGCAGAAGTATTAGATAGCACTGTGTTATAATAACAATTTTTGAATAGTTTTTTATTATATGACGGAAGATGTAGTACTGACCGATAATTTAGAAATTACACTATTATGATTGATAGTAATTAACGATTGAAAATATGATATACAGGGTGGGGCGTAAGTTTGGAAGCAATTTTTCAAACATTAATATAATTCTTAAAAAAAAGTTCCTAAGTAGGTGATAGGGTTTGAACTATAGTAGAGACACTACATTATGACGTGACAGTGTTATTTTTTACAAAAATTTAATCAATTCAAAAATGTCAGACAAAAGAGAAGCCATTATTGCTCTACACCGTGCCGGGAAGTCAGATTCCGTCATTTCAAAGACTCTCTCAATAGCGAGATCGACTGTTTGGAAGTGTGTGAAGAGTTTTAATGAGAGAGGAGACTTGACTGATCGTCCAAGAAGTGGTAGACCACGCTCACAACGCACCAAACAACTGATAAAATGTGCCCGAGAGAAGATCAGGAGGAACCCGAAAAGGTCAATACGATTGTTAGCCAAAACAGCTAATGTGAGTCCCAGAACAATGAGAAGAGTTGTCAAAGAAGACCTAAAGATGTCCTCTTTCACCCTCCAAAAGAGACAGACTCTGTCAGAAGCTGTAAAGAAAAAGAGATTGGAGAGAAGCAAAGCACTTCTGAGAGAATTGAAGTCTGGCACGGCTGGTGAAATTGTTTGGTCTGACGAAAAAATTTTCACAGTGGAAATGGCTCACAACCGGAGGAATGACAGAATAATTGGTAAAAGAGCAAAAGACATCCCATACAACCAAAAAACTGTCCACAGAACCATGAAACCTGCTTCAGTAATGGTCTGAGCCGCCGTTTCAGAAACTTGGAGATCTCCTTTAATTTTTGTGGAACAAGGCGCCAAAATCAATGCTAAATGTTAAATTGAGAATATTTTGACGCCAATGTTGGAGTCAGCTAAGGATCACTTCGGTAATGACACTCTATGGACATTTCAGCAAGACGGCGCGACTTCACATACTGCAAATGTCACTCAAAACTGGTGCCATGACCATCTTCCACGGTTTTGGTCCAAAGAAATGTGGCCTCCCTGCTCCCCAGATGTTAATCCTATGGACTTTTCGGTATGGTCCATTCTTGAATCAAAGGCCTGTGGTAAATTCCATCGCAGTGTAGACGATTTAAAGCGTTCGCTACAGAGATCTTGGAAGGAAATTTTACAAGAACAGTTGCGTGCCGTAGTAGGAGGAGTTCGGAGGAGATTTGAGGCTGTTATTAAAAACAAGAGGGACATTTTGAATAAATTTATGATTTTTGTATTCTTAAAAACCTTATGTAATAATACATAACTGTAATTATTAAATATATTTTTCGTTGGATTATAATATGCACTTTCATTTGCTTCCAAACTTACGCCCCACCCTGTATAGTTATTAACAATTACTAATTAGAAAACAGGACGGCTAGGTGCAGATAATTGAAGTGATCCAACTTCATGATTAATTGACTTTTATTAATTTGAACACTGTGACCAACCATTCATTCGGTCAATTGTTCGTTCGAGCAATTGTTCATTCGAGCAATAGTCTTTCGAGCAATTGTTTTTGAGCAATTTACCTAGAACCACGGCAGATAGTTACAGTGTAAGTACATTCCAAACACTAGGTTGACTACGCTGCTAGAACAGGGAACTATTTTTGGGGTTTCAAAAATTATCCCTATCCACTACGAGATGATCCAAAGAGACAAGAAGGGAAGAAGGCCTCATAGACGATGTGGTAGTCAAAGTACGCTCCATGTACTAAATAGGTCGACTACTCACGCACCACAAGTAGTCGTGTCCACCCAGCGCATGAATGGCAAGAATAGATATCCATGGATAAGAGACATACACAGTCAGTCGGCTTATCCCTAAATATATCATGACAGAAGGAAGAAACTGAAAGAAGATATAAATGACAGATGAAGGAAAAAATGCCAAACTAAACAAAAAACCTACAATATAACAAATAGAAGGCCTACCTAGGGGTAGCCTGGGGACAATAATATGGGGGGGGGGGGAGATTAGCCAAAATGTAAACTCCTAGTCAGATAATCAGACCCCTCTTCCCTAGAACAGAGAAGATTGTCGATACAGCAATCGGATTATTATTATTATTTACTAACACGATAAAACAAGAATGAAATTCATAACTACTTTATGCTGCTGTATTATTGTCATTCATTTAATTCTGTTCTTAGAAACAATCGTGCATTGTTGCAGAATAGGATGATGTATGAGACAGATTATATTTCTGTGCCTGTTACTGAATGACATTGGAGGTAATTGCTTATAGTATTTATAATTAAATAATTACGTTTTAATATATCCACACTGATCTTGCATTTGTAAAATCGTATTAGTCAATAACTATATATATCTTGAGAATTTTGATAGTTTTGCGATATGGCATTGTACTCCTATTGAAATACTTTGGATAGCGTACGGTGCAATAACGACCCTGAATCTAACTAATGGCAAAACTGTAATAGTCTCAGGACAAAGAGGATGAGGGAACTCGACGATATCAAATTTGATTGTCAGAACCTCCGTCCCAAACTAAAACCTAAATAATGCAGTTGTTCCAAACCTTTCAAATATGGCGATTCATTCTATAGAACAAATAATCATGAAGAGATCATATTTATTGAAATATGTTAAACAGGTAACTTTCGAGATACACGGCAGATAGTATCCGGTAAATTGCTCGAAAAACAATTGCTCGAATGAACAAATGCTCGAATAAACAATAGCTCGAAAGGACAATTGACCGAATGAACAATTGCTCGAATGATGATCAATCGTTCAGATAATGTAAAATACAGTTATCATTAAATATTTATCAGTAACAAGGATGGTTAGGTGCAGCTAATCGAAGAGATTTCACTTCATGATTGTCTGACTTTCGAAAATTTATCTAATGAACATCTACTCAAATGTTCAAATTTCGAATAATAGATTGCTCAATGCAAAGAAGAGGAAAAGTTAACCAGATAATGGCTACCAAAAGGAGAAATTAAAAAGTGGCGTGATTACCAGAGGTCCTGCTAAATGTGTCGGGAAAACACACTCCCTCATCTGATCGGCAGTTCCGATCGTTCTAATACCCAACGACCCTAACCTAGCCGAAGAACATATCGTCAGAGCCCAGTAAAGCTATTGACTGACAAAAAAAAAAATTGTAGTACTAAAAATTGGTGAAGTATTCTTGTTCAATAAAAATGAGAAAATCAGGAATACTTCTGCAAACCCGGGTTTGCAGAAGTATTAGATAGCACTGTGTAATAATAACAATTTTTGAATCGTTTTTTATTATATGACGGAAGATGTAGTACTGACCGATAATTTAGAACTTACACTATTATGATTGATAGTAATTAACGATTGAAAATATGATATACAGGGTGGGGCGTAAGTTTGGAAGCAATTTTTCAAACATTAATATAATTCTTAAAAAAAAGTTCCTAAGTAGGTGATAGGGTTTGAACTATAGTAGAGACACTACATTATGACGTGACAGTGTTATTTTTTACAAAAATTTAGTCAATTCAAAAATGTCAGACAAAAGAGAAGCCATTATTGCTCTACACCGTGCCGGGAAGTCAGATTCCGTCATTTCAAAGACTCTCTCAATAGCGAGATCGACTGTTTGGAAGTGTGTGAAGAGTTTCAATGAGAGAGGAGACTTGACTGATCGTCCAAGAAATGGTAGACCACGCTCACAACGCACCAAACAACTGATAAAATGTGCCCGAGAGAAGATCAGGAGGAACCCGAAAAGGTCAATACGATTGTTAGCCAAAACAGCTAATGTGAGTCCCAGAACAATGAGAAGAGTTGTCAAAGAAGACCTAAAGATGTCCTCTTTCACCCTCCAAAAGAGACAGACTCTGTCAGAAGCTGTAAAGAAAAAGAGATTGGAGAGAAGCAAAGCACTTCTGAGAGAATTGAAGTCTGGCACGGCTGGTGAAATTGTTTAGTCTGACGAAAAAATTTTCACAGTGGAAATGGCTCACAACCGGAGGAATGACAGAATAATTGGTAAAAGAGCAAAAGACATCCCATACAACCAAAAAACTGTCCACAGAACCATGAAACCTGCTTCAGTAATGGTCTGAGCCGCCGTTTCAGAAACTTGGAGATCTCCTTTAATTTTTGTGGAACAAGGCGCCAAAATCAATGCTAAATGTTAAATTGAGAATATTTTGACGCCAATGTTGGAGTCAGCTAAGGATCACTTCGGTAATGACACTCTATGGACATTTCAGCAAGACGGCGCGACTTCACATACTGCAAATGTCACTCAAAACTGGTGCCATGACCATCTTCCACGGTTTTGGTCCAAAGAAATGTGGCCTCCCTGCTCCCCAGATGTTAATCCTATGGACTTTTCGGTATGGTCCATTCTTGAATCAAAGGCCTGTGGTAAATTCCATCGCAGTGTGGACGATTCAAAGCGTTCGCTACAGAGATCTTGGAAGGAAATTTTACAAGAACAGTTGCGTGCCGTAGTAGGAGGAGTTCGGAGGAGATTTGAGGCTGTTATTAAAAACAAGGGGGACATTTTGAATAAATTTATGATTTTTGTATTCTTAAAAACCTTATGTAATAATACATAACTGTAAATTATTGAATATATTTTTCGTTGGATTATAATATGCACTTTCATTTGCTTCCAAACTTACGCCCCACCCTGTATAGTTATTAACAATTACTAATTAGAAAACAGGACGGCTAGGTGCAGATAATTGAAGTGATCCAACTTCATGATTAATTGACTTTTATTAATTTGAACACTGTGACCAACCATTCATTCGGTCAATTGTTCGTTCGAGCAATTGTTCATTCGAGCAATAGTCTTTCGAGCAATTGTTTTTGAGCAATTTACCTAGAACCACGGCAGATAGTTACAGTGTAAGTACATTCCAAACACTAGGTTGACTACGCTGCTAGAACAGGGAATTATTTTTGGGGTTTTAAAAATTATCCCTATCCACTACGAGATGATCCAAAGAGACAAGAAGGGAAGAAGGCCTCATAGACGATGTGGTAGTCAAAGTACGCTCCATGTACTAAATAGGTCGACTACTCACGCACCACAAGTAGTCGTGTCCACCCAGCGCATGAATGGCAAGAATAGATAGATATCCATGGATAAGATACATACACAGTCAGTCGGCTTATCCCTAAATATATCATGACAGAAGGAAGAAACTGAAAGAAGATATAAATGACAGATGAAGGAAAAAATGCCAAACTAAACAAAAAACCTACAATATAACAAATAGAAGGCCTACCTAGGGGTAGCCTGGGGACAATAATATGGGGGGGGGGAGATTAGCAAAAATTTAAACCCCTAGTCAGATAATCAGACCCCTCTTCCCTAGAACAGAGAAGATTGTCGATACAGCAAACGGATTATTATTAATATTTAATAACACGATAAAACAAGAATGAAATTCATAACTACTTTATGCTGCTGTATTATTGTCATTCATTTAATTCTGTTCTTAGAAACAATCGTGCATTGTTGCAGAATAGGATGATGTATGAGACAGATTATATTTCTGTGCCTGTTACTGAATGACATTGGAGGTAATTGCTTATAGTATTTATAATTAAATAATTACGTTTTAATATATCCACACTGATCTTGCATTTGTAAAATCGTATTAGTCAATAACTATATATATCTTGAGAATTTTGATAGTTTTGCGATATGGCATTGTACTCCTATTGAAATACTTTGGATAGCGTACGGTGCAATAACGACCCTGAATCTAACTAATGGCAAAACTGTAATAGTCTCAGGACAAAGAGGATGAGGGAACTCGACGATATCAAATTTGATTGTCAGAACCTCCGTCCCAAACTAAAACCTAAATAATGCAGTTGTTCCAAACCTTTCAAATATGGCGATTCATTCTATAGAACAAATAATCATGAAGAGATCATATTTATTGAAATATGATAAACAGGTAACTTTCGAGATACACGGCAGATGGTATCCGGTAAATTGCTCGAAAAACAATTGCTCGAATGAACAAATGCTCGAATAAACAATTGCTCGATAGACAATAGCTCGAAAGGACAATTGACCGAATGAACAATTGCTCGAATGATGATCAATCGTTCAGATAATGTAAAATACAGTTATCATTAAATATTTATCAGTAACAAGGATGGTTAGGTGCAGCTAATCGAAGAGATTTCACTTCATGATTGTCTGACTTTCGAAAATTTATCTAATGAACATCTACTCAAATGTTCAAATTTCGAATAATAGATTGCTCAATGTAAAGAAGAGGAAAAGTTAACCAGATAATGGCTACCAAAAGGAGAAATTAAAAAGTGGCATGATTACCAGAGGTCCTGCTAAATGTGTCGGGAAAACACACTCCCTCATCTGATCGGCAGTTCCGATCGTTCTAATACCCAACGACCCTAACCTAGCCGAAGAACATCTTGTCAGAGCCCAGTAAATCTATTGACTGAAAAAAAAAAAAAAAAAAAAAATTGTAGTACTAAAAATTGGTGAAGTATTCTTGTTCAATAAAAATGAGAAAATCAGGAATACTTCTGCAAACCCGGGTTCGCAGAAGTATTAGATAGCACTGTGTAATAATAACAATTTTTGAATCGTTTTTTATTATATGACAGAAGATGTAGTACTGACCGATAATTAAGAACTTACACTATTATGATTGATAGTAATTAGCGATTGAAAATATGAAATATAGTTATTATAAATTACTAATTAGAAAACAGGACGGCTAGGTGCAGCTAATTGAAGTGATCTAACTTCATGATTAATTGACTTTTATTAATTTGAACACTGTGACCAACCATTCATTCGGTCAATTGTTCGTTCGAGCAACTGTCTATCGAGCAATTGTCTTTCGACAAATTGTTCATTCGAGCAATTGTCTTTCGAGCAATTGTTTTCGAGCAATTTACCTAGAACCACGGCAGATAGTTACAGTGAAAGTACATTCCAAACACTAGGTTGACTACGCTGCTAGAACAGGGAATTATTTTTGGGGTTTTAGAAATTTATTATCCCTATTCACTACGAGATGATCCAAAGAGACAAGAAGGGAAGAAGGCCTCATAGACGATGTGGTAGTCAAAGTACGCTCCATGTACTAAATAGGTCGACTACTCACGTATCACAAGTAATCGTGTCCACCCAGCTCATGAATGGCAAGAATAGATATCCATGGATAAGAGACATACACAGTCAGTCGGCTTATCCCTAAATATATCATGACAGAAGGAAGAAACTGAAAGAAGATATAAATGACAGATGAAGGAAAAAATGCCAAACTAAACAAAAAACCTACAATATAACAAATAGAAGGCCTACCTAGGGGTAGCCTGGGGACAATAATATGGGGGGGGGGGAGATTAGCAAAAATTTAAACCCCTAGTCAGATAATCAGACCCCTCTTCCCTTCATTCATTTAATTCTGTTCTTGAAAAAAAAAATTGTATTGTTGCAGAATAGGATGATGTATGAGACAGATTATATTTCTGTGCCTGTTACTGAATGACATTGGAGTTAATTGCTTATAGTATTTATAATTAAATAATTACGTTTTAATATATCCACACTGATCTTGCATTTGTAAAATCGTACCAGTCGATAACTATATCCATCTTGAGAGTTTTGAATAGTTTTGCGATATGGCATTGTACTCCTATTGAAATACTTTGGATAGTGTGTAATGCAATATCGACACTGAATCTAACTAATAACAAAACTGTAATAGTCTCAAGACAGAGGGGAGGGGGGGGGGAATTCGAACCCTCATCGCAAACTGAAGCCCAAATCATGCAGTGGGTTCCAATCTTTCAAATATGGCAATTTATTCTAGAACATACAATCATGAAATGAACAAAATAATTAAAGTATATTATACAATTACTCTATATGTACTACGTGACAATTAAAAAAATATTATTTATTTAAATTTCTTTCTTTTCTTTTTCCTGTTGAAATGTTTGAAAAATTGTAATTTAAGTTACTGGTAAAATCTTCTTTCTGTTTTCGGTACGTGGATTGTTGAAAAAATTGATACTTAGAAATTTTCTTCCGGTAAATTCTACGTGACTAGTTAGGCTATAAAAAATATTACAGAGATTCCGTGGTTTGATTGGAATTTTAATTTATAAATTAAGAATTTTATTCAATTAAATAGTGTAATGTTGGTATTTTCTTAGTATGTTCATATAAATAATGATATTGGAGGTAATAGATATTATCATACTTTTCATGTGTACTGTTGATTAATTATTAATTAATGTAATACCCGCAGGTAACTACAAAGCGTTCACTGGAAGAAAAAGAGCTAGTCATCCTGACTCAATATTTGAGTCAAGACTGAAAAATTCCAATATTGGAGTCTTTTTTCTTGATTGACTCTACCTGAGTCAACCTGTTTATGAATTAGGAGTCAATATGACTCTTGTTTTTGAGTAAAATATAAGGACGAGTCAAATTGACTCACAGTTTTGAACCGGTTTTGGGACAAATTGAAATCGCAAATTTTGAGTCAATTTGTCTTTCCTCTTTTTATTTTTCAGTGTACACATTGTTAGAGCGTTGATTTTAATACAAATTAAACTAATTTATTTAACAAATATTAAATAAGAAACATTTTTATCAAAAGTTATAATTGCTTTAGAAGTGAAAAATGATGACCTATCACAAAAATTTATCTAAAAATATAAACAGAACATACACACACACACACAGAGAGAAAAAAGTACAACCCATGTGGTCATATCAGATGGGTCGCCAATTTATGCTTTGAATCAATTTATTATGCGAGTTGGTTGGACTTTATTTGTTTTCACGTGTGTTAAAACAACTATGATGTGGTGTGTCATCAAACACTAGTTAATTTAATTCATTTTATAGATTGAATCAACTTACTATGAGAGTTAAAAGTTACTTTTTTGAGAATTTTAAAGTATGTTGAAACAACTATGACAGTGTATTGTAGTAACTCACAAAGACTGTTAATCCAATGTATCTGGTGTATAAATTAACTTACTATGCGAGTTGGCGCAACTTTTTTCAAGTTTAGGAGTGAGTCAAAATGACTGTCGTGTTTTGTTTTAACCATCGTCAGTTTAACTACTTTTAAGTAGTACCTGCAACTCACCACGTAGGTAGGCGCAAAAATAACCCATTCATATGAGTCAAAACAAATCAAATTTGATTTGATTCAACTAATCCTTTCTCTGTGTGCACAGTTTAATTTTATAATATATTTAAGCGTTTGAAAATTATTTAAAACCAATTTATTATTCTAGAAGTTTTGAATATTTAACTGAAAAATTATTTTAAAAATTTCATCACAGAAATACATTTATTGATCTTATTAAATATGATGAACAGACGTATTACCGCACCAGGATCTAACAAATTAATACATTCAAATTAATTTGAAAGATAAAATTGTTCTAAAAGTAAAATACTACTTTGAAAAATAGAAATATTATTTTAGAAGTTTAAAAATACATTCCTATCCACAAAAAGATCTAAGGACTAAGCTTCGTAGAAGAGAGGACAGTGAAAGTACACTCTCAACACTAGGATGACTACTCTGCTAGAACAGAGAACAGTGTTGACACAGCTCATGGATTATTAGCAATACTTACTGATGCGATGATACAAGAATGAAATTCATTACTAAGTTTTTGTGGTATTATGAGTTATTTAATTCTGTTATTTGAAACAATAAGTTATTTTTACTGAGTGAAATGTTGTATTAGACAGATTATAGTTGTGTTCTTGTTGACTGGAAATGACATTGAATTGGATTGTCTGTAGAATCACTTATCATATAAATTACATTTTATCATTTCCACAACGAACTGGCGTTTGTAAAATCGTATCAGTCAATAACTATATCCATCTTGACAGCTCTGAGTGAACGTGTAATATTGCATAGTGCTCCTGTTGAAATACTTTAGATGGTGTATTAAGTGGTTTAACATACACTACTATTAAACTAATTACTAAACTATAATAGTCTCAGGACAAAGAGAGGGGGACGAAACTCGACGATATTGACAATACCGAGTTTGATAGTCAGAAACCTCCGTCCCAAACTGAAGCCTAAACCATGCAGTGGTTCCCAACCTTTAAACTATGACGATTCATTCTAAAACAGCAAGATTTTGCAAATGCTGTAGTATCAAGCCTTATAAATTATCCAAGTTGATGTCATTAGTCTCTTTTTCAACATATTTTGGAAGTGTTGAGAACATGTACAGTTTCTTTTGATTAATTTTCGGTAAAATGTGTAAATGATCTGGTAAAATTCGGTAAACTATGTTATAGATTTGTTAAAATTAGATTAAATGGGTTATATTTTACGGTAAAATAAACTATATTCACCGATAAATTTGTTCATTCTTATAAATAATAAAATACACATTTTGATTGGTATTTTTTCGGTTTCAGAGCTTTATTAAGGACTCGTGTATATTTAAAATTAGTACTAAATAATCAATGACTTACTACATAGTTATAAATTATATATATACACTACGTTCATTATAGGTATACAATACTATACATATCTTATGCCGAATTCGTCTATTCGGCATATTTTACATATCTTAAAAATTTAAATTACATTCATAAATTGTGAAGTGTTGATCATAAATTATGAAGTATCGATTATAAATTATAAAACGTCTATCATAGATTATGAAGTGTTGATCATAAATTATGAAGTGTCGATTATAAATTATGAAGTGTCGATCTTAAATTATGAATTGTCGATCATAAACTATGAAGTGTCGGTCATAAATTATGAATAGTCGACCATAAATTATGAAGTGTCGATTATAAATTATGAAGTGTCGATCTTAAATTATGAATTGTCGATCATAAACTATGAAGTGTCGATCATAGATTATGAAGTGTCGATCGTAAATTATGAAGTGTCGATCTTAAATTATGAATTTTCGATTATGAATTATGAATTGTCGATCATAAAGTATGAAGAGTTTATAATAAAATAATAAATCCAATGGTGTAATATTTGGCTATTTGAGTACATTAGTTATTTCTACTAATTGATATTAGCGGGCGATAACACTAACAAATAAATTAACATATAATAAATAAATTAACATTACCAAATAATTACTTAAATAATCTACAAAACTGAATAATTTAATTGGTATAATTAAGAGTGGAGAGAACTTCACTACAATGAATATATTTTAGTGCTCATATTTTGATGTACTTTTTACCTATTGGAATTTTCATGGGGTAATTAAATCGCATCTCTAGTTGATACTTTATAAAATAATATCAGAAATAACACTTTATTTATTGTGTATATTACTGAATTCATGTTGGAAAATCCTAAATTTATAGGAAAGTTCTTAATTCAATACATTTTTAGGTATATAAATAAGCAACAATTATTTCAATATGTACTACGAGAAATTATATATGTCATTTCCTAAATTTCTTTTGCTTCTTTTTCTACCTGTTTGAAAAATTGTGATTTCAGTTTTTGGTAAATCTTCTTTCGGTTTTCTCTACGTGGCTTGTTAAAAAAATGATACCTACAAATTTTCTTCCGGTAAATTCTACGTGACTAGTTAGGCTATAAAAAATATTACAGGGAAACTGTGGTTTGATTGGAATTTAAATTTATAAATTAAGAATTTTATTCAATTAAATAGCGTAAAATTGGTATTTTTCTAGTATATGCATATAAATAATGATATTAAACATGATAGAGATTATCAAACTTTTCATGTAAACTGTTGATTAATTCCTGGTAAATAAAAGTAATACTAACAGGTAAACCATAATTATAGTGTAAGCATTGCTAGAGCGTCGACTGGGCACTGATTAAAAATAATAATTTAACTAATTTACCATACAAATAATAACTTGAAAACAAACTTATCAAAGATATGATATGAAGTTATAATTGTTTTAGGAGTTAAAAAGATGACCTATCCCTACAATTTATTTAGAAATATGAAAAGAACATAGTTAAATTTTATAATGTATAAAAGTGTTTGTTATATAATATAGAATAAAATAATTTATCTAAAAGTTTAAAAGATTTATCTAATAAGTCATACTTAAAAGATTTAAACAAACATAGAACTTAAAAGAACATTTGTTGATCTTGTGGAATATATTGAACAGACGTATTACCACACCAGAATCTAACAAATTAATACATTCAAATTAATTTGAAAGATCAAATTATTCTAGAAGTTAAATTCTAACTTGAAGGATTTAATAATTTTCTATACATCTCTATCTAAAAAAATTCTTACTGACTAAGGTTCGTAAAAGATAGGACAGTGAAAGTACACTCCAAACACTAGGTTGACTACTCTGCTAGAACAGAGAACTATTTTCGGGGACTAAAAGTTATTTCTATCCACTACGAGATGATCCAAAGAGACAAGAAGGGAAGAAGGCTTCATAGACGATGACGCAGTCAAAGTATGCTTCATGTACTAAATAGGTCGACTACTTGCGTACCACAGGTAATCGTGAACACCCAGCGCATGAATGGTAATAATAGATATCCATGGATAAGAGACCTGGGTCTAGGCTGATTTTCCGGAAACGAATTTTCCGAATACGTTTTTTCCGAATCCCAAATTGGCCGAAAGCAGATTTGCCGAGATACGAATTTGTCGAAGGACAATTTTCTGAAAGACGAATTTGTCGAAAATCAAATTTAATGTATTTAAAAATAATATTCTGTTGGACTTTGTAGTTCTCATCATTATATCTTATGCATATAAAAACACATTTCTTATATGAGTTTGAAATTACTATTGCTATATAAATTTGTATTCCGCTAATTCGGTTTCATTTTGCTAAATTCATATATCTAACTGTATATATTATATATTAATATATATATATATATATATATATATGGCATTACTAAAAAAGGGTTGATAGAAATCAATCTTTTACCCGAAACAAATTTATTCATGCAACTGACAGTATCGTTGAAGCTAGAGGTATATTGGGGAGATATAAATATATCTAATAGCTATATTATTTATTACTAACAATTTTACATTTTAAACGCAATAAATGGAATACATAATAATAATGTCAGCCACAAAACACTTTCTGTATGGTATGCTAGTAACAAATGAATAAAAAATATGCAGTAAACATGGAATATTCACAAAAATGAATGAACACGCTAGAAAGACACTTCGTTTCATTTCTGCAACTTTTGTGTAATTTTACATTCTATTTTAAATAAGTCTATCGTTGAATTTGGCTTTATGCGAATCTTCACTTCGGCAAATCCGTTTTCGACAAATTTGTATTCGGAGAATCCAGTTCGGCGAATTAGTTTTTGGAGAATTTGGTTTCGTAAAATTCGTTTTCGGAAAAACAGCCGGATACCAAGAGACCTACACAGTCAGTCCATAAATATAGCATGGAAAAAATGTCAAACTAAACAAAAAACCTACAATATAACAAATAGAAGGCCTACCTAGAGGTAGCCTCGGAACAATGAAGGGGGATTGGCAAAAATGTAAACCCCTAGTCAGATAATCAGACCCCCAGTTCCCTAGAACAGAGAACATTGTCGATACAACACATGGATTATTAATAATATTTACTGACACGATAAAACAAGAATGAAATTCATAAGTATTTTATGCTTCTTTAGTGTGCCTAGAAACAGTTATTTATTGTTGAAGAATAGAATTACAGTTGTGTGCCTGTTACTGAATGACATGGAGTTAATTGCCTATAATATTTTTAATTAAATAATTACGTTTTACACTGATCTCGCATTTGTAAAATCGTATCAGTCAATAACTACATTCATCTTGAGAGTTTTGAATAGTTTTGCGATATGGTATTGTACTCCTATTGAAATACTTTGGATAGCGTACGATGCAATATTGACTCTGAATCTAACTAATAAAAAAACTTTAATAGTCTCAGGAAAAAGAGGATGAGGGAACTCAGCGATATTGACGATACCGAATTTGATTGTCAGAATCTCCGTCCCAAACTAAAACCTAAACAATGCAGTGGTTCCAAACCTATCAAATATGGCGATTCCTTCTAGAGCGAATATTCATGAAGAGACCCAAGTTATTGAAATATGTTAAACAGGTAACTTTATATAGAGATACACGGTAGATAGTTACCGTAAAACAGGAGACAAACAATTCTCCCAGCTTCTTTACCAAGAATCGCAACCTCCTAAAGTGTGTAGTTATCCTTCTAGAATGAACCGTTCAACCTGGGAGCTTCATAATATAGTTTTTATATACTGTTTCAATTTTAAGGCTCTCATAAAAACTAATACCAAATAACCAGGAAGTTATTCAACTGTGAATATATGCATAGGAACAATAATTTTAGTAGGGGTTTAACGTCTGCTTCGGAACCAAAGGCCATATCGCTGACGTCAAAAGGAAATTAAGTACAAGGGACTAGAAGAAGCAGTCAGATAGGAAAGTGGCTCCATGAACAAAGCACTTACCACCGTCGGTGACAATGCTCATGGATGCAGAAAAGCTACTCCGTGAATGCAGTCACTTACCAAGGAATGTGACGAAACGGGACACAAGCACCGGTGGCTGCACTCACGAATGGAAGAGGAAAATGAAGAGGCGACAGTAAATGAAGCCTACGAGCCTACCTAACACAAAAATCTAAGACCTCGTAGTTGAAGAGCATAACCCAAGCGCTATCCTCTAAAACTGCAAGAAAAGTTAAAAAAATGATATGATAAACATGGTAAAAATGAAAAAAGACAATCCATAATCCAAATTACAACAGTTCGGGGCCCAAGGGACGCCACCCCCTTTCTCTTCCATTCACCACAGCCAGATTCAGGATAGAGCCCCTGGGGGCATAGGAACAATAATAAATAATGTTTGGATTCCAATAATTGCTAGCTCGACAACAATTGCCGGTGCTGTTGCTTCTCAAACTACTTCATTTACAGACATTTATAATAGAAAACAATCAGAAAAGTCTGAAATTAGAAACTTTACCGTGACGGCATAAAAAAGTTAATGGAACTGTGTTATTGTAAAAGCTGAGACAGTTTCGCAAATATCGAAATACAGCTGCAAAAATGATACCGTAAAAGTAAAGGTTCGTACAAATTGGCGATACGAAAACTCAGGAGCTACTTGTTGTTTTGGGAATTAAAAAATATGTGCTTATAATGAAAATTATCTAAGAGATTTTAAAAGAACATTGATCAATTTCATAATATATAAAATTATTTGTATACTATAACTATTTAAGAGTGACTTCTGGTTAGGTTAGTAGCATTAATAGGTCTTGTAGGCAAAGGTGGGCACAGCGCCGCTTCTTTTTGTGTAGCGGCAGCGTCGCTACTTCTTTGCTAATGTAACGGCAGCGCCACTATTTTTCAGAAGCGCTAGAGGTTTTTGGAGCTACAGCGCTGCCGCTTCTTTTAAAATCAAAAATGTTAAAGTTATCTGAGGAATCTTGATAAATGTCTATACAAGTACGCGATCCTAGATAGCTAATCAGTTATAAGTGATATTCAGACAAATCTGCTCAGTGTGACCAACTGATAGTCAAACAATGATTAACAGTACGACCATAATAATGATACGCAATGTGAATATTTGATATTAAGACAAAAACCCCTAATACGATCAACTGACACATCGTATTATGCTTTTAAGCAGATGTGTTTATTGCAATAAAATGAGTTTAACTCAATGGTTTTTCTTAAAATGTTCTGGAAATGTGAATCTATGTACATTGCGAGTAACTTTTTAAAAATTGAAAGAAATTCAAATATTATTTCGGATGCTACAATCATTTTACTAAAAACTACTCATTTTCAGTGTACCAAGCATAACACTAAAAATGCATGAATAAACGTTTTAAATAATTCTATATCTATTCTGATAAGGCTTTGTTGAAAATATTTTATTTAAATCAAGATTTCAAATTGTTTATCCAATTCATCATCAGGAGAAGTACATAAATTAAAAAGAAAAACCAATGCCTAATATGATCACCTAAAGTAAATATGATACCGACCTTACTATATTAAAAAAATCTATTAAATTTTTTAAATAAATGACCAATTCTAAAATAGAATATAAATTGAAAATATTACATGCTAAATATGAAATCAATGGAAAATAATGCAAAAACTCCTAAAAAATAGAATTAAAAAGATAAAATAAAAAGAGGAAAGATGAACAAAGAAGTGACTCAAGAACAGTCACAGAAAACAGTCAAGTAAATGATCTGAATCTTTTCACAGTTACAACCATCCCCAATAAATTTATGATATTACACTATTTCTAATTCCCACACTCAACCTCTGAAAACAAAAAAAAATAACTCTACCTATTATATTATAATACTAATGTGAGAATATAATAAGTGAAGCCTAATAATCTATATCTATTGTAATTTTTCAGCAATAGCGTTCATGTGTTGTATTACTGCTAATATTAAGTCAATATCCGGTTTGATTTCACCTCTTTTCCACCATTTTTAAAAGACGCTTATCCATCAAATCTGTAAAATTCTGAATTGTATCAGACGTTATCGTCTTCCAAGAGTCGTCAGTATCCTTCCAGAGCTCATCTTTCGACGATAACTTACGTTTACGCACATACACATTCTGCTTTAGGATGGACTGAGGTTCTTCAATTGGGTTTGAATCTAGAGAAAAACTGGGCAATACCATCAACTTGTCATTGACGAAATTATTACTCCTAAGGAAATTCACAGTTCCCTTAGTAGAGTGAGAGGGAGCGTTGTTATGCATGAAAATAACTTTATTTTAACGCTGCAGGTTTCCTTCACAGCCAATGAAAAAATCCACAATTCAAAAAGTTAATATAATTAGCAGAATTTATTTTCACTTTTAGAATCCTGGAAGATCCGACCAGTTCATTTCCAATGGTCCCAGCCCAAATTATCACACCTCAACTTCCATGTTGAAGTCAAATGCGTTGGCGATGTAGTGAGGCATGAGAGAGTCATGATTTAGCCCATCAGTCAGGGCCGTCGAGAGTTTTTATGCATTTTGTCTTTGTAGAGTACTGTTTATTAATCAGTCTAAGATACTTCTCCACCCATTGTAACCTTGTGTATATCCTTCGAAAGAGGCCTGGTAACAGGTGAACCACAAGAAGCAATTAGTTTCAGTATTCTACAGTGGGTGGTTTTTACACACACACACTCTTAAAAACTGCATCACTAGTTTCCAATGGTTTCCTCTTGAGCTCTCTCCTGATCAAGGACAGTTACGTCTCGTAGCTATTTTGTATTTGTTCCTATCCTTGCGTTTAATCTTTTTTCAGGGGATCAACATTTAATTTCTACACTGTACGTGGCCGTAAAAATAATAAATTCAATTTTACAGCAAATAATGATAATTTTTTGTAAAGTAGCGTTGTAGCACTGCCGCTACATTTTGCCGTATCGGAACCGGCAGCGCCTCTGCTTTTCTGCAAGTGTAGCTGTAGCGGCAGCGCCGCTACATTATTATGCATGTAACGGCAGCGGCAGCGCCGCTGCTTTTCAATGTAGCGCTGCCCACCCCTGCTTGTAGGTAAAGATTACCTACAAATATAATATCAGTGGAGGGTTAATCGGGTTGTAATGTGAACAGAAATAATTCTGTAAACAGATACAGTATACAGTATGGGCCCAATAATGTTTCTACTTTTTCAAATACTTATAAATCTTTAGTCAATGGACGAAAAAACTGCATCTTGGTCTCTTTTTCACCGCCGTTTATTGTACTATTAACAAGTAAAAACAATTTTGAACTGATGGAAATGGTTTAAGAACAGGTAAGCAAAAAGTGAGGGTGATTTTTGTCTATTAGTTCAAAATTGTTTTTATCTGTTAATAGTACAATAAGAGGCGGAGAAAAAGTAACAAAGATACAGTTTTTTTCGTCCATTGGCTGAAGATTTACAAGTATTTGATAAATCGGAATCATTTTTGTGGCCCATTCTGTATAGTCAATGAAGATGTGTTCCATAGTAAACAGAATAGTATAGTACCCCAGTTACATGTATTATTCAAATATATTCTGGGTAGGCTGTGACGTCATGTATGTAAACAAGAGGTCACGTCATAGTAAACAGAATTGCTGTGGGTCACGTGGAATAGAGAATTAAGATGGCGGCCAACGCGACCGATCTGACTAATGATCTAATTATCTTGAATAAATCGTCTTCTTCAAGACTAAAAATTTGTTACTGTTTTGGGTGTAAAAAGACCAGTAGCAATTTCATCAACAGTCATTTTTTAATTTTCGTCCGTTTGACTAAAAAGATTGGATAATAGCATGCGGTAATGTGGAATTAAAAAAAATATCACCGAAAACGTTATTTAACAAAAGTTGGGTGTGTTGCAGACATCTTTTGTGTTTGTACTGTACGTACAAACGTACGCACCATTGTTGACATGTGACGTCACAGCCTACCGGGACACGCGTAATATCCCCCTATAGCTCTGGGATACTATATCTTCTCTGTACTGCGTGTGTTCTGTTTCACTTGTTATGAGAGTTTTGAAGGGTCAGAAATGCCAACTCAGCGACATGAAATGGCCGTTGAAATTATTTCTGGTTTTAAGTTTCTTAACTACGAGAGAATATTTTATTACCGGTGGTTCGGCGATTGATTGAATGAGCTTGCATAAATATTTGAGTGTTAAGTTTCAAGATGTTAAGTTAGGAAAAGTGCCGCCTTTTGGAGGGATGCTGAAAGTCTATTGGCCAATTGGTAGGATTGAGATTATTGCTCTCCTTTGAGTTGTCCAATTGAGGGTTAGAATTATATCTAATGGACTGGATTTGGAACTTAGTTGAAGAAAGAGTGTCTTGAAGAAGATCATAGGAGTTAGTTCAGTCAAGGATTCAGCAGAGATCGAACCTATAGTTCCGAATCGTCAGGTCAGCTTAGTTCTGTAGCAAGTCGTCATACCTTTGAGTTAGTTTGAAGATATTTGACAAGTGTTTAAATAGTCTCTGGTTTTGAGATGAAGATTTATTGAGTGTTGAGACTGGAAGCTGGACCCCCTTGAAGACTAATACCCCCTCAATGTGTCGAGTAATGCACATTGACTTAAACTTTCTCAACTTATTATTAATTTAATAGTATTTAGGTTAGTAATCAATAATCAGAATTGTAGTAATTCATATTTGAGTCCTAAAAGAAAGAACTCTGTTTTATATTGTTTATTAATTTGTACTTGAAAGTAATTACAATTACAATCCATGTACACAGAAAGTTTTAGGTACTAAGGGTACGTACTCGTACAGTCGTACACACTAAAATCGGAGCTGAGCAGCGCAGCGCGGAGTACAGTTTCAAACGAGCAACAGTATTAATGGCACTCCGCTTGTAGTGTGAACTTACCCTAAGCCTCGATCGTAGAAGAGAGGACAGTTGACTACTCTGCTAGAACAGAGAACAGTTTCCACAGAGCACATGGATTATTAACAATATTTAGTGAGCCGATAATACAAGAATGAAATTAGTCAATAATTTAGGTATTTTTTTTTAATAATTATTTATTGTTTCGGAAAGAAAAGTCGTAGCTATTAGACAAATTCTATTTGTGTGCTTTTTGACAGAATGGCATTGGTTGGAAATATCTATAGAATTACTTATTAAATAATTACGTATTTATATATCCACACTGAACTCGCGTTAGTAAAATCGTATCAGTCAATAACTATATCCATCTTGAAAGTTTTGAATAGTTTTGTAATATTGCATTGCACTCCTATTGAAATACTTTGGATGGTGTGCAAAGTGGTATTGCCTCATTATTTAATTATAAACAAAACTATAATAGTCTCAGGACAAAGAGGGGGACGGAACACGGCAATTATGACGATACGGAGTCTGATTGTCAGAACATCCGTCTCAAACTAAAACCCAAACAATGCAGTGGCTCCCAATCTAGAACAAGTAATCATGAAGCGATCCAATTAATTAATATATCTTATATATACATTTGTTTCACTGTACAACAAACTTCCATATAGTTCGAGTATTAAATTATGGATTATTTAGTCGTTGTGTTTTGGTACTTGTGTTTAAGGATGGTAGAATGCTGCTTCACATGACATAAGTAAGATTTCAGGAACAGAATTAAGTTCCTTATCGCGATTTCTGATATTACTAGGAAGATTTTGAAATATTTTGCCCAAACTTCGTGTAGTTGCTGTTCACCAAATCACGGTTTAATTTCAAAATTGTTTTTTTGAGTCGATGAACTCATTTTTTGCTGCCTCAGGAATATCAAATAAACTTGTATTGGAATAGTTGATTGTAACTTGTAAGGGAAACGGTTTGAAACACTAATCTGGAAAAAAAAATTATTCGAACGGAGAAATTTTGCATATTCTCTTGCATCAAGCCATATAAGATATCTGTGTTGATTTTATTTGAAGCTTCTTCAACATATTGGGAGCATGTATAATATATTTTAATAAATTTTGGAGATCCTAAGTTTCAATTTAATTTTTAAAGAAGATATCTTTCCAGAGAAAGCCATTATCGTACTTTTATTACCCTGTTTGATACTATTAAATATCTCAAAAAGTATCGAAAACGATACTTTTACAACGTAAATACACCCATGAACAATGATTAATATTCGCTAGCATTTTGAGAAGTTTTAATTCAATTTTAATTTCTTAATGAAAATTGAAAATCTTCAACGCCATTGAGAGCTGCTTTACTTCTCTGTGAAACCGTAGTGATTCATGTGTTGAATCCTAATCTTCACATGAAGAACTTATTGTAAGTGGCCTAAATTTAACGATGTTTAATACTTTAATAACTATACGCTAAGCTCTTCTTTGGATAGTTCAGTCACTCCGTTCAAGTAACATCTTGGTGCCTAATACTTATCGATGAAACTTGCACAGAGTCCCAATTACTTTTGGAATAATTCTTTAAACTAACGATTGGAAGTCAGACTTACTAAGAAAATATCTCGAATATGTGTTTTCCTATCTAGAACCATGAATTTTCCTAAACAGAAAAGTTTTTTCATTGTTTCACAAATTACAAAACATGATATTTTCATCACCTATATCTATTTATTCATCTAGGAAGCCTAATGTTACATCTTTAATAAGAAGTAATCTAAGGATCTCGAAAAAAAAGAAATGTAAGAAAGTTAGTGAGGCAAAAATGCAGACCTAATTAAGCGGTGGTTCAATTTATGCTTCATGTATATTATTGATAGTCTGTACACTCAAAAATAATTAATTAATTCGTAAAAAATAAAAAGGACAATATATAATCCAAATTATATCAGTTCGGGGCCTAAAGAACGCGAACCCATTTCTCTTCCATTCACCACAGACAGCTTCAGGATAGAGCCCCTGTGGGTTACACACTCTGAAAAAAACCTAGGTCTAACTTTAATTATAAAATCTCCTTTTTGTATTATTTACGGTTTCTCCATTAATTTTGAAGCTTTTTCTTTTGAACCAGGATGCAACTGGGGTGGAGGGGTGGGGTGAGTTACCGTGAGTGTGACGTGTTGACTTTTGCGGTCTATCTATCGTACAAAAACTAGCCAGAGTAACTAGTTAGCAGAGTGAGGAACTGTGATCTGTACAGGAAGGTTCTGAGTGTAGTGTACCGTCTGCTGGATACGATAGAGGAACGCGACACAATTCGGTGAAAAGTGAGAAATAGTAAGGGGGTAGAAACTAATATTTGGAAGAAAAAATTTACTATAGTAATCTTTTTTATATTTACTGTCCAACATTAAGCTAATGATTATTAAGAAATAGTTATTCATCAATTCAATCTTAATAGTATTTCAGACTTCAATTCATATATTTAATTCATACTATAATAATATTAATTTAAAGTATTTCTTATTAATACAAATGAATTTTTGAATCAAAAAGCAGTTCTACATTAGCTCATTATATTTATCAATATAATTTACTGAAGGATAATTGTAAAATATATTAATGTGAATTGTACCATCAAGTTTTTATCAAGATTGATTTTCTTGTTCAGAGCTGCATTATTCGAGTGTGTACTTAAATTGAGTACCTAGAAAATAAAAGAAATAAGGTATTTCTTTAATAAAATCTCCAATAAGAAATTAACTGGTAAAATAAGTCATTACCATTCGTTACTAAGTTTGTGTTAGTGTAAAGAAATAAAAATAAAATCCCAAGTTAAATTATTTATTTGATTAATAAATTATATAGTACATTTTTTATCATTTAACTATACGTGCTGTCTATTTTTATATATAGTCTACGTGACTACGGTATATTCTACGTGACTTAAAGTAAGGATTTAAAATAATATGGGAATTGGTGGTTCGACTGGGATGTGATAGTTTAATGTCCATTTACTTTAATATAGTAATATTGGTATATGCGTAATATATCATGCATGCATAGCATAAATATATGACAAAGTATATTGTATGCATGTTTTATAATATTAGTTTTAATTACATACTATAGTCTTCAGTTTTGTTTCGTAATTATTTAAATTTCAATAGTTTATAATTTAAGGAAATATATAAATAATGGTAACTAATAAAATATATTTATTTATCTAAGGTAGGTACACCATTAGTACATTTTCTCATGGTCTAGTTAGGTATGCTAGTTTATAGTGCGCACTATACTAGACAGGTGAAGTATAGCCACAGGCTATAACTCTTAATATAGTTAGGCTAGAAAAGGAGATAAGAGATACAAAAAAAAACATATTGGAATCAGACTGAGTAAAGATACACACTGACTATTGTATATAAATGGAGAAAAACACACTGAAGACTTGTGTTACTATCATATTGATATTTTCTCTGATTATTATATATATATTAAAACCAAAGAAATATTATTTTTTGCTGTAAGTAAAAATATATTAGATAATTTACTGTTTAATTGTATGTGATTATATGTTATTTCATATATATGTCTCGCACATAAAACTTATTAAATGTTAAGCATATTATTTGAAATATACATTAGAAATTAACTGTGATTAATAACATTTGGTATTAATCAGTTATATAAATTGTTTTTATCAATGATAAACATTACGAAGAAACACAGAAATTGCTGTTGTTTCGATATATTTATGAAATGGGTTCTAGGGTAAGTTCTGAATTCTCGGTCAGTACTACATCTTCGGACATAGAAGAAAAACAATATAAAAATTATTATTATATAGCACTGTGTATTAATAATAATTTTTATATAGTTTTTTCTTATATGACCAAAGAATTCCGAACTCACCCTACATATTTTATGATTAAAATATGTATATTTGATAGCAAGAGGAATTAAATATAATTTATTTTTAAATAAAAATTCGTTTATTGATAGAAGGAAATGAAAAAATAATTAATTGAAGTTGTATTTATTTAACATATTTTAAATTTGTCACCACTGTTCACTAACGGATTTTTCATTCATAAGTTAATATTTAATTGTGGAGTGAATAGCACACAGGTGAAATTAAATATTCTAATTACAAATAATATTTTACAATATTTTCAATGAAGGTTTCTTAACCCCTAAAATGCTCTAATTTCCCCCGAAATCTCCTCTAATAACCTTGTAATCAGTTTTTTGTGGCAAAAGCCACAGCAAGGCACATACCAGTATAAGAACTACCAAATCATGTAACTAGTAGCAGCTACTGGTAGGTACGAATAGTCTGACTGGTTATCATATAGAAATATATTTACCTTCCATTAATAATGGTATCCATGATACCATCATGGATACCATTTTTAATGAAAGGTAAATAAATGCACATTTATATATGATCGAAAAGGTGGAACTGTCCGATAACTTGTAACAAACCCTATCCATTATTTGACTGCTATCGTCAATTAGTTATACTTGAAAGTTCAATAATCAGTGAGGAGTTATTTCGACTTCAATACAATACAAATTACTTTAATATTATTATTTAGTATTAAAATTAAGTTTTTTACATAATGAGAGGGTTTTTTCAGTATCATTTTACTTGTAATAATAATGGTCACTAAATTCAAATTAGAAATATTTACGAGATTGCAATATTTTTTTTAACTTCTATTGTTATTTTTTATTTTGTAGATAAAAATATATTATTTTAATGACAATATTATAAAATGTGCAAAATATCATATCTAAATATTATTTTTCATACAATATACACACCTAGATGTTTACAGCGACATTTAATATATAATTATAATTCACACCTTGAATAATGCAAAAATGTATTAACTTAGAATTCACGATTTCAGATTTAACATTCCTTTAATTTCTAACTCTCAAATTGCCTAACGTGTTAAAAATGTTTCCCTGCAAAATGTTGAGAAAAGTGGCAACACCGCTTCTGCTGCGCGATGCCAAGTGTCTCCAGATAGCAACTAGGAATCTCTCAATGTCAGCACAATTGTGAGTTCGAAACAATAGATTTTTGCCATGGGTTGATATATACTTTATTGTGTCACATTTAGTGACGTAACACTTTTCTTGTTACTGGTAACGTAACGCTTTGTCATGTGTGTTCTTCCCAATAAATGTCTATTGATCTTTACTTTCACACGTGCTTTCTGTGCGATGTCACGTCCATTTGCGTGATTTTGGAGAAATAACTCGGAATATCAATAATTAATAGTAAAATTATTTTAAATTGTTTCCTCATGGTTAATATGGGTAATTAAATTATGTCTATATCTTTTTAAACGTAAAAAAAAATATATACAAATATTGATCGCAAAATTATTATAAATATTTAATTTTCAATATTTGGTTATAAAGTAGATTATAAAATAACCATTAACTATAGTCATTAAAAGTTTTTTTACAAGCGTTGTATTTAAAATGGTAACTTTTTCAATTGAATCCAACATTTACTTTCTAACAATTGCATTAAATAATTTCTAATCGTTAAATAACACCCCCCCCCCTTCAGGCCCCAAAGCCTTGCCCCCTCCCCCGCCACCCAGACTCTCATCACCCAGGAGTACAAATATGGGGCACACAACTACCACCCCCTGCCAGTAGCTCTCAAAAAAGGAAAGGGTATGAAAAGCGAAATTCTCAAACGATGATATTCATCCAATACATTCCGTCAATATTAGAAGGATATTATCACATCTTTTCGCTGCAGAATATCAGTCATGTTTTCCAATCCCCCAGGTGTGTTCGTGTGGGATGTTGATGGCAAGAGGTACTATGACTTCCTCAGCGCATACTCCGCAGTGAACCAGGGCCACTGTCACCCCAAGATCATAGAGGCCCTGGTGGAACAGTCCCAGCAGCTCTGCCTCACCTCTAGAGCATTCCACAATGATTGCTTGGCGGAGTACGAGCGCTACGTCACTGAGTTACTAGGCTACGATAAACTCCTTCCTATGAATACAGGTAATAGCTACCAATGAATGTATAAAGGTACAGAAGGGTAGCGGCCACTTCTCAAACGAGATCCATGTGGGAATCACTCCGGCCTATGGTCGGAGGCCTAGTTCCGAGGACCCAGTTTGGAGTGGCGTGTATGTGAAGGTAGGTGTTGGAGTGAATATGGTGTTAGAGTTGTCTGCAGGGTGCGGTTTACAAAGTTTATGTGTCTAGTGTAGTGGATCGGAGGGGTTTAGTGTAGAAGTGTGTTCACCATAGATGAACAATTGAACATATGTGAGGAGAGTTACACAAGCACGAGCGTGTGCCACAAGTGGCAATGCGGAGTACAGTGGTTTAGGTTCGTTGGAGTGTCTGTATGTGAGTTTTGGCGATGTCAGATGATCAGGCAGTGTGATCGCAAGTGAGCATGTGTCTAATATATTTTTTGTAGTGTGCTACGTCTTACTTGAAGTATCCGTAAGTTGTGAGAGTAAGGACGTGCAGAACGTTTTCGTTTAGTTCTAGAGTTAATGTCGTGATGTGGTGTTAGAATGCCATACTGCGATCGTATGTAACGTCAAGGATCTTAAGCGCAGTGTCAATTGTAAATAGTATATTATAGTGTGATGATTGGATGGGTTCTGCATTCAATGGTGCTGGGTGTAACTAAGGTGACAGAAGAGACCTTCAATTTGTTTAGCCAGTCTAATAGTGAATAGCTACATGTTTAAAAGTTCTAGGCAGCGGTGACATCATCCGCATATAGTTTATGTGGTATGTGGCTAGTGTTATTGTTATCAATAACACTAGCTAATGTTTAACTAATTCGAACGTGTTCTAGATAGTTAAAATTAGCTAATTCAATCATATTCAATAGCGAATAGTTGAACGTCTCTAACGTGGGCTCGTACACACGCAGGGTTTTTTTTAAGTTTTCCCACCAGACTTTCTGCTATGGATCAAGATTTTGAATCACATAAGAAAAAACGATAAAATTGAAATAAATTATGATTATATAGTTTTTTCTTTCTTATATGATTGTGGAGAAAAAGGAGGAACTTAGCAAAAAGTCTGGTGGAAAGACTTAAAAAAATATCCTGCGTGTGTATGGCCCTTTAGATAATGCAGAACCTCTTTGCAAATCCAGTCTTTTTATTAATTACACTCGTCTTTTCTTCCATTAGGTGTTGAGGCATGCGAGTCTGCAGTCAAATTAGCAAGAAGGTGGGCCTATCAGGTGAAGGGTGTGCCAGCTAACAAGGCCAAGGTGATATTCGCAGAGAACAATTTCTGGGGCAGATCCATCGCAGCGGTATCTTCATCTACAGACCCAACTGCTTACAGGTACTTTCGCTTTATAGGTTTTAACTATATAGTGATTATAGTATTCGTGGAATATTTATAGTTATTGACTATTTTATTAGAATTGAGAGATTGTTCATCTATTTTTCTCAGTGATTTCGGACCTTTCGTAACCGGATTTGAAATTATTCCTTATGATGATCTGACAGCTTTAGAGGTGAGTTGTGGAACTACATTTTATTGCTCCATTAGTCTGATTGCTCTTCCAATTAATTGACTAGTAGCTACTTTCACTAGAATATAATACCACTAAAACCTCTATTGCCATTTTCTTTTATCCTACAGAAAGCACTGGAGGACCCAAATGTAGCAGCTTTTATGGTAGAGCCAATACAAGGAGAAGCAGGAGTTGTGGTACCATCAGATGGCTACCTCAAAGGTCAGTTGCTAACGGTTAAGATTTAGAAATTTATTTTATTACCTAAATATAGTAGTTCGTAGATATATTTCAGTGGAATCTTCTGTAAAATATAATTTTTTTGAATTAATGTATTTTCTTTTTGAGAATCCTATTTTACGTTATTTTCAGGTGTGAGGAAACTATGTACGGAGCGCAATGTTCTGTTTATAGCTGACGAAGTACAGACTGGTCTGGCGAGAACTGGCAGGAGACTTTGTGTTGACCATGATGAAGTTAAACCTGACCTGGTGGTACTAGGTTAGTCTAAGCCATTAAAATTTTTTTAATCTAATTTTATATATATATATTTTCTTTTACAATTGAAACCTCATCAATTTTAATAAGGAAGTAGCTACTCTTGTTAGGTATTATATGAAAAGAGCAATTTAATAAGTTTGTGCCTCTTAGTTATTTAATTTCCTCTATAAATCATATTGAGATCTTCATGTCAATTTTTAGTACATTACTGGGATACCAACCAAGCTTTAAAAGTTTTCTATGCCAAATAATAACACATCCATTATGCAAGTTTCAATTTTGTTTCGTTGTACCCCAGGCAAGGCCCTTTCAGGAGGCGTGTACCCAGTTTCAGCAGTGGTGGGCAATGATGAGGTAATGAACACCCTCACCCCAGGTACTCATGGATCAACTTACGGAGGCAACCCTGTTGCTTGCAAAGTGAGTACACATTGCATGTAGAGTTGAAGAACTTGATGTAGCTATTGAATACTATCTATGTAAAGAATATTGATTAAAATTTCAAGTATCCGGACACGGAATGTGATGAATCAATATGATCATCAGTAATTTATGATCGATCCTTTATGACTCATGTTAAACCCCACTATCTGAGTCAGAGAACTGCGACGTCTCCCTAGTTAATTTCAGAGTAGCTACCACTAGAATAAAAAGGCTGGAAGTGAATATAAGGGTTAGCTACATACTAAAAATAATTTTATTAACTCTTATATGCATTTCCAATAACTCGTGCGTTAGTTATTTGATATTCATAAATTATTCAGTTTTTCCATCTCCACAGGTAGGTATGGCTGCTCTCAAAGTGATGGAGGAGGAGAAGTTGGCAGAAAATTCAGAGAAAATGGGCAAGATCCTCAGAGAAGAACTTTCTAAACTACCTGGTGATGTTATCAAAACAGTTAGAGGGAGGGGCCTACTGAATGCTATCGTCATTGATAAGAGTGAGTATCGTTATTGTGAATGCTATCGTCATTGATAAGAGTGAGTATCGTTATTGTGAATGCTATCGTCATTGATAAGTGAGTATCGTTACTGTGAATGCTATCGTCATTGATAAGACTGAGTATCGTTACTTAGTTACTCTCAATAGAGGATGTAGGTACGGTAATATCATGAGTTATAAACGTATGAAGCACTCGAGAAATGAGAACCTGAACTATGAAATGCACATGAGTTATGAAGTAGTTTTCTTACAAGTTTTAATTATAGATGATATACATCAAGAATTTCGTCACTGTTATCCCTCAAAGACCATAGTTTTCTAAGAATTTTATCATAGAAAACTATCAAGTGCACCCAAGATATGAAGTGGCTATGAGTTATAAAGTAGCTAATGATTCATAAATCAGGAGTTTCACTGTAGTAGGTAGTTAATTTTATGTAGTTTGAAGTCACGGGAATTGCTTGTTTGTGAGTTTTATCTTCACTAATGTATAATTACTTAAAATGAGAAGCATGAACCAAATAAATTGGTAAAGTGTACAGAGACGCTAAATATCAGTGACTGAAATATCTTTCTGTGCAGAGTTTGACGCGATGGAAGTGTGTCTGCTGCTCAAGGACAAGGGTCTACTCGCCAAACCAACTCACGGGGACAAGATTCGCTTCGCACCTCCACTGGTGATAACGGAGGGGGAGGTGAGGGAATGTGTGTCCATTATAGGGGAGGTGGTGAAGGAGATTGCGCAGTGAGGAGGAAATATATCCAAGACATCAAAATAATTGTATCAATTATAAATCCTGATTTTTCCATATGTTTATTTTATTTCTCCTCAATTTTAAAAGAGGCCTAACCATCGAAAACATGGTTATGTAACTTATGTATGAAGGACTTGCACCATTGCTCATGGACGCAGATCAGCTACTAAGTTTTGTAAGTAATCACAGCTGAAAACTAGTCGTGAAAGAGACGTTTGTAAAATGTAGCAAAATAAGAAATCCACAAACTTATTTCACCCAAAAACAAAGAGTTTGAAATTGATAAACATTCACAAAATCTTGAATTTGAGCAAATCCAAAATTACAACAGTTTAGGGCTTGAATATTCAATGTAGCTAGCTAAATATTTTTATATTCTAGGTGTAGTTTGATAATTATCAGGATAAAATAACAAATTGTAAGATCTATATAACTACTTCCATTCGTCATATTGAAGGACAAAACATGACTACTCGCTTTTTCGTGTGACTAAGCGAATGACTGAAAAATCATTCTGTATAGTTTTTTCCATAATAGTTATATTTCGGTGAATCTTACAGATCTATCGACTAAATATAAAACAAGTTAATATATAGCACAGATACTATAAACAGAGATCAAAATTATCTAACTACAAAATTGTGTAAGGAGCCCAAACTTAGAAAATAATCTGGAAAGGTATTTTAGTTGAAAAAAGAAAGAAGCAAATGAGAGGACTACCCCAAAGATAGATACGTTCTACATTTAATTTATACTATAATTAATTGAATCTTAACGCTCAAAAAGAGTAGATAGTACGAGAAGTATCAACAGGAAGAAACGAATAAAAGAAGTCAGACTTATCTTGATATTTTATTACTAAAAATAGAAGGAGATCGTCTCTTGGTACCAGCAGGTCAGACTCTGTCACTGTTCACACCCCACAGCTTGACAGTGCCTGCATCCCTGTCCCTGTCTCGGTCATCTTTGTCATCACAGGCATAGGCTAGGAGTAGGTGTCTGGGGTGCTGGGGGGAAAAGAAAAGGTATGAATGATATAGTAAAAACTCATGAGTTATGAAATGCATCTCATTTATGGAGTAGTTTTCTATGTTTAAATTATAGAAATGATGAGTCCTAGTTATCCATCAGTGACCATAGTTTTCTATGATTTCAATCATAGAAAACTATCAAGTGCACCCGAGATATGAAGTGGCTCTGAGTTATAAAGGAATCACTATATAGGTAGCTATATACAACAAGATAAAAGCATTAAGTAAAATAATAAATGCTTTTGTTACATTTCTCATCCACAATAAACTAATTTCTATTTCTTTCTCTTGTTAGCTACTGATTAAAATAGCTACTGATTTTGAGTGTCACTTCTAAACGCAGCAATCTTTCTAATATTATAAATATCGGTGTGCTAAAAATAATAGAAGAAATAAGATATATTTATTAATGGTTTTTGGTTTATTATTAAAAATTGTTGAGAGTAGAAATTAGAACTATGTTTATAACCAGATAAGAAATCAGCTTTCATATCAGGTTATTCCCAAGCTACTCAACACATTAACTCACCCAAGCTAGTGTAAAGGTGGGGTAAGCTACAGGAATGTGAGCAACCCTCTCTCCAGTCTCCACATGAGCAATGTCTATCACCTGATCTTCACTGCCTGACGCTAAGAGCTCTCCATCATGGGAGAATGACAGAGTGCGTACAGGCCACTCCAATCTGTTACAAAAGTGGAAAAATCATTTAGAACATAGCTAGGTAGCTACTACTTAACTTACAATTTTTTTCTTAAAACCCTGCAGCCTACTATGAATAATATGAGTGCTGGTATCTCAGAAAAAGACTTAACACAACTCTGGTATGAAAAAATGTTCTATTCATAAAACCTTTAACACACTGAAGATTATTAACGTACCTTGGTAGAGTCCTGATGCAGTAGAGTTCTTTAGCATCCCAAATGGATACCAATGCATCCACTGAGCCAGTAGCAAAGTACTTGCCATTGGGTTCAAACTTGATACAAATGCAGTTGCCAGGATGAGCGTGAACGGCATGAACCAGTTCCATCTCAGGGTAACTATAACAAAATAAAACAGTTATTAAATAATGACCAATTGACTAGCAGAGTTGTCCGACATATACATTGAGCTACTAAGAAATAGTTGTGAAATTTAGGTACTTTTGTAGCTAGCTATTAGGAAATATTAACCCCATCCTTATCGTACAAAGGTCTCAAAAACTGAGAACTAACTATTAGGTTAGTAGCTACAGCGTACAGACTAACATTGAGTGTAATATCTAAGAGGCTCACTTGTACAGATGCACATATCCCTGGCCACCCTGAGCATTGGTGAGGTAGAACAGATCATTGGAGTTGTTCCACGTTATTTCATTCACTTCAAATTTGAATTGTTGCTCTTGAGTGATCTTTTGAGAGCGCACATCAATGAATGATACAAGGTCTTCCTTATTGCCAACTGCTATGGTATTGCCATTAGGTGACCAGGTGATGTTGATGTTCTCACCTGAAAGAGAATTTTATTCTTCAATTCAACCTGACTAAAATATGTAAATTAGCCAAGATATTGGACAAAAATTCTTTTAACTTGAAGATTTTTCATAACAGTTAGGTATAGCTACCTTTAGTAGGCACTACAGCAGCACATTTGTGTGTTCTTGTGTCCCATATCCTGACAGTCTTGTCCCCACTAGCAGAGGTGAGTTGTTCAGGGTGAGAAGGGTGCCAGCACAGCTGATCTACGCTACCTGTGTGTCCTTTGTAAGTATAGTCCTTCCTCTGAAAATTATAAACATTTAATTGACCAGCTATTGCGGTAAGTACAATATCATTCATAACGAAAAGTTTCATATGAAACTTCATATTGGCTGAATATTCTGTAGCTAGCTACTCCATTTAGTATTTATGTTACTACTGTGTCATTTTTTATAGCTATTTAATAAAGAATATCATTATTACCATTATCATCAAGACTTACATTACCAAATGATCATACCAAAATGATTGTTAATTTATAAAATAGAACAAACAGAAGAAATATTTCAATAATATTTAGAAACCCTTTCACTCCTGTTGGGTCATATTTGTCCCATATTTCTGTTAAACAATAAACTAAATTTTTACTAACTAAAATGTTTAGGATGGAACAAATCAGGATTACAATAAATGTTCTGAATTACCCCATCTTTGTGCATTGAACTATTTATAGAATTTGTTTTTGTCTGCAGCAAATAAAATAAAAATTATGCCATCGAAAGGGTTAAATTGTTAAGAAACCAATATGGAAATAAAAATCTGTGAATAATGACAACTAGCTAATTAGTTTTAACAAAATTGATAGATAGTATTATGAAATTGTTCAATACAGTGCAAAACTTCCATCTCCCAATAAGAATATCATTAGGTAGGTAGTTCTTACTTACCAATGTGTCTTTGTGTGTGTCAAATACAAAGATGGTGACACATTTGTCATAAGATCCAGAAGCAAGTCGTCTGCCGTCAGCATTCCAACCGATGGTGTGAACTTTGCTGTTGTGACCAACATACTCTTTCTGTTTATTATGGCTTTGAAAATATGTACGCAACTCATTGATGGTAGGAACCCCCATCCTTGTGCTATTTATATTGTACTTATCTTTACCATACTAGAAAGAAAATAATTAAACTCTTGTTATAAAGGCACAAGCAATAGCTACAGAATTTGTTGATGAATCACTAACTTTTAGTGATTCACAGCTAGTACTGGTAAAGTGATCTCCAAGAAACATTATATTGTCTTCTGTTCTCAGCAAAATATGCAAGTAAAGCATTATTTTTACAGATTGAACGAAAATAAATTGTTCCTTATTCTACAAACTGATTAAAATGAGTTGTAATTACAGTCAATAAAATTGAATTAAAATCATGAATTGATTTAATAAATTAATAGAATACTATAGGATGGAAATGAATAATTATGGTTAATTCCTATTGCCTAATAACTAATTCTATTTAAAAAATATAGCTATATCAATTAGATATGATAAATTTAGAAAAAAAGAATAAATCAATCCTGGTCCATACCAAATAATTCTTTAATTTTCTATATGTATTAATAAAAAATAACAATCAATCATTACAGATTTAATTAATTTAATAGGGGGTTTAACATCTGCTTCGGAACCAAAAGGCAAAGGCCATATTGCTGACACCAAGAGGAAAGTAGGTACAAAGGACTGGAAGAAGCAGTCAGAAAAGAAATTGGCTCCAGGGAAAAATTTGCCTACCACCATCGATGAAAATACTCATGGATGCAGAAAAGTTACTCCGTCAATGCAGAATGCAGTCGGTTCCTTATCAAGGAATAAGACAAAAAGGCACCTGTGGCTGCACTCACGGATGGAAGAGGAAAATGAAGAGGTGAGAGTAAATTAAATTATCAAGCTATGAGTTTACCTAACACAAAAATTCAAAAACTCATAGTTGAAGAATAATAGAGCATAACCATACGTAGTGACTGTAGTGTTTACAGGAAGATGAACATTGTAAAAATGAAAAATAAAGTACAAATTACAATAGTTTGGGGCCCCAGGGACACCACTCCTCCTCTCTTCTATTCAGCACAGGTTGACAACTTGAGAGACACTTTCAGAAGTTCAGGATTGTACCCCTGGAGCCTAGGAGGCTGAGCCAGTCTAGTCTGCAAAGCTCATCCATGTCACCAATCCAGTATGGATTTGGTGCACAAAATCCTACTGACTTTTTCAAATATCTGAAAATAATCCATCAACAATTTCTAATAATTTGGCTAATCCACCAAATTTTTCCACAGAGAATTAATGGTAACATAGGAATAAATACCTAACACTACACCAACTTTTATTAAGTTTGCTAGAATATTATTTTCAAAATGGAAAAACTATACTGACAACTTGACAAGTAGGTGATATTAACCATCATCATTAAACCATGAAATACAGTCTGGTTGCCAGTGATCTTTGGAGACATTTTTGGAGGTATGGGAAACTGATTTGAAACACTTTGCAGTCTGGCTTCGACCCTGGGGGCCAATCATTACTCCAAGTAAAATAGTATGGCTCATAAACACTCCAACTCCATTTGTCTCCAAAAATAACTAAATTTCTCTCAAAAAATGATCAAATTAACATAAATTCTCTCTAAAATAACATTGTAGCATAAGATAAAATTAGATATTTCTAACCATTTGTAATTGAAGGACTTAAAATAACCGTCACAAACTCATCATTAAAATGGAGAGTTTGGACATGCTTTATTTCCTGGTCATTACAGACATTAGGTACTGAATTTAGTTAAATATTATGTATTTAACTTAGGTAGGCTAAGGTAGCTATCCATGAAAATATAATATTTTAATACCTACCTAACCACCCAGACCCCAGTGAGCAAAGCAATAACTTTCTCATAATTTGAAAGAAGAGTTGAAGATAGGTACGGTAAGGTACCTACCTAGCAATCTCAGCCTATTTAGAGCTTTTCATTTGTAAATGGAGAGAAACTGAGAAATATCTAATTTTCTCTTATGCTACAGGGTGGGGCGTAAGTTTGGAAGCAAATGAAAGTGCATATTATAATCCAACGAAAAATATATTTAATAATTTACAGTTATGTATTATTACATAAGGGTTTTAAGAATTCAAAAATCATAAATTTATTCAAAATGTCCCCCCTTGTTTTTAATAACAGCCTCAAATCTCCTCCGAACTTCTCCTACTGCGGCACGCAACTGTTCTTGTGAAATTTCCTACCAAGATCTCTGGAGCGAACGCTTTAAATCATCCACACTGCGATGGAATTTACCACAGGCCTTTGATTCAAGAATGGACCATTCCGAAAAGTCCATAGGATTAACATCTGGGGAGCAGGGAGGCCACATTTCTTTGTACCAAAACCGTGGAAGATGGTCATGGCACCAGTTTTGAGTGACATTTGCAGTATGTGAAGTCGCGCCGTCTTGCTGAAATGTCCATAGAGTATCATTACCGGAGTGATCCTTAGCTGACTCCAACATTGGCGTCAAAATATTCTCAATATAACATTTAGCATTGATTTTGGCGCCTTGTTCCACAAAAATTGAAGGAGATCTCCAAGTTTCTGAAACGGCAGCCCAGACCATTACTGAAGCAGGTTTCATGGTTCTGTGGACAGTTTTTGGTTGTATGGGATGTCTTTTGCACTTTTACCAATTATTCTGTCATTCCTCCGGTTGTGAGCCATTTCCACTGTGAAATTTTTTTCGTCAGACCAAACAATTTCACCAACCGTGCCAGACTTCAATTCTCTCAGAAGTGCTTTGCTTCTTTCCAATCTCTTTTTCTTTACAGCTTCTTACAGAGTCTGTCTCTTTTGGAGGGTGGAAGAGGACATCTTTAGGTCTTCTTTGACAACTCTTCTCATTGTTCTGGGACTCACATTAGCTGTTTTGGCTAACAATCGTATTGACCTTTTCGGGTTCCTCTTGATCTTCTCTCGGGCACATTTTTTCAGTTGTTTGGTGCGTTGTGAGCGTGGTCTACCACTTCTTGGACGATCAGTCAAGTCTCCTCTCTCATTATACGCTTCACACACTTCCAAACAGTCTATCTTGCTATTGAGAGAGTCTTTGAAATGACGGAATTTGACTTCCCTGCACGGTGTAGAGCAATAATGCTTCTCTTTTGTCTGACATTTTTGAATTGACTAAATTTTAGTAAAAAATAACACTGCCACTTCACAATGTAGAGTCTCTACTATAGTTCAAACCCTATCACCTACTTAGGAACTTATTTTTAAGAATTATATAAATGTTTGAAAAATTGCTTCCAAACTTACACCCCACCCTGTATATGCAATGTTATTTTGGAGAGAAAATTATCTCTCCAAAATCACAGACTAGTTGGGTTGCCCTTTGATTATGAGCTGTTGTTTCTGCGTGCTGTGCTCACATGCGGCAACCAACCAGGTAATAACCCAGTCTGGAAAACTGCTTAGGCTAACAGATGAACTCTATATCCTAAATGCTGCGGATTATACAATTTTTAGCAATTTACCATTAATTTTTGAAGTCTGTAAGACTCCAACAGAGTAATTAGTTCATCAGAGAGCACCTATTTTTCCAGACTGGGTAATAACCTAGCATCTTTGATTCTTTAAGATAGAGCTGGAGCCTGGAGTGACAAATGTCAAATGCCAGTCTGTATTTGGTGCACAAAATTCTACTGACTTTTTGAAAAAGCTGAAAAAATTCACCATAGATGATAGATTTCCATTAATTTGGCTGATCTACCAACATTTTACCCATTATCCACCAAAAAATCAATGGTAACATAGGAATGAATAACTAATATTCCACCGACTTTGTCAGAATATTATTTTCAATGTAAAAAAATTTCACAGACAAGTCGGTGAAATTTACCATGAAATACAGATTGGGACTGGGGACAAATGGAGACTGGAGAGTAGGTTACTGAAGCGCCAATCTGTATTTCATGGTAAATTCCACCAACATGTTAGCGGAATTTTTTCCACTTTGAAAATAATATTCTGGCAAAGTTGGTGGATTTTAAGCTATTTAATTTTATGTTGCCATTAATTTTTGGTTGAAAAATGTTGATCGATCAGCCAAATTGCTGGAAATTTATGGTGGATTTTTTCAGCTTTTTCTAAAAGTCTGTGGAATTTTGTGCACCAAATACAGACTGGACTGTAGGTACATGAATCACATGAATTGAGGCTAGATATAAAATATTAGGTAACTAGAATTATAGGTTACCTTACTTACCAAGTTACCAGTCTTACCTAATAATAATTTAATACCTACCTATACTACCTAGTAATAAATAAAGGTAGCTACGGTCTACCTACCTAACTAGGTAATTGAATCATTAAATATCACTAACTACTACTAGCAAAAATAAAATTCTTTTATGATTATGAAAATGGTACTTTTCTAGTTTTTTGACTAGCCAGCTCAGTTAGCTATGTAGCTACCTAGTAGTCAGCCTGAACTAGCTAGTTAGTATTTGTTTTCTTCAGTGCCAAACAATCCATGAGTACATGACTAGCATATAACAATCATAAACAAACAGACTGAAACCTATAACTTCCTTGACTGAAACAGTGTGGCTGTAGGCCGACGGCCGTAGGGTAAGTTACGAATTATCGGTTAGGTAGGAAAAATATACGATATACCTACTAAGTACTAACTATTATTTTATTTTATCCCATGAAGTTGTCATAGTTGGTATAAAAATAATTATTATATAGATTTTTTTACATGACGGAAGATGTGAAACTGACAGATAATTCTTTACAAAATGCGAGTTTTGAGCGTGCCTGATAGCGGTAAACTGGTAGCTTTAATAATGCCGCGTATTCACAATATTGAACACTTCCCCTCAGTAACTAGTAGGTATGTACAGTACTTAGGTTTTTTTATAGTATTGTTTACTCTATTTATTTTATAATCATAGATTGTAATTGGAAGTTTGAATATTCCACATGTTCGAAAATGGTTTGCCAAATAGGAGCCAAAATTAAGTTTTCATAGGATGTGATTACCTATTTCAATGATGTATTATAATATAGCTAGGTATGTAGTCCCATATGCAAAGAGAAATTTCGGTTTTCCAATAGGCATATATTCACAAATAAAGTTACTATTATTGATTGCTTTATTTAGATCCCCTGTCCTTTAGAAAATAAACATGTAATAGATTCTAAATTAGCAGTAAACAAATTAAACTAGAATGGAGTAGTTACGAGTTAGCAAGAGATTTAAGGTCTGCTTCAGAACCAAAGGCCATATCAGTAACGTCAAATGAAGATACAAGAGACTCGATGTAGCAGTAAAAAAGCTTTTAATGAAAAAGTCTCCTACCATCAGTCTGATAAAATCCGCATGGAGAAAAAAACTAGATACCAAAATATGCGACTAAAACGGACACGAGCACCGGTGACTGCATGCATGGATGAAGAGGAAAATTAAGGTTATTTTTTATATTAGCTATATTTAGTAATGGTTTGAGATCTGCTTCAGATTTTCGGAACCAAAGGCCATATCACTCACACCTAAAGGAAATTAAATACAAGGGACTGGAAGAAACAGTCAGAAAGGAGAGTGACTCCATGACAAAGTCACTTACCACCATAGTAAATAAATAGAAAAGTATACCAAGTTTCGAATTAATTGACGGTGAACTTGATCCATTCTTCAGAAACGATGTAAACAAATGGCGTCGCATACAGTACTCTCATGTATTATAAGGTGAATATTATGAGTTAATAGAGTGTAAAACGTGATAAAAACAATTTTATGTAAGTTAATTTCCATGAAAATGCACGTTTAACTGAATAGTAGAACATTTTTTTATTTAAAAACAAAATGGGAAATACTTTGTATGACGTCACTCAGAGTATTTTGGTATACTATTGTACTTGGTATACTTCTCTATTTATTTACTATGCTTACCACCATCAGTGACAATGTTCATGAATGCAGTCACTTACCAAGGAATGTGACGAAAAGGGACACAAGCACCGGTTGCTGCACTCACAAATGGAAAAGGTGATAGTAAATGAAGTCTATGAGTCTACCTAACACAAAATTGAATACTTATTCCAACAGTTCGGGGTCGAAGGAACCCCCCTCCCCTTTCTATTCCATGTACCAGAGACAGATCAGAATAGAGCCCCTGGCGCGTTTTAGAGGCTAAAGAACTTGAAAAATTCATTTTACAAATTTAATTCTTAGAAGTAAACATTTTTACAGTCATAGAAAGTAATACCTACAAACGGAATTAACAATTTTAACTAAACGAATGAAGGCCGACATCTAATTTGTACATTTAAGATTACCATTGAAATCGGAGAATACAAAAATAGTCTGAAATTCCATCAGCAACTCTACTATTTGAATGAAGAGAACAAATTAGAAGTCATAATGATTACAGTAGAGATTTCACAGAATATAATTTCGAGTAAAAAAATACCTATTGACCACTAAAAGTAAAATACAAGATCTATAAATTGTGCCAAGGTGCACCGGAGATAAACCCATAGCGCCCTGTTAAATTTAATTCAAATGTAAAAGATGCGCCATACAACAAACTAAAAATCAATGAATAAATCAATCTCCGTTAAAAAAAACATTAAATCAAACTGCAACGAAACTATAAAGTGATTGTTTTTGGTGTTCCTATGACATGCCTTATAACTACATCGAATATGAAGAACTCAGCACCAAAACTTCGATACTCTATTTACAGAATCCAATTGAATGGCAGATTATCTAAATCTTCATATCAAAGGGAAGTAGAAGTAAGGGTACGAACATAGTACATGAGAAATCAATTGATAGATCAATAAGAAAATAGTTATTTTCTAACTCTATACTGCACAGAACAAGGTACGTAGTTATAAAATTGCATATTGCTCAACCAGATATCAATAGCAGATACAAGTTAAAAAATTACCAACCTTTAGAACGAGATATGATTTTGTACTATTAAAACCCAGGTTAATGTTCCTATAAAATATAGATGTTAGTACTCTCAATCCTTTCACTAACTAAATGATAACTACTAACATTATATTTCTTCAACAAAAGTAGTCATTTTTCACGTTTGGAATATCATTGAAGCTTAAAGTTAAGTACCTAATCTACCTTAAAAATTTTCAGGAGCAAAAACAATGAAATAGATAACATTCCTGTCATGTGAAAAGAAATGCTTCCTAAACTAGATTTATCGTCAAAAAATAGAGTAAAAACCGTTTAATCCTACACGAGGATTCCCACTTTAAAAGTGATCAATAATCAATATACCTAAATAAATTTCTGAACTAGATTAGCAGATGTCTCTCCACATGATTAATCCGTTGCTTCTATGTCAGCTAATGCCCCAAGGAATAACTTCAAATTAATAGTGTATCGTTAAACAGCATCAGCCTTAATTTCTTCTTTAGTACCATTACTGGCAGGTTTCTCAATAGCTTCAGTTGCCTTCTCAGGAGTTGCTTTAACTGGAGATGTTTCACTGGATGGCTTCTCAGCTTCAGAACTACCATTGGATTTCACTTCTTCAGTAACTTTTTCCTTCTCAGCAGTTTTGCTCGGAGAAGCATCAGCAGCACTTTTCTTGGGAGATTTCACTTCCTCAGTTTTCTGGGGAGATTTATCTTCTTCACTTTTCTCTTCTTTTTCAGAAGGTTTTTCCTCAGATTTTGTTTCTTCTTTCTCATCTTTTTCTTCTGTTTTCTCTGTAATCTCCTCTTCTACTTTCTCACTAGATTCCTCTTCTTTGGTCTCTTCTTCCTTTTCAGCTTCATCAGTCTTTACCTTCTTGGGTGAAGCTTCTTCTTCAGCCTCATCTTCAGCTTCATCTTCCACTGGTGCTGCCTTTCGTCTACCACGACGACCTGCTAATATGTTAATTATATTAGTATTGAGATCAAAATCACTACTCAAAGAGAGAAAAAGAAATGGTTACCATGTTAAAGGAGGGATTAACGTTTCCTTTACCAAATCAGGGTTCAATAGTTGACATAAGAAAGTAATGAAATATAAGGCGAATTGAGAAACAGTCAGAAATGAAAATGGATGCAGTAAATTACTCTGTGAATGCAGTCAGCTACCATACAGAAATGTGACAACGACTGAAATCACTGATGGATAATGATTTTTGGTAATGGCAGCCTACAAGCCTTTGAATAATAGTATATAATGGAGCCTTAACATAATTACCCATTTCAGTAAAGACCACTCATCTTCAAAGGAAGTAGCTACACACAAAGCATAGCACAATTAAATGTTCATTCAGAGATATGATAAAGGAAGCAATAAACTAGTAACAGAAGTGTTTATAACAGTTTATAAGAGAGCTAATTATTATGCCTCTCCTAATACCCAATTCAATAAGTTAGAAAAAATGTATAGTACTTAAATAGCTAGTAGTTGGTAAAGTAGATTTTTCATTTTGATATAACTTAAGTATCAAATACTCAAAAATAAGAAAAAGACTGATAGATTCTAGATAAGGTTACTGCACCTCTACAATATCATCTAAAGGCTCTATTACCTGAAGGAGCCCTAGTCCTCTTAACAGCTGGTGCAGGAGGAGTGTACACCACACCTCTGGCGGCAGCTCTCGTTCTTCGTCTGCCACTAGACTCTTCAGCGGCTGAGCTGTCCAATATATTCTCACGCTGGAGAGCATCTAACTCATTGGATTTTCTGAGAAATGATAAACGTCAACAACCACATCCACACTCTTCAATAATACAAAAAATATTACCTGCAGGTATCATGAATACCAATTAAAATAAAAAAAAATTATACAATTTTTTCATATATGACCGAATATGTGAAACTGATTGACAATTCATATAACTTACCCTATCACTTTATATCAAATAAGGGGCTCTATGATATTCACTTACCTTGCTTTCCTTCCACGTTTGGGGGTTGCAGGTTCACTAGGCTGTTCAACCTCCATTTCATCAACAGACTGATGGAAAAAAGAAAGCAATGAATAACTATATCATTTTGAATTAGATATAAACTTGTTACACAATTAAGTAGAAAATGTTTCTACCTAATTTAAAGCAGTTAATATGTTGTGTGCTGCATGACAAACATACTAGACTTCGTTGGAATTGTGCAGCTTTATAAAGCAACACTTAAAACACACAGCATTTAGTCTAAATAATTTATGTCAGTTGTGTAATAATTGCTGACACACAACTTCTTCATACAAATCTATATTTCCAGTAAATTTGTAATATATTTAGTAGGTTTCATGCTGTGTGATGGGTGTTTCCATCATATTGGCTGAATTTAACTCTACTGCAGATTGTAGATACAATTTGCAGTTCAAACAAATAGTGCGGGAAAACTCCCAATAATGACCAACAATAAAAATGAATAGAATGATTATTCAATATTTACAACATTCGGTTGATTAATCAGCAACTGTTCAATTAAAGACCTAATATATCATTATATATTGCTTTAATCTAAGAGTATCTATTCCAATTTATTTAAAAATTGCTGCAGCAGTATGTAATGTTAGTAGCTCAGCTGTTTGTACATTTAGCTTAGGACTTGAAATATGAAGGGATTATTCAGATAGGTTCCAAAATCGCATCATTAAATCAATTAGGGAAGTGAACTAACTCATTGTAGCATATGAAATAATTAGATATTTCTCTCCATTTACAATTGAAGAATTTTAAGTTGTCATAAACTCACCAAGAAAAAAATTGAGAGAAAGGGTATTCTTTATAACCAAGAGATTATATTTAACAGAAAATTTGGCTGACATATCTGTGAGTTTTCTACTCTTTTAAAACCGAAATGAATATTTTTTACAATGTTCAAGGACTCTTAGCTACTTATAGTTTTTACTATGTGAGCTGCAAATAATTAGAGGTGAAATTGGAAAAATGTTGGAAGACAAAAGAGATTTAGTTAGTTTGTGCATCTAAGTTATTCATTTAATAAGGCAACCATCAATCGATTGTGAGCATTCGAATGATACGGATATTGTTTGTTTATGTATCAAATTAATTAATTTCATAGCGCAATCTTCAATCAATAGTTGCACGTTTGCCAGCCAGCAAAGCATGCACAATCAGTCTCCAGATATTTAATTTTTGGGGCAACTTGTCTCCAAAGATTCTTAAATTTCTCTCCAAAATGACCAAAAAATATTGAAATTCTCTCCACTAATTACATACAAACATAGGAATTTATTAGGAAATTGTCGCCGGAAAATTAAGGAGACAAATTTCAGGGCCTCAATAGCCGCCAGATAAACTTCACGCATCTTTTGCAGACTGGCACGTTTGAATGATGTGGATTATATTAGTTTATGAATCTAAATGTTACATTTAATTAATGGGGCAACCATCAATCGATTGTTGCGCGTTCGAATGATATATACTTTAGGGATGGGACAAAGTAGCGGTAAAAAAAGGATATATTATCTAAATGTAAATTCCTAATATTTCTCCATATTACAAATAAATTGATATAAGTTCATAATAAAATTGAAAAATTATGAATCTCATTTGAATAATCAAAGTATCGGCATGGTATTGGTGAAAATTTTGGCATCATCCCATCCCTAATATACATTTTATTACACCTAGTGTGTGACTGTGCAAGTTTGTGAAACGTACAGCAATCGATTGATGGTTGCCCAATTGAATGTAATAATTGATTCCACCAACAAGTCGGCCATGTTTCAGAGTATGGACAAAGTCACCAGTATATTGGCAACTTTTGAGGGCTGAAATATTTTGAAAAACATTTAAATAACAAGTAAATAACTCATAGAAAGTCTCAAGTGATACACATGCATCAGACATGGAGCATAACGATGTTTGCAAGTGTAAAATCTTAACTAGGAAGTCAAATTTCATCATAAGTGTCTATAAAATGTAGTGACTTGGATATAGTTTCTCACTAAACTAGCAACATTCCTGCCACACTTTGAAATATGGCAAGTCAGAAGAATTTAACATGAAATACAGTCAGGTGACGCTATGGATGTATGGAATAATACATTTAATGAAATTATTACATGAATGATGAATCCAGTTTGTATTTGGTGCACTGAACTCCTCTGACCCATGTTTCGAAGTGTGGCAGGAAAGTTGCCAGTTTAGTGATAATTTGATAAAAATGGATCAAGGTCGCCACATTTAAGATACTTTGGAGGAAAAATGGGACATCCTAGTGAATATTTATATTTTACACTTAAAAACATCCTTATGCATAATGCATCATGTCTGATGCATGTGTATCACTCGAGACTAAATTATTAATAATAGGTCTTAATTAGGCAAAAAAGTCAATTTTGTATCAATTACCCTGTCTTACCCTAAACAATCAGTGGTGCTGCTCGGTGAAGAATTTCTATGCTAATTCTGAGATGAGATAAAAATCTATCGCTATCTCCGACTCAACCCTATATTAAGTGTCAAAATATCGAAAATCAGAGGCGGACCGGGGACCCTAGTCTGAAAAGAAGGTCCCCACAGACCCAGGTCCCCATGTTACTTGCTGCACCCAAATCCCAATTTCAACAAAAAATCCTGGGTCTGAGGAGACCTTCTTTTCAGACTGCCACTGGTTTAGGCACAGCCACACAGCAAATAACATGGCAACATAGGAATTAAATAGGACTTGTCACTAGAGCGCAGGATAAATCCACAAATCCTGCTGTACTTTTCAGACCCAGTCCCAGTCTGTATTTCGTGGTAAATTCCACCGACATGTCGGTGGAATTTTTCCCCCTTGAAAATAATATTCTGGCAAAGTCGGTGGATTTCTAGCTATTTATTCCTATGTTACCATTAATTTTGGGTGGATAAATTGGGAAAATCCGAAAATGTTGGTGGATCAACTAAATTACTGGAAATTTATGGTGGATTTTTTCCAGCTTTTTGAAAAAAAAAGATATTGGCGACTCAATGAACATTCTCTGAAACTAGGAGTCTGGTTTCAGACTGGGGCCGGGACCTAAAGCACAAATTTACCAAATATCTTTACAAGATCTCCAGACTGCAGGAACTGGTAAAGTGTTCTCCAAGAAATCCTCTATTTTGGCTTCTGTTCTCAGTAAAATACATGTAAATATAGGAGGAAATTAAGGATTGTTGATTGGTCGCACAGAAAATGTTAAAAATGTCCCATATTCTGCAGACTGGCAAGATCTTGGGAACAATTTTCTAATTAAATCCTAATTTTGATTTTTGGAGACATTAGAACTAAGAATTTTTGAAAATCTTTAGAGACAAATTGACCTCAAAGTAAAATCTTAAGAGACAGATTTGACGCACTTTGCAGACTGGCCTACCTACCTACTTAGCAAGACATATATATCAACAACATGAATTTTGACTGTAATTACAGAAATTTCTAACAACCTAGGTAAAGTAAGATTCTCAAACCTATTAGCCTCCTAGGTACATAGTAAGAATAGCCTAGGTATATGCAAACTCACAAATTACAGTCGGTAATATATAATATAGGCACTCATACCAATTATTTTACAGCTAGCTTAGGTACAATCGCAACGGTCATATGTATAAACTGTAAAAAGGCACTGTACCTATGAACGTTACCGTGTCAATAAGTATCAATATTAACAGCACTTATAGTAATATTTACCTTTTCTAAAGGAGTTTCCATTGCTTTATCTGTGATAGTCGAATCTCCGTTTTCGGGCATAATAATGTTAAAACGGTTTTTGTAATATTATTGATGTTTAAATTAAAAGATTTGAACGCACGCTAAGGTAGAGACGCAAACACAACACCGCGGGAGAGTTGTGATGAAAGTATGAAAAGCCGAATCAACGCGCTTGAAATTAGTGCAATATTTTAGGTGCTTTATTACTCGTATGCAGTACAATATTACTTATGATTTATATTTATTTACTGAAATTCATTAACTTTGGTAATTGTTTCAATATATTCTCCGATCTATAATTATATTTTACTGTTCTGAATTAATTTCATAACAGTAATGTTAGCAAATTAGCTCTATTTAAGCTACAACGTTGATTCAAATTATCTAATTATTATTATAAAATCTTATTTCATCAATTTAATATATTTTACAAGCGTTGTAATCGTTATTCAACATCAATGAGTAGTTTTTATATTGTACCCCTTTACCTTTGAATCTGGCAACATTGTTTATGTAATTTGGCTCTGAATGTCGAGATGGCAACACTCTATCGGCACGTCATCACCATATGAAGTGGCTCTCAATTGTGAAAAAGTGTTAAACAGTGAAATTACTGAGGATTTAGGTTGTTATAGTGATTATATTAGACATAAGGCGTTGCAACTGCATTCATCATGGTGAGAACAATTTCTACCTAACTAGGATATAATCATTAAGGTAGTAGGTAGCTACCTAATTGTCAATAGAATAGGATCATCAACTTTATGGTTTAACTAAAGCTTTATTGACATTTATTATTAGGCTAATTGTGATGAAAAATCAAGGGAAAACATAATGAATAAAGTATTGTAGGTACTAGTGTTCCCTTTTGCATGCTCTCCTGTCATCTAAGTATCTGGGTAGGCTGCAGCCTGCAGATTATTTTCTAATATTTGACATGTCACTTGTCAAGTTGTCACTGGTCAGCTGATTTTTTCTCTAAAATGTAATATTCATATTTTTGCAATAGGTACCTAGGTATATCACTGTATATGACCATTACTTTTTGATAAGAAATTGGAGAACTGTTGAAGAACTATCAACTGAAGTTCTGAACTACCTAGGCTGATGCCTGACAGTCTGCCAAGTAATAAAGCATGTCCAAACTCGCCATTTTAATGGCGAGTTTGTGACAGTTATTTTGAGCCCTTCAAATGCAAATGGCGAGTTTTATCTATTTTTCTCCTATGCTACAATGTTATTTTGGAGAGAATTTATGAAAATTTGATCATTTTGGAGAGAATTTGTTGAATTTTGGAGAGAGCTGGAGAGACAAATGGCGAGTTTATGAGACATACTATTTTACTTGGACAGTCTGACACTGACTGCTGACTGCTGTCCAGAGTGGAATAATAACTCATTTCAGATTGACTAGTAACTCTGTTAGGAATTTAGAATGAACAAAAATTACTCATTTTAACCGTAAAAATTCAGAAATCAGTATATTATCCAAGTAAAATAGTATGTCTCATAAACTCACCATTTGTCTCTCCAACTCTCTCCAAAATTCAACAAATTCTCTCCAAAATGATCAAATTATCATTAATTCTCTCCAAAATAACATTGTAGCATAGGAGAAAAATAGATAAAACTCGCCATTTGCAATTGAAGGGCTCAAAATAACTGTCACAAACTCGCCATTGAAATGGCGAGTTTGGACATGCTTTATTACTTGGTATATTATTTAATAAATTTCAACTCCGCAGTGAAAACTAATGTAAAATAAGCCATTTAATCTTCACAATTGGGCTTTTTGAGATGATAAACATCACTGATGGGAATGCATGGAGTTAGGAGTAACTCTGTTAGAATTTATGTTTTCCAGTCTGGACTGCTGTGGATCCATTCTGTATTTGGTGCACAAAATTCCACTGACTTTTTGAAAAAGCTGAAAAAATCCACCATAAATTTAAAATTTCCAGTAATTTGGCTGAGCCACCAACATTTTACCCATTTTTAATTTTTCCACCAACAATTAATGGTAACATACCACTCTGGTCTCTGGAAAATACCTTAGGCTAACAGATGAATTTTAGTTAGAGGCTAGGTAAATGATGCGGATTATACATTTCCCATTAATTTATTCCTGTATTTTAAGGTTTGCCAAACTCCAAAAGAGTAATTAATCCATCAGAAAAGACCACTTTATCCAGAGTGGACTAACATAGGAATAAATAGCTAAAAATTCAACGACTTTGCCAGAATATTATTTTCAAAGGGAAAAAATTCCACTGACATGTCGGTGGAGTTTACCACGAAATACAGACTGGCTGTGGATTATACAGTTCCTAGCTATTAATAATTAAAGTATTAATTTTTCCCTATACTATTTCAAGTAGCCAGTCTGCAGATTGTGTCTCTTCTCCCGCAGAGATTTTAATTTGAGAGACAGTTACTCTCTGACTTTCAGTACCCCATGTTTCAAAGTGTGGCAGGAATGTCGCCAGTTTAGTGAGAAAATGGATCCAGGTCGCCACATTTACGGTACTTCAAAGGAGAGATTTGACTTCCTAGTGAAGATTTTACACTTGGAAGTTGGAAACATCCTTATGTTTCATGCCTGATGCATGTCAGCCAGTTTATCTTCGAATGCGCCTCCTCATCGGCTTCATCATCCCCAGTCTTCTTCCACATCTTCATCCAGTTCACTCTTCTCTTCTTTCTATCACCCTCCTCTTCCTCCACATTTTCATCAAAATTTTGCTTTTCTTTCTTCTTCCCTCCTCTCCAAACAAAAAGTCTCCAACAACAGCCTGTCTCCCCTCCACCCTCGGTCTCTGGAGCTCAAAAGCCTCTCTCCTCTCCTCCTCCAGCTCTCCACAATCCAACACAAAGTGCAACAAATCCTCCACCTGTCCTACCTCTCCACATATCAAGCATCTCTCCTCATCCCTGTCTCTTCTCCTGTCTCCCAGCCATAAGCAGTTGGTTCTTGCTCTAAACCATATTCTGTCTCTCTCGCCTCCCTCGTAGTCCTCCTCTCTCATCTCCTCCTTGTACTCCCTATACAGCCAAAGCGTGCTCCTCTCATAAATCTCCTCTCTCCACTCCCTATCCACTCTCTCTGCCACTCTTCTTTTTACCTCCCGTCCACTCATCCCCTCCAGCTCCTCCACTTCTATTCCGGCCCAGTCCATGTATTTCTTTGTCCTCCTCCACCACCCCACCTCTTCCCTCCTCATGCTCTTCATTACTTCCTTCACCAGCACATTCTCTCCCTGCATCTTCCTCCTCACATACAGCAATCTTCCTCTCACCATTCTGCTCACCATCATGTGCATCTCTTGAGACTATTTTGGGAGCAATTTACTCCTTATTTAAATATTTTTCTTCTCATTTAACCCCTCTAAAGTCGCCAATATACTGGCGACTTTGTCCACGCTTTAAAACATGGTCAGTACCTAGCAGATTCAGAATATCCCGCAGATACCAGTCTGCAAAAGATGCATGAAGCTGTGAAGTTTATCCAGCGACTATTGAGGCTTCAAAATTAGTCTCCCGAATTATTCGGAAACAATTTTCCCAAGTAAAATATTATGTCTCATAAACTCTCCATTTGTCACTTCAAAAATCACCAAATTTCTCTCCAAAATCCAGTCTGAAAAGACTCTGACTCAGGATTTTTTTTACAGAAATTGGGATTTAGGCACAGCAAATAACATAGGAAGATAGGAATTAAATAGGACTTGGGCGCAGGACTAATCCACAAATCCTGCTGTACTTTTTTCACTGGCCTTAAATAATCAAATTATCATAAATTCTCTCCTAAATGACATTGTAGCATAGGAGAAAATTAGATATTTCTCGCCATTTGCAATTAAAGGTCTCAAAATAATGGTCACAAACTCGCCATTAAAATGGCGAGTTTGGACATGCTTCATTACCTGGCAATTTTCTAATTAATTCCTATGTTTACATGTAATTAGTGGAGAGAATTTTGATATTTTTGGTCATTTTGGAGAGAAATTTGAAAAAAAATTGGAGACAAATTGCCCCAAAAATTGAATATCTGGAGACTAATTGTGCATGCTTTGCAGACTGGCGCAGATATCTCCAATTTCTTAAAATTCAATCAGTAACTCCCGCAGAGAGTCTTGGAAAAATGTTCCATATTCTGCAGACTGGTCAAGTAGGTAGTCTTCTAAATTATCTGATATTATGACAGTTATGACTGATTGAATTTAAGTTACAATAAATTACAAGTTACAAACTTACAGCCTTACACAAGTCAGCAGAATATGGGGGATATTTGGGATATTCTCTCCCAATAATTTTGCATTAATACCTATATTTACATTAATTTTGCTACTAACAGTGAACACTTCTGAATTAATCCCTGTATTTTGCTACGAACTGAATTAATGATCTCTATGAACACTTTACAGGTTTCTACTTTCTAGAGACTGGGCCACTGCCAGTCTGCAAAGTCCAGACTGTATTCCATGGTAAATTGACCCAGTCTGCAAAACATGGGACATTTTTAACATTTTATGTGTGAACAATCCTTAATTTCCTTCTATATTTACATGTATTTTACTGAGAACAGAAGCCAAAATAGAAGATTTCTTGGAGAACAATTTCCCAGTTCCTTCAGTCTAGGTAAATTCCACCAGCTTGTCGGTGGAATTTTTCTCTATTGAAAATAATATTCTGGCAAAGTCGATAGATTTTTATCTATATATTCCTATGTTACCATTAATTTTTGGTGGAAATATGGGTAAAATGTTGGTGGATGTATTATGATTATAATGATTAAATAGTTTGTAAGAATTACAATTCTGGTTAAATTGTTATAAGTAGAAATTATTAAGTTTTAAAACGTTCAATTTAAATTTATAAATCATAAACTCACGTACCGTGACATACGTAAGTTTGTAAACAAAATGGCTGTCTGATGACGAGTTATAAGTAGATATATTACAAACAGACTCAGACATGTATCAAACTTGCACTAAAATGGTTATATAGAATAATTTGATGCTATTCAATGAATATAAGCAGAGTATTAAGATAATGGTTGAATGAATTAAATTAATCATGTTTTTGATTATATACAATGATTATAATACTTGAAAATTCAAAAACAAAAGTGGACAAAGCCACGAATATACCAATTCATTACATCTGGTTTCTTAGCACTTTTCTACTCATACGTCATCGATGCTTCCAAAGTTCCAACCAATAGCAGTGTGCATTTACAGTCTTAAGAACATTGATTAGAAGCATTTGGTAGATAATAGATTGTGCATACATTATACGGTACATATCAGACTTCCCGATTCTGATACTATTGTATAAGATTCGGTATATTTAATATATACTATATAGGTAAATAAAATTTATATGTAATTTGAAAATATCGGTATCGGGAATATCGGTGATTTTTAAGTATCGGTATCAACAATAATTATGGTATCGGTACAGCCTTACTGCAAAGCAGTCCATGTCGCTGAAGATCTTTGGAGGTAAATATAGCTTTGTAAGATCTTGAGACATTTTTTTAAAATTAATTCCTTATGTTTACATTTATTTATTGGAGATATTTTACAGTATTCTATTCATTTTGGAGACAGATTTGAAAATATTTGGAGACCAATTGTCCTCAAAAACAAATCTCAGACAGATTTGCCACACTTTGCAGACTGGTGAGGCTGCTTACAGACTGTCACAGTATAAAACTGTGGTCTGTGGAACATGATAACAGTAGTTAGCTCAAAATAAAGATTATATATGCACTTCATCCAGCAATAATCAACTAATCTTATTATCTTAGTAATACAGCTATTTTATCGAAATTTACTGATAAATTGAATAGCTACTACTCTTTCTTTCTGATCCTGCTATCCACAATATATTTCCTAATTTGTATAATCTGTCACCATCTTTTTATTTTTTATTTAAATTGTTTACATTGATTCAATTGAATAGAGTGAAGTTCTGAATATTATGTCCACTTTCAGGTGTTGCTGGCTGCAGCCATATGCACCAAGAGTGGCAAGGCGCTCCTCTCCCGTCAGTTTGTTGAGATGACTAAGGCTCGTATTGAAGGTTTGCTGGCAGCTTTCCCCAAGCTGATGAGCAGTGGCAAGCAGCATACGTTTGTGGAGACGGAGAGTGTGCGATATGTTTATCAGCCTATGGACCTGCTCTACATGCTTCTCATCACAACCAAGGCATCTAATATTCTAGAAGATCTGGAGACACTTAGACTCTTTTCTAAAGTTGTGAGTTGATGGTCATATCTTATTTTTTAAAATATGTTCTTGATTTGAAGATATGTTCTTGAAGCTTTAGTTCATCTTTTTAAGTCTGTTCTTGTGGTATTGTCTTCATGTTTCTTTTTGTGATTCAGTTTTTAACTTAAATTGTTATAAATTTGACTTAAATATAAAGGTAAATTGCACATGTTGCTTTATGATGATACTCTTTAAAATATGTGAATAATTGTTTTGAGTTTTCATATAAAAAGTACTTATTTTAATACCCTATAAAAGTTTCAATAATGAAAATTTGTCAACTTTTGAATAAAATGCCTTTACCTAAAGTTCTTGTAAAGAATATGATGACAATATCTTTGGGCTATACATGCCTAAAGAAAATAGAGGAGGGAAAGCAACTGCAGATTTTATGTAACATCTTGTATCCAATAGTTATTGTGTGGAAAATTATCATTGCACTTGAATAACTCTTGTTATTTCTAATAGGTCAGTGAAATATTTTTTTGCATTATTTATTCCATTGTTTTTGTGGTAGATGCCCTACTACCCTCCTTAATAACCTTTGAAATTCACAAATATCTAATGGAGAAATGTTGATAGCTATTCAGAAATTGGTGTTTGTATAAATATAACACTAAAGCTATTGCTTTTGTAGATTCCAACTTTTAATTATAATCCTATTAAATTCACAGTTTTAATGATTATTCTTACAGATTCCAGATTATGCCTATTCTTTGGAGGAAGATCTTATTCGTGAAAGTGCTTTTGACATCATCTTTGCATTTGATGAGATTGTAGCACTGGGCTACAGAGAGTCGGTTAATTTATCTCAAGTTAGAACTTACGTTAAAATGGACTCCCATGAAGAGAAAGTGTACAGAGCTGTCAGGGAAACTCAGGAGAAGGAGGCAAAGACCAGAATGAAGGTAAAATACATGTGAACAGTAGATTCAACTCCTCATTTAGAACATTTATAAATTTGTTGGAACATGTCTATCCATATATTTCTATTTAGTTTTCTCTTTCATCACCTAGAGTTTGCTAATTATTTCAACCTAATTTCCAGGAAAAGGCCAAGGAGCTGCAGAGGAAGAGATACGAGGAGATGAAGCGTGGAGGCGGAGGCAAGGTTGGAGGCAGCGGTTACGGTGGCATCAGCAGTGGAGGCGGAGGCAATTACAACAACAGATCCTCCACACAAGACAGTGCCCCTTCTAAACCAGCACCTATGGTCAGTTCTGATCTTCAATGCTTTCTATTCTGCTTAATCTTTCTATTTAATAATTAATTCAAGAAAACAAAGATATAGAATGTTATGAAAATCGAAATGTAAAACATAACCATGTTGCTATATTTTTTTTACCCGGGCTGGACCTCTAACTTCAAAAACTTTATTAGGGCAACCTCTATAAACTTATTATCGTGAGAAATACTGAGAATGATGTTTATTATGTGTAAATAAGATGTACTCCACTTTTTTCATAGATATTTCTTTTATATGAACTAATATGTAATTGAATTTATCATTTATTGGTTTGTAGGTAGAAACATAGTACTAACATTTTGCCGTTTCAGCCTGAGAGTCGCAATACCAACAAGGCTCCGATTGGCAACAACCGTGCCATGAAACTAGGCAGCAAAGCTAAGGACGTGGACAGTTTTGTGGATGCTTTGAAGAGTGAAGGGGAGAGGATCAGCTCTGCTAAAGTGGATGATAAGCAACGGGCACCTGAAGAGGAAATAGCCCACACAGAACCGTAAGTCATGGTGCTAGGACTGCTGAAGTGATATGAGTAGGGTTGTGACATTATGCTTTTAAAATCATAGATCTTGAGAATATCATAGACAATATGAAATGGTATCGAATATTATATACCGCAGGTTTAGGGTATATAGTACCATTAATATTTCTTGGTATTATTAGTAGCTATATAGAGACGCTTGGCTGTTCACACTGCCGTAGTGGCAGTCCTAACAATAATATTAATGGCGCTCAGGTTGTAGTGTGTTTGTCCCCTTAGAACGATTCAATACTGTTTAATTCTCTCTGTCTATAATATTTTTGGTAGCTATCTATTATTCTAAAAGCATATTGTCACATCCCTAATTATGAATCACTTTTGTAGCTAATCATTATCTTTTAACTAATTTAATACGTTCCAATATCTCGACTAATGTGGAATATAAACTATGCTTAAATACACAGTAGCTATATGTAAGAACCTTCTTTGAAAAACACTTAAGCAATAATTCCACAGTTTCGTGTCATAATTTTCTGACTAATCACAAGAATAATGTATAGGTTATATCAATATGGCTACTTGATAACATAACACTCTCTTTCAGCATCCACATAATGATCTGTGAGGATATGGTGGTTAGTGCTGGCAGAGATGGAGGTCTGCGTAACTTAGAGGTGCAGGGCATCCTCAAACTGCGCATTGCTGACGCAGAACACGGTTTCATCAAAATACAGGCAAGTTGTGAATGAAACTGCACTATTGAGATGCGTTACAGGTAGACTAAATTACGAATTGTTGGTCAGTTCCAAATCTCTGGTCTTATAAAAAAGAACAGATAGTTTTATTTTAATTGGTATCCATGATAACTGGATACATCATTGATACCAATTGAAATAATTAATAATATATAGCTTTCTCATTTATGACTGAAGTTGTGGAAGTGACCAATAATTCGTAAATTACCCTACTATTGAAGTTTAGCTGAGTGATTATATTTACTAATTTCTCTCCCCCGTCCCCTACTTTAGGTTGACAATCAGGAGGAGCGAGGCATTCAACTGCAGACACATCCCAATGTTGACAGAGAGTTGTGGAGGGCGTGCTCACAGGTGGGCATGAAGCAGCAGAACAAATCATTCCCCGTCAACACTGATGTCGGTGTCATCAAATGGCGCTTCCAAACCAGTGATGATCTTCATGTGCCTCTCACCAGTAAGAACATTGTATTCTAACTAGTTACTAAAAAGTCTCACTTCTTCATGTGCCTCTCACCAGTAAGAACATTGTATTCTAACTAGCTACTAAAAAAGTCTCACTTCTTCATGTGCCTCTCACCAGTAAGAACATTGTATTCTAACTAGCTACTAAAAAAGTCTCACTTCTTCATGTGCCTCTCACCAGTAAGAACATTGTATTCTAACTAGCTACTAAAAAAGTCTCACTTATTCATGTGCCTCTCACCAGTAAGAACATTGTATTCTAACTAGCTACTAAAAAGTCTCACTTCTTCATGTGCCTCTCACCAGTAAGAACATTGTATTCTAACTAGCTACTAAAAAAGTCTCACTTCTTCATGTGCCTCTCACCAGTAAGAACATTGTATTCTAACTAGCTACTAAAAAAGCCTCACTTCTTCATGTGCCTCTCACCAGTAAGAACATTGTATTCTAACTAGCTACTAAAAAGTCTCACTTCTTCATGTGCCTCTCACCAGTAAGTAAGCAATAATAGTAATCTTTATTGAATAAAAAGTCTACAAAAATGTACTTTGTTTATAGCTGCAGTAAGAAGTTTTTATCGAAGGGGGTAAAAATCAATTCAGGATCTATATCAAGATCAAATTTTAGTAATAAATTCAAGCCCTTATTTAAGTAATAATTACTTTTCGGGCTTAAGATGATGCAAAAGAAAATAAAAGAAGAAGAATAGAGTCGGAACTAGTATTAAAGTTTAAATTTTTCAATTTTGTTTCTTGACTTCACAATTCATTTTGTTCATTCTTTGTCTAATGCGATCGCTCCTCCCACCTTTTCCTTAGTTATTTTACTTCTTTTCAAAGACTATATTATTCCATTAAAAATAATAAAGAATTCTTACCTGTTTTTTCATTGAGTTTGTGTTTGTTTTCAGTTAACTGCTGGCCCCAAGAAGATGGCATGGGTAACTGTGACGTTAACATCGAGTACACACTAGAGGACAAGAATCTGGAGCTGAGTAATGTACTCATCACTGTACCCCTCAGCTCGGGGGTGCCGCCCCCAACCATCAACAACTGTGACGGACACCACCACTACGACAGGTGAGAGAAATTAGTATCCCATTATCATATACTTTGTTTATTGTTTTAACAGACTATTTTATAGGCAATTCATTATTATGCTTGTAAATTTCTTTAAAAAAAATCACTAGAAATTGCAAGCATATTAATGAATAAATAATATAAAACCTTTCATTAAAGCTACGGATTATCACATAAATATTTTTCTACTTATAACAAGCTTATTTAATTTTTTAATAGTGTACATTCTGTAGAATTCCATCTAATGTAAATGCAATTTGTTTCTCAGAAGTCACAGTGCCCTAGTGTGGACCATTCCCCTTCTGGACGAGTCCTCCCCTTCAGGTGCCCTGGACTTCTCCGCCAGGGGAGTACCTGACACCTTCTTCCCTGTGAAGGTGACCTTCACCTCATCTAAGAGTTACTGCAACCTCAAGGTACGTTATTTCACCAAAAGGAATATCTTGGTAACTAGCAAGCCACTTCAGTAATATCTTTGTTCAATAACAACTTCCTACACTTTTCTGCTAGTTTATTAATGATAGGTAGGGTTGTGACAATATGCTTTCAAAATCATAGATCCCGAAAATATTATAGACTGAGAGAATTAAAGAGTAGCTATAGAATAGTTCTACACCAGCGGTGGCTATATAGTATTCGATACCATTTCATTCCTAAGATCCATCATTTTCAAAGCACATTGTCACAACACTAGTGCTGATTCATCTTGTAAATAAGCTACTGCTGCTCACTAACTGTGTTTCCCCTTCAGGTTGGTGGAGTTGTTTCCATCAGTGACAGTACCCCAGTGACTCACAGCATAGACACAGTGCTGAGAACAAACAACTACATTGTAGACTAGAGCCTTTATGTTGTTAGGGGCCGTACACACGTAGGGTTTTTTAAGTCTTTCCACCAGACTTTTTGCTAAGCTCCTACTTCTTCTACGAGAATATAAGAAAAACTATATAATTATTATTAATTTTAGTTGGTAGCAGGTATCATGGATACAAACTGAAATAAAGAATAATTATATCATTTTTCTCATATTCTCGTGGAAAAAGTAGGAGTAGCTCAGCAATTAGTCTGGTTTAAAGACTTAAAAAAACCCTACGTGTGTACGGCCCTTTAGGGGGTAACCCGCCATTCTGCAGTGTGTACTTCATTGGCAAACACTATGACTCGGGAGAAAATACATTTTTTATTTTTATAAAAAGCTGCAATCTAATATAATTGATTGAAACTTTCTTCCTATTGTTCTATTGCCTTCAAGACTTTTTTTCTCATATCTAAATTGCTGTTAGTATAGTGTAAGTTACGAATTATTGGTCGGTTTCACATATTAGGTCATGTAAGAAAAAACTATATTAAATAATTATTATAATATCATTTTTCTTATGACTTTCCGACCGATAATTCATAACTTCCCCTAAAAGATTCTACTCCTCGTCACAGTTTTATACCTAATATGTTTGAACTGTTGTAAATTAGTTTACTATTGGATTCTTAAGTAATTTTGGTTTGAAGTATTATGTAAGGCAGGAGGGAAGGGGACGCTGAGATAATTTAACTAGTTTGTACATTCATCTTTTTTTTTTCTTTGTTGAAGTTCTATATCGTTTTTATAGTGAATTTATCACCAATTTTTGAGATTTGTTGAATCACCGCTTAAATATTATTGGTCTTCATTTTTGGATTATTGAATATAGTATATTTTCTTACATTAAGGTACTGCTCGTCGTTCTGATGACTCAATATAACTCTTAGGAAAAAAACTGTAAATACCATTTTACTAATCACTACTTTTGAATTGATTAATTTACAGCTTAATATTAAAATCCACTCTTCATTTCCCTCCACTTGTGATGATTTAGATTCCTTTTCTGAGTCTGGTTAGCTACTAGATTGTTTAACAAGTGTTAGGAAGCATCTTTCCATATTCAGTTAATAGTTATATGTAAGAGTAAGTATTTATTACCTAAATAAAGTTGTTTTAATTGAATATAGCTATCAAATTTTTTAAGAGTTTCTCATTATCCCAAATTTAATTAGTTTATTGCCATTTTTTATAACATTAGGTATTAGGTACAAATACGAAGAAGTGATATAACTGTAAAGTCACAGACCAAGACTATACGAGAGAGTTAGAATGAATATATTAAAATGGAACGATAAGAAGTTTTTAATCATCTGTGACTATTTTGAATTGAATAAGTGAGTTAACATATCCAGTGAGAAAGTAATAACTAGGAATGTGTATAATATTTTCAGAATCGATGATTTTAAACGCATATTGTCACAACCCAATGCAATGCCCAATACACTATAATAGTCTATAAGCCTTGATCACAACCCTAGTAATAAGTAGGGTTGTGGCAATATTAAATATGCTTTAAAAATCCCCTCAAAGCAAAATTTTTTATTTATTAAATCAACAAGGCTAATGTTTCTAATTTTACTACAAACCCCATAACTATAGAGCAGTTGAATATGCTAATTATAGAGCAGTTGAATATGCTAACTATAGAGCAGTTGAATATGCTAATTATAGAGCAGTTGAATATGCTAATTATAGAGCAGTTGAATATGCTAATTATAGAGCAGTTGAATATGCTAATTATAGAGAAGTTGAATATGCTAATTATAGAGCAGTTGAATATGCTAATTATAGAGAAGTTGAATATGCTAATTATAGAGCAGTTGAATATGCTAACTATAGAGCAGTTGAATATGTTAATTATAGAGCAGTTGAATATGCTAATTATAGAGCAGTTGAATATGCTAACTATAGAGCAGTTGAATATGCTAATTATAGAGCAGTTGAATATGCTAATTATAGAGCAGTTGAATATGCTAATTATAGAGCAGTTGAATATGTTAATTATAGAGCAGTTGAATATGCTAATTATAGAGCAGTTGAATATGCTAATTATAGAGCAGTTGAATATGCTAACTATAGAGAAGTTGAATATGCTAATTATAGAGCAGTTGAATATGCTAATTATAGAGCAGTTGAATATGCTAATTATAGAGCAGTTGAATATGCTAATTATAGAGCAGTTGAATATGCTAACTATAGAGAAGTTGAATATGCTAATTATAGAGCAGTTGAATATGCTAATTATAGAGCAGTTGAATATGCTAACTATAGAGAAGTTGAATATGCTAATTATAGAGAAGTTGAATATGCTAATTATAGAGCAGTTGAATATGCTAACTATAGAGCAGTTGAATATGCTAATTATAGAGCAGTTGAATATGCTAATTATAGAGCAGTTGAATATGCTAATTATAGAGCAGTTGAATATGCTAATTATAGAGCAGTTGAATATGCTAATTATAGAGCAGTTGAATATGCTAATTATAGAGCAGTTGAATATGCTAATTATAGAGCAGTTGAATATGCTAATTATAGAGCAGTTGAATATGCTAATTATAGAGCAGTTGAATATGCTAATTATAGAGCAGTTGAATATGCTAATTATAGAGCAGTTGAATATGCTAATTATAGAGCAGTTGAATATGCTAATTATAGAGCAGTTGAATATGCTAATTATAGAGCAGTCGAATATGTTAATTATAGAGCAGTTGAATATGCTAATTATAGAGCAGTTGAATATGCTAACTATAGAGAAGTTGAATATGCTAATTATAGAGAAGTTGAATATGCTAATTATAGAGCAGTTGAATATGCTAACTATAGAGAAGTTGAATATGCTAATTATAGAGCAGTTGAATATGCTAATTATAGAGCAGTTGAATATGCTAATTATAGAGCAGTTGAATATGCTAATTATAGAGCAGTTGAATATGCTAATTATAGAGCAGTTGAATATGCTAATTATAGAGCAGTTGAATATGCTAATTATAGAGCAGTTGAATATGCTAATTATAGAGCAGTTGAATATGCTAATTATAGAGCAGTTGAATATGTTAATTATAGAGCAGTAGAATATGCTAATTATAGAGCAGTTGAATATGCTAATTATAGAGCAGTAGAATATGCTAATTATAGAGCAGTTGAATATGCTAATTATAGAGCAGTTGAATATGCTAATTATAGAGCAGTTAAATATGCTAATTATAGAGCAGTTGAATATGCTAATTATAGAGCAGTTGAATATGCTAATTATAGAGCAGTTGAATATGCTAATTATAGAGCAGTTGAATATGCTAATTATAGAGCAGTTGAATATGCTAATTATAGAGCAGTTGAATATGCTAATTATAGAGCAGTCGAATATGTTAATTATAGAGCAGTTGAATATGCTAATTATAGAGCAGTTGAATATGCTAATTATAGAGCAGTTGAATATGTTAATTATAGAGCAGTAGAATATGCTAATTATAGAGCAGTTGAATATGCTAATTATAGAGCAGTTGAATATGCTAATTATAGAGCAGTTGAATATGCTAATTATAGAGCAGTTGAATATGTTAATTATAGAGCAGTTGAATATGCTAATTATAGAGCAGTTGAATATGCTAATTATAGAGCAGTTGAATATGCTAATTATAGAGCAGTTGAATATGCTAACTATAGAGCAGTTGAATATGCTAACTATAGAGCAGTTGAATATGTTAATTATAGAGCAGTAGAATATGCTAATTATAGAGCAGTTGAATATGCTAATTATAGACAGAGATGGGCGGGAAAGTACTTCCCAAGTACCAAGTAAAAGTACTAAGTAACAAGTAAGTACTTCAAGTACTACTTGAAGTACTTTCTAAAAAGTACTTTGAATAATTACTTAGAAGTACTTTTTACAAGTACTTGTTACTTTCCAAGTAAAAAGTACTTTGCAAAGTACATTTTTTCCTTTCAGTCAAGAGATTTTAAAAGATTAGTTCTAAAATCTCTACAAAATTGATTCTTTTTCTCATCAACACTGTATTAACAGCAACTGGATAAAAACTAGAGTTTGAAAAGGTCCAACATGTTGGAAAATTGTTTGCCAAGCAGTAAAATTGAAATCTTTGTCAAACAGTAGAATCGAAAACTAAGACTGTAAGACATTGTATACTTTTATGTGACGGTGAATATTTATATATTCTGACATACAATCATGTTTAGAGACTATGAGTTATATTGACCAATTTAAGAACATTGAATATAATTATTTTGTGATACCTAGATATCACAACCAATATTTACCAAACACATTGACAAATTATAAGCGTGTGGACGTGTACAGTTATTCACTGTGATGATGTACTATCAGATAAAAGAGTCACTGTGATGATATATTATCAGAGAAAAGAGTCACTGTGGTGATGTACTATCAGATAAAACGTCATGGTGATTATGTACTATCAGAGAAAAGAGTCACAGTAATGTTGTACTATCAGAGAAAAGAGTCACCATCAGAAAAAAGAGTCACTGTGGCGATGTACCACCTGAAAAAAGAGTCACTGTGATGATGTACTATCAGAGAAAAGAGTCACTGTGATGATGTACTATCAGAGAAAAGAGTCACTGTGATGATGTACTATCAGAGAAAAGAGTCACTGTGATGATGTACTATCAGAGAAAAGAGTCACTGTGATGATATACCATCAGAGAAAAGAGTCACTGCGATGATGTACTATCAGAGAAAAGAGTCACTATGATGATGTACTGTCAGAGAAAAAAGTCACTGTGATGATGTACTATCAGAGAAAAGAGTCACTGAGAAGATGTACAATCAGAGAAAAGAGTCACTGCGATGATGTACAATCAGAGAAAAGAGTCACTGAGAAGATGTACTATCAGAGAAAAGAGTCACTGCGATGATGTACTATCAGAGAAAAGAGTCACTATGATGATGTACTATCAGAGAAAAGAGTCACTATGATGATGTACTATCAGAGAAAAGAGTCACTGTGATGATGTACTATCAGAGAAAAGAGTCACTGTGATGATGTACTATCAGAGAAAAGAGTCACTGTGATGATGTACTATCAGAGAAAAGAGTCACTATGATGATGTACTATCAGAGAAAAGAGTCACTATGATGATGTACAATCAGAGAAAAGAGTCACTGCGATTATGTACAATCAGAGAAAAGAGTCACTGAGAAGATGTACTATCAGAGAAAAGAGTCACTGCGATGATGTACTATCAGAGAAAAGAGTCACTATGATGATGTACTATCAGAGAAAATAGTCACTGTGATGATGTACTATCAGAGAAAAGAGTCACTATGATGATGTACTGTCAGAGAAAAGAGTCACTATGATGATGTACTATCAGAGAAAAAAGTCACTGTGATGATGTACTATCAGAGAAAAAAGTCACTATGATGATGTACTATCAGAGAAAAAAGTCACTATGATGATGTACTATCAGAGAAAAAAGTCACTGTGATGATGTACTATCAGAGAAAAGAGTCACTGTGATGATGTACTATCAGAGAAAAGAGTCACTATGATGATGTACTGTCAGAGAAAAAAGTCACTGAGAAGATGTACTATCAAAGTTAACAGCATAAATTATTAGTTTTTAAATTGTATAGTAAATGTACTTGGTACTTGAAAGTACTTTAAAAAATACTTGGTACTTGTACTTTGAAAGTACTTTTTTATTTGAGTACTTGGACAACTACTTCAAGTACATTGATTTACGAGTACTTGTACTTAGTACTTAAGTACTTTCGATGTACTTTTCGCCCATCTCTGATTATAGAGCAGTTGAATATGCTAATTATAGAGCAGTTGAATATGCTAATTATAGAGCAGTTGAATATGTTAATTATAGAGCAGTTGAATATGCTAATTATAGAGCAGTTGAATATGCTAATTATAGAGCAGTTGAATATGCTAACTATAGAGCAGTTGAATATGTTAATTATAGAGCAGTAGAATATGCTAATTATAGAGCAGTTGAATATGCTAACTATAGAGCAGTTGAATATGTTAATTATAGAGCAGTAGAATATGCTAATTATAGAGCAGTTGAATATGCTAATTATAGAGCAGTTGAATATGCTAATTATAGAGCAGTTGAATATGCTAATTATAGAGCAGTTGAATATGTTAATTATAGAGCAGTTGAATATGCTAATTATAGAGCAGTTGAATATGCTAATTATAGAGCAGTTGAATATGTTAATTATAGAGCAGTTGAATATGCTAATTATAGAGCAGTTGAATATGCTAATTATAGAGCAGTTGAATATGTTAATTATAGAGCAGTTGAATATTTTAATTATAGAGCAGTTGAATATGTTAATTATAGAGCAGTTGAATATGCTAATTATAGAGCATAAATACTCATGTAAAGAAATTATTGTATTATCAGTGTGAAAATTAGTCAATGTAATTCAAGTATACCCTTAATGAAAAGCTAGGAATTGAAACGAACACACGCTATAACTTCCGAAGATAATTCGAAATTTGCTTTTTCTGGGCATATGAAACTAATATATGTATACTTAATTAAAGATATATTTTATATATATTCTGAATTTACATTGAGTTACGAAGAATGAAACATTCTATGATTTAGATCAGAAGATAACTCCACATTGTTCGTATGTTTGTACGTACACAATCATATCCGGAATGTACCACGAATGTTACGACTGAATTGGGTGTCCCGACTAGTCAGTCTGTTATTTCCAGTTCATCCCTGGTGGAGAAAGGTCTTCAAGCAGCTCCAAGTGTTCACTGAAGTTATATACGTAATTACATACAAACAATGACTTCTGATGTTAAAATGGTGAGTGGTAAAATAATATCGGTACCTATCGTAGGCCTGGTCTCTAGTTAATTATTCCAATAACTCTTAGACAATTTAAAGTGTCGCGTTATATATCTCATATTCTAGAAAGCTTTTATTTAAAATTTTTTATAAAATTATTCATCGTATCTATGTTAAACAACATTCATCTTTCTTTTTCATGTCATATAGTAATGATTAATTGATTATATACTTTTATAAGTGTCATAACTCATTTAGTTGTTTACCATGTTTCAAAGTATGTCAGAGAATGATGTAAATTTGCTTCAATCTATACAGTAAAATTTGTGAATAACCAAAGTTTCTAATTTGTATAGTTTGTCATGTTTCTGCAATAGGTAGAACTAGATTAAAACATATGGGCTAAAAGATAAATAAGAGTATAATTTATTAGTGAACTGAACTGCACTAGAATAACTGTCAGCTGACAAAAAAATTGTGTTTTGTCTAGCACGATGTATTTTTTCCATTACTGTTTCAAAAATATCTTGGTCCAATACAAATATTGTCTAGGACGAGGTTTACTTACTACGAAAATTTGTTGTACAATGTATATTAAGCTGCAGTGTATCACATATTGTTCCATTCAGAGTAAATATTTCGTACCAAATCTTTCGTATAGTTTTACATCTATTTTAATCAATCTTTTCTATCCTTTCCTTGTATTTTACCAATCCTAATTACTATTTTCAGTCTATTTTATACCATCATTCGTAATTTTTCCGTGTCAATTATATCTTATATTTTCTACTTTACCAAATCAGTCATTCCATTTCCATCAATTTTACCCAATCTTGGGTATCCTACACTATCAGCTCTTAAATATGTACTCTATCGGACGTACCTACACTAACCGATCCCGAATTCTCCACGTGGTTTCACGACTAAATTGGGTTTCCGACTATTCAATCGGTCGTTTTCAGTTCATCCCTTGTGGAGCACTTAAATATGTACTCTATCGGACGTACCTACACTAACCGATCCCGAATTCTCCACGTGGTTTCACGACTAAATTGGGTTTCCGACTATTCAATCGGTCGTTTTCAGTTCATCCCTTGTGGAGCACTTAAATATGTACTCTATCGGACGTACCTACACTAACCGATCCCGAATTCTCCACGTGGTTTCACGACTAAATTGGGTTTCCGACTATTCAATCGGTCGTTTTCAGTTCATCCCTTGTGGAGCTCTAACTGTTCACTGAGGTTACATTTCCTATAACCTTAAAACAATTTGAACTATTGCATTATACTGTATATTTATGTTTAAAGAAACATTTTATAGTTATAACTAGTTACTATTGAGTAGTGATGGGAGGAGGTTGTTGTTATTAAACACCTCTGTTAATTATCTCGTGCGTCAGACCTGTGTTTCGCTTAGTCAGCACATTCGAGTGACCGGTGACTGTACTTTGCTGGTTCTGACTGTACTTTGTAATTGTTAATCCCTTATGCAGCGCAATTAGCAGCGTTACTGCTATTCTTAAGTGCTTTTATTTAGGTTGTTTTTATCGTCAGTTAGTTTTGATTTTTATCTCTTTTAACCTTTTTATTCTGTAGTAAGCTGGTAAGTTAACCTTGTTTAGTTGTGTTGCAGGAGGTTTAAGTTACAGCTGAGGTAGGAATTGTTGGTCTGCCTGGTGAACTCTGAACGTCTGCCAGGTGTTTCCAGAGTACTGAGCAGGGAGGTTGTTGACCCCTGAATGCTCATGGGCACTCCGGTTGAGGGGTGCTGGTGGCATTTGCTCTGTTTTGCCAGTCAGACTGCTATTTTATTTTAATGATTGAGGGTGAGGATGTGCTCTGTAGCTCATGTGACACACGTAATAACCGAAAGAAAAGAGTTATATGTGCACTGTGTTCTGGATGGTTTCACATGTCATGTGTGGGACTGACCAGGGCACAGGCGTCAGTTATAGTAAGATGGGTTTGTGTGGCGTGTCGAGGGCGGGGTACAATCGATGACCCCCAGGGGCGGTCCAATCAGCTGGTGAATTTGGAGGCATATATTGGTGGCTGTCGTAGCAGGTTGAGAGTCCTAAATACGATTCCCAGGGGATCAGTAATAGCTGTGGCGGGAGCCCTCCAACTGTTATTGCAGGGGGCTCTGACGCAGAAAACCCAATTAGCATGGACAAGGCTTATGAGCTTCTGCTACTGGGGGCTACAGTGCCCAGATGGCGGTAGGGAAGGTCGTAAGGTTTCTCTTGCTACCAAAATCAATCGGCAGGTGGCCCAGTTTTTAGAGACTGACTCCCTACCTACGCTGCCTGAACCCATAATCCCAGTTGTTAATAATCGACACGCTTCAGACGATGACAAGTTACAAAAGTTGAAAAAAAAGTGACAGCTAAGTTTGCAGATGGTGACGTGAGTGGAGCAGTTCGTGAGCTGTCATCTTCGGATGGACTGGCCCAACGAAATGAAGAGACTGTCAGAGCGTTGAGGTCTAATCACCCGCCTGCCCCGCTAGACTTGATGATGCCAGAGCCTCCGGATAATTCTCTAGTTGTGCCTATTGTTTCGGAGGAGGATGTCCGGAGGGCTGTTAATTCTTTTCGTCCTGGTTCTGCCGGAGGACCTGATGGCCTCAGGCCAGGTCATTTGAAGACGCTATTGTCCCATTCATCTGCAGAGGCTGGAGTACGTCTTTTGACCACTCTGACAGATTTTGTGAATGCGATATTGAGAGGAGAAGTTCCTGATTTTGCTTTGTCAACTTTCTATGGAGCCACATTGTGCGCTTTAACCAAAAAGGATGGTGGCATCAGACCCATAGCAGTTGGTAATACCTTGCGTAGGTTGGCTGCCAAGGTTGGTGCGCGCCCCTTATCACACTCTCTTGGTAGTGAATTAAGACCGGTTCAGCTTGGGTTCTCTACGAAGGGTGGCTGTGAAGCTGCCGCACATTCTGCAAGACGGTACTTGAATGACTGTAACCATAGGAGGGTGTTTCTCAAGGTGGATATGAAAAACGCTTTCAATTGTCTGAGGAGAGATACCTTCCTTACTGTTATTCGTAACCGTGTGCCGGAGCTATATAGACTCCTTTGGCAAGCTTATTCTTCGCCTTCAGCTTTGTTTTTTGGTGAAGAGGTGCTGAGGTCGGAGACAGGTATCCAGCAGGGTGACCCTTTTGGACCGGCTATGTTTGCTCTTGGAATTGACGAGGTGGCTCGCAGGGTTGAGTCAGAGTTCAATGTATGGTATCTGGACGACGCAGCCATGGGAGATACACCGGAGAGAGTTTTGGAGGACGTAAAAACCTTGATAGATGGGTTGAGTGCCATCGGACTTGAAGTTAATAGCGCGAAATGTGAGCTGACCATTCTCGATGATAATGCCCCTGGTGAAACAGAATTGTTGTTCCGGGCAGTGCTTCCAAATGTCAGAGTGGTTCATAAGGACAATTGCTCCTTGTTGGGTGCGCCTTTAAGTGACTTGGGTATCCCCGAGGAGATTTTAAGGAAGAAAGAAGATCTGGATCTCATGGTCTCTCGATTGCGGGTGGCGGATAACCATCAAGCCTTCTTTTTGTTGAGAAATGTTTTCTCCATTCCGAAGCTACAATATGTTCTGCGGGCTTCTCCAGCTTACAAGCACGTAGTCGAACTTAGCTGCTTTGATGAATCACTTAGATCTGCCGTTGCCAGTGTGACCAATGTAGAGATGTCAGCTGATTCTTGGGTTCAGGCAACTTTACCGGTTGGCCTTGGTGGACTAGGTTGTAGGAAAGTTGGAGATATTGCCTTGCCTGCTTTTGTGTCTTCAATGTATTCTGAGAGTGATTTGGTTGAAACTATTCTTTCTAATATTAATATAGTCGATACCGGAGAGCTTACGGATGCAGTTGGGACATGGAGGCAGGGTTTACAGGCTGGTCTCCCGGTACCAGTCCATGAGTCCAGTCAAAAAGAATGGGATACACCACGGGCTCATTCATTAATGGAGAGTCTGCTGGCTAGAGCTGATCAGGTGGCAAGGGCACGACTATTATCTGCATCTCTTAAAGAAACTGGAGTGTGGTTGAACGCGATTCCCATACCGTCATTGGGTACACAGCTCGATCCAGAGGTCCTGAGGGTAGCCATTGCTCTCAGAGTTGGTGCCAGAGTTTGTGAACTTCATTCTTGCCGCTGTGGCAGTGGGATGGATGTCAGAGGACTGCATGGCCTGTCTTGTAGGTACAGTTCTGGGCGTCACCCAAGACATGCAGCAATGAATGATGTGGTAAAACGGGCTTTGCAGAGAGCAGGACTCCCTTCAGTACTTGAGCCTCCTGGACTTGACAGAGGTGATGGTAAACGCCCAGATGGTATTACTGTGTTTCCTTACATGAATGGAAAGAGTCTGATTTGGGATTGCACGCGTGTCGACACATTTGCCGAGACACACCTCAATGATTCCGCAGTTGAGGCCGGATCAGCTGCCGGGGCTGCGGAGAACCGTAAACGTCAGAAATACTCCGCCCTTGGAGATGCATACATATTTGAGCCAATTGCTATAGAGACCACAGGAGCGTACGGTAGAACGACCTCCTTGATCATGAAGTCCATAGGTAGACGCCTTGTTGAGACAACGAATGATCCAAGGGAGTCTGCCTGGTTCCAACAGCGAATGGCTCTTGCGATCCAGAGAGGGAATGCCTTCAGCATCCTCTCAGCCGCGAAGGAGAGGTTTTAGAGGGTCGGGTCCACCCCTTCAGGGAACTCAACCCCTCACTCGTAGTTCCTGAAGGAATTTCCTCTTCTTGTTTTTAATGGAAAAATATTGTCTTTTTAAACAAAAAAAAAAACTAGTTTATTCACCGTACATTCATTTTTCTTATCTATATTTCTTATCTATATCAAACAATAATGATTATCAAAATTTAGAAAAGTCATAACTCAGCATCTAGTAGTGTACTTACAATGTTTCAAAGTGTTTCAGGAAAGGAAAATTAATTTGATTCGATCGTTATATTCATATTTGTAGATAACCAAATTTTTAACTGTTTTGTTTTGCTATAATTCAATGATAAGTTCAGCTTCCAAAGAGAGGAAATAAAATGGGCTACATTATAAATTAAAAAATGGGCTACATTATATATCCTGTACCAAATCAACATTTACAAGCATAGGTGGTTCAACGAAATGTCTGACCAATACTGTCAAAGCCATACCTACAATAACTTCTGCAGTTGTAAAGGAGCTTCCCAGGATACAATAACATTTATGGTATGGTATCAGCTCATCGAATCTAGGTTGAAGTGACCACGGCTTCACCGGAAATTATGACTCCAACCACACTTTGAAATATGGGACTCCCTGCTTAAACTAAGTCACTTCAAATTTTTTTTCTCATCAATTACTAACTATAGGCATTGGTTAAATGGTATTTCCATTATTTTATTCTTAACTGTGTTATGTATCAAACAACGACACATACTTCTTATCCAAGTATAATATCTATAAATACTTAAAAAGGATAAGGATAAAGAAAGGATGACTTGCTCAGGCGGTATAATGACAAAAACTGAACTAATCAAGTATACAATCAGACGTTGCAGTAAAGTGCACGCCACAAAAACATCAATCAAATAAATTCCTTTTATAGAGTAAACATTTAAACATCAATACACAACATCCCTCCTCTCGTAAATAAAGCTTAAACAAACAACATTTAAATGGTTTCAATTAATCTTCTTGGAGGTTTAATAGTTCTACTAGATATTCTGACAGTTGTTTTATCAGATCTATCAATGGCTACAGTTTTAGTGTTAGTTGCATTATTATTAAGATCTTGTTCATAGGAAATTGGGGAATTACTATTGTTTACATTAGGAACAAAATTATTTGTAACTGTAGGCATTTCATCATGAGGAAGGTTAGAAGAGCAAATCTCATTATCAAAGTTATTTAACATATTATATCTAGTTTTAAGTTGATCCGAATGTCTACGCTAAAACAAACAACCAGATTCAGTGAAAACCTTGACTTCATAATTTCTAGCACCTTTTACTTCTTCAATAACTCCAGGCAACCATTGCTTTCCTCTACCATAATTCTTAGCAAAAACTGCTTGTCCAGCTACAAATTTACTATCTGAACAATCAAGAGACCTAGAATTAGTTACAACACTACTTTCTTCCTCCTTTTCTTTAGCTGTTATACAAATATCCAGAGGGGATTTGAATTTTCTACCAAATAACATTTCAGCTGGGCTTTCTTTTACTCCAGAATGAACAGTTTTCCTATAATTATAGAGAAATCTGCACACTCTTATATTATAGATCCACTTTGAAACTTTTGCATTCCTTCTTTAAAAGTTCTAACAGCTCTTTCAGCTAATCCATTAGATGCTGGATGAAAAGGAGCTGGGTTGATCAGTTTAATTCCATTTTTATCATAGAATTGTTTACTTTCAGCAGAAACAAAGTATGCAGCATAATCAGATACTACAGTGTTTGGAATGCCAAAATTTGCACAACTTTTCCTTAATAGCTCAATGGTGCTACTACTTGTCAAATTAGTTGTACAATGAACATCTATGAACTTAGTGTAAGAATCAACAATTATTAAGAAGTACTTATTTTCTATTGAACCACAGTAGTCAATATGAATTGTACTCCAAGGTTTTGAAGCAAAATTCCACATTAACTTTCCCTGGGTTACATGCTTGTTTCTAATGCAACATTCATTACAGCTTTTAGCCATTTCCTCAATGTCCACAGAAAGACCTGGCCACCATATGTGTTGTCTGGCTTCAGCCTTCATAGCTACAATACCATTATGACATGAATGAAGCATATTCAACACATTAGTTCCAATAACAGATGGAACAACAATTCTGTTCTTAAAAAGTAGGACATTATCATGAATTGACAAATCATTTTTTACATGCATATATTCATTGCATTCTGTTGAATTTTTGGTCCATCCATACCTAACCATGGAAATCAATTTACTTAGTACAGAATCTGCCTTAGTTAGTTTCCTAACATTATCAAAAGAAAAATCAAATGAGTCCATTGCCTGAATTAATCTAACATATTCAGCAGGAGTTTCAGACTTAATGTTATCTATTGGCAATCTACTAAGAGCATCAGCTACTAAATTAGTTTTACCACTTTTGTGAACCATATCATAATCATACTGAGATAGAAGCAAAGACCATCTAATTAATCTAGCATTTGAATCATTAGGAATAGATTTATTCCTACCAAACAATGCTAAGAGGTTTGTGATCAGTCCTAAGTTCAAAATTCCTACCTAATAAAAAATATTTGAACTTTGTCACTCCAAATACAATAGCTAAGCCTTTTCTGTCTGTTTGGGAGTAATTTTTCTCAGCAGATGTCAATTTCTTACTGGAAAATGCAATTGGTTTTTCTATGCCATTCTCTACTTGCAATAAAACTGCTCCCACCCCAATTGGAGAAGCATCTGAGTCTAGAATTAACTTAGATTTACCATCAAAACAAGTCAACACTTCTGATTTACAAAGTGATCTCTTAATTAATTCATAAGCAATTTTACATTGCTTTGTCCAACAATATTTAGCATTATGTTTTGTCAAATCATACAATGGTGATAAAATATCAGAGAATCTATGAATAAAGCGACTGTAATAAGTCACAACTGTAATAAATGACTGCAGCTCATGTAAGTTCTGTGGTTCAGGAGCCTCAAGTATGGCTTTAATCTTGTTAAGGGATGGTGATAAACCATTCTCAGAAATCACATAGCCAAGAAAATCAATTATTCTCTTACTAAATTCACATTTAGCCACATTCAACTTCACATTAGCTTCAGCCAGTCTGTCTAACACAAGTTTTACTTTCTCATATTGTTCATTTTGGGACTTACAACAAACCAATATATCATCAAGATACACAATTACACCTTCAATATCACTAAGCAATTGTGATAAAATCTCTGAAAAATTCCAGGTGCAGAAGCCATGCCAAAAGGTAATCTTAGAATTTAAATAATCCCTTTTCAAATGAAATAACAAGGTATTTCTGGTCTTCTTCAGATACTTTAATCTGAAGATAGGCATTACACAAATCTAATTTAGAAAAAAATCTTATTTCCACCCACTGCCGCAAGCATTTCATAAAGCTTCGGCATAGGGTATTTCTCAATGTTTAATTGTGAATTAACATATTTAAAATCACTAAAAATCCTCATTTTTCCACTACTTTTAAGAACTGGAACAATGGGTGAAGCCCAATCACTAAAAGCAACAGGTTCAATGATATTAGTATCAATCAGTTTTTGCAAAGCTTCATCAACTAAAGGTTTCTGTGCTAAAAGCACTTGCCTGGCTTTGATATACTTAGGAATATTATCCTTTTTCATGTAAAGCTTGGCTTCTACACCTGCAATTGGCATGTTTTCATTAATCTTATAGTTATCAAGCAATTCATTAGGTTTCTTCTTACTATTTACTCCTAATTTTTCATGTAAACCTGTAAGTTTAATCTCTAGTTTCTTCATTAATTCTCTACCACAAATATTATTACACTTAAGATCAGTAATGTAAAACCTATGGTTAACTTTAATCTTATCAAATCTAACTAATAAATCAATTTGACCTTTTACATCAATTTTATGTCCTCCATATGCTGACAAATGTTTAGTTGCTGGATTAATTTTAATATTCATATCTCTGATCCAGTTTTCAGTTAATAAGGATACACAAGATCCTGAATCAATTTCTAAAGGAACATTTACATTATTGATCAGAAAATCATAAATCTCAGGTTTAACAGAGTTAACAGTATTTGAATTGATCTTCAAAATTCTGTGCTCATCACCATCATTTACACTGTGGTTGCGAAACTTGTTTTCATCCCCTAGATGGACATCTTGGTAGTGTTCATCCTCGGAGACTTTCCGCACACCCTTTGAAGATGGTTTCTTACCATTGTTGCGATAGGAGCCATTCCGATTTGCATCATTTTGCTTCTGTCGGCAGACTTTCTCCATGTGACCCTTTTTTCCGCAGAATCGACAGTCCAGGTTTTAAATCTACATGTAGCACTGGAGTGTGGAAAACCACAATGCTTACATTTAAGTGAGTCACTCACACTTGAACTTTTTGATGTTGTCTTTTGTATGACAGAAGCAGAAGATTGTTGAATACTGAGCTTCTCTCCCTCTCCCATGTGAGCTTTCTCAAGGGACAATAATCTGTCAAGAAGTTTAGCAGAAGTCAGTTCTTCCAGCTTCAAATCTTCAGCAAGTATATACTTGAAGTACGGCAACTTATCCACTGTGATGAACAGTTGGTCACGCAGTCGTGAATCAAAGGTTGCACCAAAATTGCAATCCTTAGCCAATCCTTTAAGATCAGCATAAACTCCTTTGAGCGTTTCGTTAGCTTGTTTTCTACGTTGTTGAAACAGACACAAGCTGCGATGATATGATGGTTTAGTTATAAAATGCTGTTTAAGTAACCCTACCAGTTGATCATAAGTTTTAGTTGTAGGCAAATCAGGTGCAGTCAAATTTGCCAGAGTTCCAAACATCTTGGTACCCATGCAAACAAAAGTAAATTCTTCTTTTTGGCATCCTCAGTTATCTCTTGAGTGGCTAGATGTGCCTCAAAGAGAGCTAAATAAACATAAAATGTCAGTTCATCTGGGTTGAACGGACCAATCTTTACTGCACTGGTTGCCATGTTTAGATTTGTGGGAAATGTACCTATTTGCACTCTCCCGAAAGTAGAAAATCAAAAACGTACCTTGGTACACACACTAGGTGTGTTTACCTTCTGGCTAATCTTGTGAGCCAATCAGATAGCTCCAACAAGAAATCTGGTCGGTGCCAACACTAGGTGTGTTCACCAGAAAATTAAGTCTAAACACTTGAAATCGTTGAAATAAACTGGTTTATCCTTGTCGCCATTTATTTGTTATGCATCAAACAACGACACATACTTCTTATCCAAGTATAATATCTATAAACACTTATAAAAGGATAAGGATAAAAAAGGATGACTTGCTCAGGCGGTCAGTCAGTCAGTTTATCTTCGAATGCGCCTTCTCATCGGCTTCATCATCCCCAGTCTTCTTCCACATCTTCATCCAGTTCACTCTTCTCTTCTTTCTATCACCCTCCTCTTCCTCCACATTTTCATCAAAATTTCGCTTTTCTTTCTTCTTCCCTCCTCTCCAAACAAAAGTCTCCAACAACAGCCTGTCTCCCCTCCACCCTCGGTCTCTGCAGCTCAAAAGCCTCTCTCCTTTCCTCCTCCAGCTCTCAACAATCCAACACAAAGTGCAACAAATCCTCCACCTGTCCTACCTCTCCACATATCAAGCATCTCTCCTCATCCCTGTCTCTTCTCATGTCTCCCAGCCATAAGCAGTTGGTTCTTGCTCTAAACCATATTCTGTCTCTCTCGCCTCCCTCGTAGTCCTCCTCTCTCATCTCCTCCTTGTACTTCCTATACAGCCAAAGCGTGCTCCTCTCATAAATCTCCTCTCTCCACTCTTCTTTTTACCTCCCGTGCGTGAAGAACGACCATAATTATTATGTGAAATGAGACGCGCCGGGAACTTACTTCAACTCCAACCAACCAATTAAGAGAAAACCTGGCGCCTTTCCGTGGCTAGAGAGATCAGGTCACACCCTGCGTTCTGTCACCGTCTCAGGGACTGCCTTTGGGTGGCCCCTGTGAAGGTGGCAGTGATTGGCGGGTTTGACTGACCAAGTCCAGGATAAAACTTGGAGCTAATGATTGTACCCAAACTTTGCTCCTAAGCCTGATGGAGATTCTTTCTTTGTCAGGTTTAGGAGTACGGTTTGGAGTGCTTAGGTTCCAAGTGGGAAGTGATGGAGAGAGATTCACCTTGTTCCGTTGTTAACCCAACGTCGAGCGCACAGCTGGCTGTGCACAGGGGCCATCCTTGGATGGGCATATTGTGCCTTTTGATGGTCCCTTTATCCTTGTGACTCCTTGTGACTCTGTTTCAGACATTATTAAGAGCCACTGGCTATGCAAAATCGACTGTTTATCGAGTTGTTGCTGCTTTTGATGCTGAGGGTAAGGTTCAGAGAAGTCGACACTGTCCCGCAGTGATCGAAAGAGAACCAAAACATTACTTGCTGGGCTGAAAAGGATGTTGAAATCAGACCCAAGCCAGCCGATGTCAAAACTGGCACAAAAGCGCAGCGTGAGTCGTAGCAACATCAGCAGGGCAGTCAAGGAAGACCTTGGTATGAAGTCATACGTAAGGAGAGTCCGTAACCTCCTAACTATCCGCTCCAGAGCCCTCAGAGCTGAAAGATGCCCAAAGCTTCTGAACCATCTGAAACACAAAGGAGTACATGTCCGCGTTTCTGTTGACGAGAAAAAGTTCGTTGTTGATGAGGTTGCAAATTGCCAAATGCCAGAACACTCGGGTAGTTGCCTCCGATCGTTCAGAAGTTCCTCCTGTGATGCAGAGCAAAAATCCCGCTTCTGTGATGGTTTTTGCAGCCGTCGCAAGTGATTGTAAGGTGATGCCTCCTCATTTCATCGAAGCGAGTCTTAAAATCAACGCAGCGGATTACTTGAAAATTCTGAAAGATGTTTTGATGCCGTGGATACGTAGGAACTACGACCCCTTCAAAGTGATGCTCGTTCAAGACTGTGCGCCCGCGCATGGAGCAAAGAAAGTTCAGGATTTCCTGAAGGAGAATCTTCCTTTGATGGTCCCGAAGGATAATTGGCCCAGCAGCTCCCAGATCTGAATGTTTGTGACTATTGGCTGTTTGACGTCATTGAGGGAGAGTCTATCGTAACTTCACATCCAAGTGTCAACTCTCTGAAGGCCGCCATTCGTCGGACATTTCGTAATCTTGACCCCGAGGATGTAAAAAGGAGTTGTTCACGGTTTCGCTCGAGAATCTCCCGAATTATTGACGCAAAGGGTAGTCACATAGAATGATATTGTTCTGTAGACAATAACGAACAAATAAGTACAAGTAAAAATAACATTTAATCATTATTTGCCTTTCAAAATAGCGAATTTAACAAAAAAATTATATTAGTCCCAATTTAGTTGCACGACCCTGTATTCGACTTTGAGGTTCAATCACCATTTTCGCTTTTCTTATACACGAAACCCTTATAAAATGACTTTAAGCTTCAACATGCAAATACGAGGAATTATGAGCCGCATGGTGACAAACAAGAAATGCGTTGTTTTGGTGATGTCATATTTTTTCGTCGTCTACTAGTTACTATACCCATTATGTTCATGTACCCTGGAACTTCCCAACCCCTTGATGGAAGACCAAGTCTTAAAGGGGCAGTAAACTTTTTAAAAAATGCAATTTTTTGTTAAGAAAATGTCGTTAGTAATTAGTTGTATACATATACATATAGTTAATTCGTCTTATTTATAAGTAATACCCGTAAAAAAAATAATAATTTGGTCTTAAGTCCAGCGTTCACCGCAGGTGGTGCTGCGTATTGTTATTATTTAAATTCCTGATCAGCTGTTTAAAATGAGAAGCAATCCTATAATGGTTCTTTAACGTCTACGCTAAAGATTAACTTTATAGAAACAATTTAAAGCTAGTAAATACTATGTAGGGGTAGTATGACGATTGTGTGCGTATTACGTGATTGTTTTGGTCAATCTTTTGTTTACAATTCACATTTGTAGTTCCAACCATATTTATTCTATCTTGTTAATAAATAGCTTCTTCAAAATAAGGATGAAGATTTACAAAACTTTAGGATTGAAACTATTTAAGCACACTGTCAGATGGATGAAATGAATTTTATGACGTATTTGCAAGAACCAACTAGTCAGGTCCCTTAACTTTAGTTCCTCCTGCCAGTAAGATGGTGTCAGACACTTATGTAGGAATGAACTGTTCGAGAAGAACCTATTTGAGTTTATCAGCGATTACAGGCCGCTAAACTCGGTGATCAGAAGTGGAATGAGATATATAACGGTTCTTTATAGTTGGTATCCTACTAAATAAAGTGATGTATCATAACTTTGATGACCCTAGAAAACATGATGCGAGAGATAATGAGATTATTTATAAAGATCAGACAAAGTGGAAAAATTCAGCTTCAAAATCATGCGTTGTATGAAGGATAGGAAACTCTCAAAACAGATGCCATGTTGTAATTATTAATTTCGGGATTTAAGAATTGTCCCTATCCACTTCGAGGAGACCCAAAGAGAAATGAAGAATGAAGAGAAAACGTTTCGTAGAAGAGGGGACTTAGAAAGGACAATACGTTCCATGATCTAGGTTGATTACTCGTCTACTACAGTTAATCATGTCAACCCAGCGCATGGATGGCAAGAATAGACACCCATGGATAAGAAACCTACACAGTCAGTCTGCTTACCCATGGATAAGAGACCTAAACAGTCAGTCTGCTTTCCCATGGATAAGAGACCTACACAGTCAGTCTGCTTACACATGGATAAAAGACCTTAACAGTCAATCTGCCTTACCCATGGATATAGCAAGGCAGAAGGAAGAGAGAACAAGAGGAAATAGCCGAGGAAAGACGTGAAGGAAAGCTGAAGAAAAAATGTGTCAAACTAAATAAAACTATATGCTTCAAAATAACAAATTGAAGGCCTACTAGAGGTGGCTTCATCATATTTTAAACCCCCAGTCTGATAATCAGACTCCCCAGACCCAAACAGACTCTTGTCAAGTTCCATTTGTATATTTAAATCATTCATTCATCTCAATATTGTGCAGAAAATAATGATTAGGTACTATTACCTATTCAATTTATTGCAACTATAATTTTAGTAAACAAATGTTTCTTCTTCGACAGGCTAGTCCCATGGATTCTGTGCCTAACGAAATGATTCTCCAGATCTTCAGTCATTCCGAAAAACTCGAAGACCGAGACGTTTTCTCCAAAGTTTCCAGACGCTTCAATAGTCTCTGTAAGGTCAGAACATGGAGGAAAAGGATTAACATCAAGGTAAGACAGAAAAATTGCCTAAATATGTGTTATCAAACACTATTTTTACAAAATTATAATGCATACATATAAGAGTACTTCCCTACCGTTCAATATATAAAAGGAAAAAACTTGGAATCTGTTATTTGTCCAATAATTCATTCGAGTGATTTGGTGTTATAAACGTCACTTTCTCAAGTGTTTGTTTATCTATCATCTGCAAATTGTTGGTATACTAAATTTAAAATATATTAGTTTATATTGCTCAATGAACTCAATATATGTCAGGTTCATTAAAGTCAAAATTAAATTTAAAAACTTTCTATGCACACATTGTTTCAAATAGCTTATCACTAGGGCTGAGACAATATGCTCTAAAAATTATAGATCCCGAAAATATCATAGACGAAGCTAAATGAAATGGTATCGAATACTATATATCGCTGGTTTAGAACCATCAATACTCTTTAATTCTCTCCGTCTATAATATTTTTGGGATCTATAGTTTTTAGAGCATATTGTCCCAGCCCTGCTCATCACTATTGCCCTAATAATTTCATATACACAAATGAAATAAGTCTTCAATGTTTTCAAATCTACTATACACTTCGATGTTTTAATTTACGTGTTATTCATTCTGAAATAATTGCAAATTATTGTACACTAACAGTAGTAGAAAATATTCAAGTAATTAACTACGTAACTTGTATTAAATGTTTGCTCTAATTTGAAATTTGAAATATATTTGAATCTGTCCCAAACACTATTAGATACTTCAACTTTAAGCTAATATAAATAAAATTCAAAAAGTGCTAAAACTTTTTGGGGGCTTTACCTAATCTAAGAATTTTATATTTCAGAGTGACGAAATTAAAAAGCTTCGACTGAACAAGTTCAAGAACAAACTCTTGCAAGAAGCTAATATGTCTATAAACTTAGAATCTCTCATCATAGACGAAATGAAGTGTTCCAGCCCAATGAATGGAATCTTTAAAAAGAAATATGAAAAATTGCTTCCGTACATGCTCTGTAATATTTTCAAAAAATGTTTGAAATTGAAAAAAGTTCATTGCAAATTCCAGAGAAAACGACACGAGATTGAATTTTCATCCAATAATGAACAATTGACCGTGAACCGTTTCGTTGGTGAATCAAAATTGAAATATTTTGATCAAATGGTTGAAAGTTTTCCTGTAAAATTTAGAATGATATCGCACTATGGTCCACAAACTCAGTTAGAAAAATGTCTTGATCGTTCAAGTGATGTATTAGAACAGCTACAATGTTCAAATCTCACTCTGAATCAAGAACTTTTATCAAGACTCAAGAAGTGCAAGAAACTAAATGACTTAGAAATACTGGATGATTTCGACGTGGAACCAGGAATGGATTTTACGGATTTTCCGAAATTAAATCTTAAATTCTTAAGTTTGGCACACATATTTATGATGCCGAATCTATTTTTGAATCATCCGAAACTACTGGATATATTTATGACAGATTCTTTAGAGATTTTAAGTATCGATGATTATGTTTTGGCTGGTTGTGAAACATTAGTTTTTGAGAAATGCAAAAATCTTAAATCAGTCATGATTAAAAATGGATGTGAACAATCTCTTTCTTATGAAGAGGCAATCAATTTATATAAAAATGTTCTGGTCCTCTTCAGGCAATCTACCAAATTGACTATGGTGCGCATTATAAATAAAAGAGAAAGTAGATTCATGGATAAATTTGAAGTGGAATTGCTTCCGCTAGTTGAACAATATGGGTTTAAACATAATTTCTGTAATACTAGTTTTTCTTGGATATCACTAATTAGTAGAAAATAATAATGTTATACATTATTTGCCTTTTTGATCTAGAAATAAAATAATTTAACCCCCAGTATCTTGTCAGATTAATATCCTTGATAATTTAATATTCTGTAATGGTACAATGACTTCAGTGCATCTCACTCTTTTTCATTCATAGTCGATATTTCAGACCATTACCCTATTTTAGTATCCTTTTCAATCTTCATATTTCACCAAATATTTCCTATATTTTCTCTCTATTTTATCCAATCTCTCCCATCTTTTTTAATATTTGGGTTAAGACCATAATATTATGCAGAACTTTCCTAAGGGTTTTATTAGTTGCGATGCGTCACTTGTTTATTAGTTGTGAACTTGTGTGGGAGACATGAATGGAGACATGAGAGCAGACATGACAATAATCACTTCGTTATACTTATCTATTTATTTCTAGTTCCAATGTAATAATTTCATTTTTTTTTGTTTCTGATAATTTTGCTTTCAAATATATACTATATAAAGACACTATCATATATATATTTTTAATGTATTTTAGGTATCCTCAAATAGATTTCTTTCAATATCTTCATTTCTTATTTTTTCAACAATACGCTAGTTTCCTCTCATTAGAAATTTCATTTCACTTAAATGAGTTGAACATATCAGATAAAATTCGTTCATGAACAGCTAATACAATTTGAAAAAAAACTTTTTCGATGCACAATTTATTGACAAAAAAAGTTCCAAAAATTAGTTGTAAGGAATTTGGTTCTAAAATACTTCAGTGTGAAGAATATAATTCCCCTAAACGTTGAAAGTTTTTAGTATCAAAAAGTATCTGTTAATTACTCAGTTCATCAACAGAACTGTTCATAAGGTGTAGGATCCAAGTCAGTCAGCAATGTTCCATCAGCGCATAAAGGATCTGTACTACTTCTTGTCACTTTCGCCATGTATTCAGGGTTTAGGATAATCCAGGCCAAGTCACAACAGTAGTCGAGTGGATTGCCTGTGGAAAATTCGAAGAATATTTAATAGAGGAAGTTCACTGGATCTAATTCCTTTAAAAGTGTCATCACTCATTTATATTTCTAGTGTAAATTTATATGCCTCCTCTATTACAAGACTATATTATAATTTATAACAATAAATGTAATTTCTCACATTCAAATAAACTATCAAAAAACCATTTCGCATTAGATGAATTGACTTTTCTTGAAAATGTGCTTGTCGAACGTCAAATGATATTTCCGAAATATTACCCGTCACTTTCCAAATACTGTTATGTGAATTTGGTAATGAAAGATGGTGAAATATAGAACCAATGAAAAAAAATACCTTAAATATCGAGTCTATCAATGTAAGGCATCAGGAATCCAAAGACTGAGGCATCAATCGTCTTCAAGAAGTTCTTATCAAGATAAAATTCCACACTGAGAATATTCTGTCACCATCTTCCATTAATTATTTTATGAATTTTAGTATCCATTGTGAATTAAATTAGATTTTGTAGTTTTCCGTTTATTTTATTCCTGTTTTAATAGCTTTCCATTATTTTATTCAGGTATTATTTAATAGCTCAATAGAACCCTTGATATAAGATGCCTCGAAGAACTTCTAATATTATTATTTATCAAACGATTAATTTGTTAATATCTTTCCATGTAATTTAAATCCTCACTATAGCTTACAGGCAGCAAACCCTCCTAGTAGACAAACTTCCTATTAGATAATTAGACCAAGATATGAATGTAAATGTACTGGAAAAAAACTCGTACAAGACAAAACACTATTAGTTATTCTATTGTAAATATTACAAAAATTGATGTGAAAAATTACAGAAAACTAGATACAGTGAAAACTATTCTTATTTCATAAAATGATGAATTAGTTAAAAAATGTATTATATTTACTATAATTAATACAGAAATATACATGTTATTTCTAAATGTGTTTCACATATAAATTATTATATCATTCACCATTAGTAGTAGAGAGTTATTCAAATAGAATTATCGAAATGTTAAAGTCACCGCTTCAATTTTAGAGAATTTTCTATTTACTCGAGTACGAAACTACTGAAGTGAGTTTCCTACTAGACCAACCATTTTGGAACGTAACTCTGGTCCACTACCAGGTATTGCTGCATTTATTTATATATTACGCTACGTAGTAACGTAGATATGTTTAGTAATTACCAAACTTTTCTAATTAACCTATTTCAAATTCCAAGATTAAACACAATACTGTGTGTTTGCGAATTAAACCATAATTCTTAAAAATAATTACTGTATAAACATATTTTGATTCGTATTCTTATGTACATCTTACAACGTATCTTCCTTTATACATGTTTATGTACAATAAGATATAAATATCATTGATTAGAGTCATTAGACGATAGAAATGATAAAATGAGCTATTAACTTTATCGGAGGAAATCAAACTGTATGATTTTTTTCACCAAATTCAATCAATAGAAATAAATTAATTTGGACTGGAAACCATAGCACCAAAGATTACAATTAATAAGAAAATTACACCAGGTATTGGTTAATAGAATACATTTTATTTTACATCTCAAACTGTAATTTTACATAAATTATATAAACTATTAAGTGTTCACGATGTTGATTATTTCTGACCGTATGAAAATTATAGAGCAGTTGAATATGTTAATTATAGAGCAGTGGAATATGTTAATTATAGAGCATAAATACTCATGTAAAGAAATATTGTATTATCAGTGTGAAAATTAGTCAATGTAATTCAAGTATACCCTTAATGAAAAGCTAGGAATTGAAACGAACACACGCTATAACTTCCGAAGATAATTCGAAATTTGCTTTTTCTGGGCATATGAAATTAATATATGTATACTTAATTAAAGATATATTTTATATATATTCTGAATTAACATTGAGTTACGAAGAATGAAACATAATATTCATTATATGATTTAGATCAGAAGATAACTCCGCATTGTTCGTATGTTTGTACGCACACAATCATATCTGGAATGTACTACGAATGTTACGCGTTACGACTGAATTGGGTGTCCCCGACTAGTCAGTCTGTTATTTCCAGTTCATCCCTGGTGGAGAAAGGTCTTCAAGCAGCTCCAAGTGTTCACTGAGGTTATATACGTAATTACATACAAACAATGACTTCTGATGTTAAAATGGTGAGTGGTAAAATAATATCGGTACCTATCGTAGGCTTGGTCTGTTCTTAATTATTCCAATAACTCTTAGACGTTATATATTTTATAATATTCTAAAAAGCTTTCATTTATAAGTTTATTCATCGTATCTATGTTAGATAACATTCATCTTTCTTTTTAATGTCATATAATAATGATTATATACGTGTCATAACTCATTAATTAGTTGTGTACCATGTTTCAAAGTATGTCAGTTGAATGATGTAAATTTGCTTCAATCTTTACAGTAAAATTTGTGAATAACCAAAGTTTCTAATTTGTATAGTTTGTCATGTTTCTGCATTAGGTAGAAATAGATTAAAACTTATGGGCTAAAAGATAAATAAGAGTATAATTTATTAGTGAACTGAACTGCACTAGAATAACTGTCAGATGACAAAAAAATTGTGTTTTGTCTAGCACGATGTATTTTTTCCATTACTGTTTCAAAAATATCTTGGTCCAATATAAATATTGTCTAGGACGAGGTTTATTTACTACGAAAGTTTGTTGTACAATGTATATTAAGCTGCAGTGTATCACATATTGTTTCAATCAGAGTCAATGTTTTGTACCTATCCTTACGTATAGTTATACATCTATTTTAATCAATCTTTTCTATCCTTTCTATGTATTTTACCAATCCTAAGTACTATTTTCAGTCTATTTTATCCCATCATTCGTAATTTTTCCGTGTCAATTTTATCTTATATTTTGTACTTTACCATCTACTTTACCAAATCAGTTATTCCATTTCCATCAATTTTACCCAATCTTGGGTATACTACACTATCAGCTCTTAAATATGTACTCTATCGGACGTACCTACACTAACCGATCCCGAATTCTCCACGTGGTTTCACGACTAAATTGGGTTTCTGACTACTCAATCGGTCGTTTTCAGTTCATCCCTTGTGGAGCACTTAAATATGTACTCTATCGGACGTACCTACACTAACCGATCCCGAATTCTCCACGTGGTTTCACGACTAAATTGGGTTTCCGACTACTCAATCGGTCGTTTTCAGTTCATCCCTTGTGGAGCTCTAACTGTTCACTGAGGTTACATTTCCTATAACCTTAAAACAATTTGAACTATTGCATTATACTGTATATTTATGTTTAAAGAAACATTTTACTGTTATAACTAGTTTATTCACCGTACATCCACTTTTCTTATCTATATTTCTTATCTATATCAAACAATAATGATTATCAAAATTTAGAAAAGTCATAACTCAGCATCTAGTAGTGTACTTACAATGTTTCAAAGTGTTTCAGGAAAGGAAAATTAATTTGATTCGATCTTTATATTCATATTTGTAGATAATCAAATTTTTAACTGTTTTGTTTTGCTATGGTTCAATGATAAGTTCAGCTTCCAAAGAGAGGAAATAAAATGGGCTGCATTATAAATTAAAAAATGGGCTACATTATATATCTTGTACCAAATCAACATTTAGCATAGGTGGTTCAACGAAATGTCTGACCAATACTGTCAAAGCCATACCTACAATAACTTCTGCAGTTGTAAAGGAGCGTCCCAGGATACAATAAAATACATGGTATGGTATCAGCTCATCGAATCTAGCTTGAAGTGATCACGGCTTCACCGGAAATTATGACTCCAACCACACTTTGAAATATGGGACTCCCTGCTTAAACTAAGTCACTTCAAATTTTTTTTCTTATCAATTACTAACTATAGGCATTGGTTAAATGGTATTTCCATTATTTTATTCTTAACTGTTATTCATAGGAACTACAGTTTAGCAGTTAACTATCACTAGTTTAGGCTACTAGGTAGTATAAGTTTTAGACCTTATTTGAAGTTATTTCTTATAGATAAGTAAAGGAAATGATCAATAAAAACACTATGGATTATATCTATATACAGGGTCGTTCAGCTAAACTGGGACTAACTTTAACAGCACATATCTTCCGTAATTTCTAACCTATGACTAAATTCTTTTTTTACAAACAATCTTTAAGCCCTTTGCTATAATATTTCAGATTAAGATCTAGCATATTTCGCTAAAATATGGCAGATTAGCGCGAAGAACGACCATATGTGAAATGAGACGCGCCGGGAACTCTGTTTCAGACATTATTAGGAGCACTGGCTATGCAAAATCGACTGTTTATCGAGTTGTTGCTGCTTTTGATGCTGAGGGTAAGGTTCAGAGAAGTCGACACAGTCCCCGCAGTGATCGAAAGAGAACCAAAACATTACTTGCTGGGCTGAAAAGGATTTTGAAATCAGACCCAAGCCAGCCGATGTCAAAACTGGCACAAAAGCACAGCGTGAGTCGTAGCAACATCAGCAGGGCAGTCAAGGAAGACCTTGGTATGAAGTCATACAGGGAGAGTCCGTCCGTAACCTCCTAACTATCCACTCCAGAGCCCTCAGAGCTGAAAGATGCCCAAAGCTTCTGAACCATCTGAAACACAAAGGAGGACATGTCAGCGTTTCTGTTGACGAGAAAAAGTTCGTTGTTGATGAGGTTGCTTATCGCCAGAACACTCGGGTAGTTGCCTCCGATCGTTCAGAAGTTCCTCCTGTGATGCAGAGCAAAAATCCCGCTTCTGCGATGGATTTTGCAGCCGTCGCAAGTGATGGTAAGGTGATGCTTCCTCATTTCATCGAAGCGAGTCTTAAAATCAACGCAGCGGAGTACTTGAAAATTCTGAAAGATGTTTTGATGCCGTGGATACGTAGGAACTACGACCCCTTCAAAGTGATGCTCGTTCAAGACTCTGCGCCCGCGCATGGAGCAAAGAAAGTTCAGGATTTCCTGAAGGAGAATCTTCCTTTGATGGTCCCGAAGGATATTTGGCCCAGCAGCTCCCCAGATCTGAATTTTTGTGACTATTGGCTGTTTGACGTCATTGAGGGAGAGTCTATCGTAACTTCACATCCAAGTGTCAACTCTTTGAAGGCCGCCATTCGTCGGGCATTTCGTAATCTTGACCCCGAGGATGTAAAAAGGAGTTGTTCACGGTTTCGCTCGAGAATTTCCCAAATTATTGACGCAAAGGGTAGTCACATAGAATGTTTTTGTTCTGTAGACAATAACGAACAAATAAGTAAAAGTAAAAATAACATTTAATCATTATTTGCCTTTCTAAATAGCGAATTTAAAAAAACTTATATTAGTCCCAATTTAGTTGCACGACCCTGTATTCGACTTTGAGGTTCAATCACCATTTTCGCTTTTCTTATACACGAAACCCTTATAAAATGACTTTAAGCTTCAACATGCAAATACGAGGAATTATGAGCCACATGGTGACAAACAAGAAATGCGTTGTTTTGGTGATGTCATATTTTTTCGTCGTCTACTAGTTACTATACCCATTATGTTCATGTACCCTGGAACTTCCCAACCCTTGATGGAAGACCAAGTCTTAAAGGGGCAGTAAACTTTTAAAAAATGCAATATTTGTAATGAAACTTTTGTTAGTAATTAGTTGTATACATACATATAGTTCATTTGTCTTATTTATAAGTAACACCCCTAGAAATATTAATTAATAATTTGGTTTTAAGTTCATCGTTCACCGCAAGGGGCGCTGCGTATTGTTATTGTTTACATTCCCGATAAGCTGTTTAAAATGAGAAGCAATCCTATAATGGTTTTTTAGCGTATATACGCTAAAGATAAACTTTATAAAAACAATTTAAAGCTAGTAAATACTATGTAGGGGTGGTATGACGATTGTGTGCGTATTACGTAATTGTTTTGGTCAATATTTTGTTTACAATTCACATTTGTAGTTCCAACCATATTTATTCTATCTTGTTAATAAATACCTTCTTACAAATAAGGATGAAGATTTACAAAACTTTAGGATTGAAACTAATTAAGCACACTGTCAGATGGATGAAATGAATTGAAAGACGTATTTGCAAAAACATACTAGTCAGGTCCCTTAACTTTAGTTCCTCCTGCCAATAAGATGGTGTCAGACACTTATGTAGGAATGAACTGCTCGAAAAGATCATATTTGAGTTTATCAGCGATTACAGGCCGCTAAACTCGGTGATCAGAAGTGGAATAAGATATATAACGGTTCATTATAGTTGGTATCCTATTCAATAGAGTGATGTATCATAACTTTGATGACCCTAGAAAACTTGATGTGAGAGATAATGAGATTGTTTATAAAGATCAGACAAAGTGGAAAAATTCAGCTTCAAAATCATGCGTTGTATGAAGGATAGGAAACTCCCAAAACAGACGCCATGTTGTTAATATTAATTTCGGGATTTGAGATTTGTCCATATCCACTTCGAGGAGACCCAAAGAGAAATGAAGAATGACGAGAAAACGTTTCGTAGAAGAGGGGACTTAGAAAGGACAATACGTTCCATGATCTAGGTTGATTACCCGTCTACTACAGTTAACCATGTCGACCCAGCGCATGGATGGCAAGAATAGACACCCATGGATAAGAGACCTACACAGTCAGTCTGCTTCCCCTTGGATAAGAGACCTAAACAGTCAATCTGCTTACCCATTGATATAGCAAGGCAGAAGGAAGAGAGAACAAGAAGAAATAGCCAAGGAAAGACATAAAGGAAAGCTGAAGAAAAAGGGTGTCAAACTAAATAAAACTATATGCTACAAAATAACAAATTGAAGGCCTACCAGAGGTAGCTTCAGTATATTTTAAACCCCCTGGGGTCTGGGGGTCTGAAAAATCAGACCTCCAGACCCAAATAGACATCTGGTCAAGTTCCATTTGTATATTTAAATCATTCATTCATCTCAATATTGTGCAGAAAACAATGATTAGGTACTATAACCTATTAAATTTATTTCAACTATAATTTTAGTAAACAAATGTTTCTTCTTCGACAGGCTAGTCCAATGGATTCTGTGCCTAACGAAATGATTCTTCAGATCTTCAGTCATTCCGAAAAACTCGAAGACCGAGAAGTTTTCTCCAAAGTTTCTAGACGCTTCAATGGTCTCAGTAAGGTCAGAACATGGAGGAAAAGGATTAACATCAAGGTAAGACTGAAAAATTGCCTAAATATGTGTTACCAAACACTATATTTACACAATTATAATGCATACATATAAGAGTACTTCCCTACCGTTCAATATATAAAAGGAAAAAACTTGGAATCTGTTATTTGTCAAATAATTCATTCGAGTGATTTGGTGTTATAAACGTCACTTTCTCAAGTGTTTGTTTATCTATCATCTGCAAATTGTTGGTATACTAAATTTAAAATATATTCGTTTATATTGCTCAATGATATCAATATATGTCAGGTTGATTAAAGTCAAAATTAAATTTAAAAACTTTCTATGCACACATTGTTCCAAATAGCTTATCACTAGGGCTGGGACAATATGCTCTAAAAACTATAGATCCCGAAAATATCATGGACGAAGCTAAATGAAATGGTTTCGAATACTATATATCGCTGGTTTAGAACCATCAATACTCTTTAATTCTCTCCGTCTATAATATTTTTGGGATCTATAGTTTTTAGAGCATATTGTCCCAGCCCTGCTCATCACTATTGCCCTAATAATTTCATATACACAAATGAAATAAGTCTTCAATGTTTTCACATCTACTATGCACTGCGATGTTTTAATTTACGTGTTATTCATTCTGAAATAATTGCAAATTATTGTACACTAACAGTAGTAGAAAATATTCAAGTAATTAACTACGTAACTTGTATTAAATGTTTGCTCTAATTTGAAATTTGAAATATATTTGAATCTGTCCCAAACACTATTAGATACTTCAACTTTAAGCTAATATAAATAAAATTCAAAAAGTGCTAAAACTTTTTGGGAGCTTTACTTAATCTAAGAATTTTATATTTCAGAGTGACGAAATTAAAAAGCTTCGACTGAACAAGTTCAAGAACAAACTCTTGCAAGAAGCTAGTATGTCTATAAACTTAGAAACTCTCATCATAGACGAAATGAAGTGTTCCAGCCCAATGAATAGAATCTTTAAAAAGAAATATGAAAAATTGCTTCCGTACATGCTCTGTAATGTTTTCAAAAAATGTTTGAAATTGAAAAAAGTTCATTGCAAATTCCAGAGAAAAGGACACAAGAATGGATTTTCATCCAAGAATGAACAATTGACCATGAACCGTTTCGGTGGTAAATCCAAATTGAAATATTTTGATCAAATGGTTGCAAGTTTTCCTGTAAAATTTAGAAGGATATCGCACTATGGTCCACAAACTCAGTTAGAAAAATGTCTTGATCATTCAAGTGATGTATTAGAAGAGCTACAATGTTCAAATCTCACTCTGAATCAAGAACTTTTATCAAGGCTCAAGAAGTGCAAGAAACTAAATGACTTTGAAATACTGGATAATTTCAACGTGGAACCAGGAATGGATTTTACAGATCTTCCAAAATTAAATCTTAAATTCTTAGAGTTGGCACCTACATCTATGATGCCGAATCTATTTTTGAATCATCCGAAACTACTGGATATATTCATGACAGATTCTTTAGAGAGCTTACATATCAATGATTATGTTTTGGCTGGTTATGAAACATTAGTTTTTGAGAAATGCAAAAATCTTAAATCAGTCATAATTGAAAAGGGATGTGAACAATCTCTTTCTGATGAAGAGGCAATCAATTTATATAAAAATGTTCTGGTCCTCTTCAGGCAATCTACCAAATTGACTATGGTGCGCATTATAAACAAAAGAGAAAGTAGATTCATTGATAAATTTAAAGTGGAATTGCTTCCGCTAGTTGAACAATATGGGTTTAAACATAATTTCTGTAATACTAGTTTTTCTTGGATATCACTAATTAGTAGAAAATAATAATGTTTGACATTATTTGCCTTTTTGATCTAGAAATAAAATAATATAGCCCTCAGTATCTTGTCAGATTAATATCCTTGATAATTTAATGGTCTGTAATGGTACAATGACTTCAATGCATCTCACTCTTGTTCATTCATAGCCGATTTTCAGACCATTACCCTATTTTAGTATCTTTTTACATCTACATATTTCACCAAATATTTCCCATATTTTCTCTCTATTTTATCCAATCTTTCCCATCTTTTTTAATATTTGGGTTAAGACCATAATATTATGCAGAACTTTCCTAAGGGTTTTATTAGTTGCGATGCGTCACTTGTTTATTAGTTGTGAACTTGTGTGGGAGACATGAATGGAGACATGAGAGCAGACATGACAATAATCACTTCGTTATACTTATCTATTTGTTAGCAATACGAGTCCTGAGTTAAACATATTCCTTGTGCCGTTGGACTTTGATTTTATTCCCATTTTATCATAATTTTGCAATTTTTAAGCAATATTTGTCACTTTTTCGTGTTTTTAGTTATTAAACTTTCTCAATTCGTCAATCTCCATGTCACTATGCCATTTGGTTTGTTAGTTTTTGTGTGAATTAGCGTGTCTGCAATGCGACACTCAAGCCCCGCCCATCTGTATGGAAGCTACCAGCTCTAATCACTCGGTATATTCATTACGGCTTCTCATCTCGTGCAGAGAGGTTAGCCAGTGTTCTGCTACCAGCAATTGAACTACGCATCACTGGTGAGTGATGAGTTTAACTGGTAGAGAGCTTTTTATTCCATATACATTTGCTCGTTAAGAGTTATTTTTTCCCATATAACTTCATTTTATATTTAGGTAGTTCTTATCCAGTATATGAAATGCTATCCCGTGCACTTTGGTTGAAAGAGAGTTAGGTAGTTTCTACCTAATTAATTACTCTTCAAACAAACGCAGATTGGGTGGTCAACATTTCAAAAATTTTACTGTTGATGCCTACCTATTTAAAATGTTCCCCCGCGCTGTTTGGTTCAAGAATTGTATTTTGCTTTTCTTTATTTTACAAACGCTTTGGGTGGTTTAATTTATCTAATTATACCTAGATATTTTAAATGATTTTATTACACGGTAGTTTTTATCCAGTGGTTAAATGAAACGTTATCCCGTGCTGTTTGGTTAAAAGAGAATTAGGTATTTTATACCTAATTAATTACTCTCCAAACGCAATTTGGGTGGTCAACATTTCAAAATTTTTTCTGTTGATGCCTACCTATTTAAAATGTTCCCCCGCGCTGTTTGGTTCAAGAATTGTATTTTGCTTTTCTTTATTTTACAAACGCTTTGGGTGGTTTAATTTATCTAATTATACCTAGATATTTTAAATGATTTTATTACACGGTAGTTTTTATCCAGTGGTTAAATGAAACGTTATCCCGTGCTGTTTGGTTAAAAGAGAATTAGGTATTTTATACCTACCTAATTAATTACTTTCCAAACGCAATTTGGGTGGTCAACATTTCAAATAATACCTATACTGTTGTCAATTACCTACCTACGTAAAATATTTTTCCCGCTCTTTTTGGTTCAGGAATTGCACATTGCTTTTCTTTGTTACAAATGCATTGGGTAGTTATTTTATCTAACTATAGATATTTTAACTGATTTATTACACGGCAGTTTTTATACATTGGTTAAATGAAACGTTATCCCGTGCATTTTGGTTAAAAGAGAATTAGGTATTTTATACCTAATTAATTACTCTCCAAACGCAATTTGGGTGGTCAACATTTCAAATAATACCTATTCTGTTGATAACTACCTTGCTACGTGAAATATTTTTTCCCGCGCTTTTTGGTTCAAGAAATACAAATTGCTTTTCTTTGTTACAAATGCATTGGGTAGTTAATTTATCTAACTATAGATATTTTAACTGATTTATTACACGGCAGTTTTTATACAGTGGTTAAATGAAACGTTATCCCGTGCATTTTGGTTAAAAGAGAATTAGGTATTTTATACCTAATTAATTACTCTCCAAACGCAATTTGGGTGGTCAACATTTCAAATAATACCTATACTGTTGATAACTACCTTGCTACGTGAAATATTTTTTCCTCCGCCTTTTGGTTCAAGAATTGCACATTGCTTTTCTTTGTTACAAATGCATTGGGTACTTTAATTTATCTATTTATAGATTTATTAAACGATTTTATTACACGGTAGTTTTTATCCAGTGGTTATATGAAACGTTATCCCGTGCAGTTTGGTTAAAAGAGAATTAGGTATTTTATACCTAATTAATTACTCTCCAAACGCAGATCGGATGGTCAACATTTCAATTATATACTGTTGATACCTACCTACGTAAAAAATTCCACCTATTTGGTTTGAGAAATTCAATAGTGTTTTCTCCTCAAACGCACTGGGTACATGAATTAATCTATTCAGAGATATTTCATTGATAGGTATTCTAATCCAGTATAAGAAATATATATTCCTCTGTTCATGAGTGTTAACTCATTGCTCCTGATTAATTAATCAATCTCTGAACGCATTTGAGTTATAACCATTTCATTAATATACTGTTGATAACCTAGAATTCCATATCCCACCTCGTTTAATTGCAGAATAATTGCTTTTGTTCTAGCTATTATCGATGAACGTATTCGGATGTTTAACCTGTCTATAATCAAGACAGTTATACAATCAGCATAGAATACAGCAGCAATGTCTATATGATCTATTCCAAACTCCCAATTCTTGAGCTGAAGTTTGTATTTTGGCACCTTCTCTCAATTATTGGAAAGTTATTGGTGCTTTATACAATCATAAGCTACCATTTGTCTACGTGTTTGTACATTTTCAAAACTATTCAATGGATATAACATGTTAATTGCACACCTAACAAGGATGTCAATTTTTATTTTCCTTTTGTTGTGCTAACAGTTATTCACTCTCACTCAGATCGCCAAAATGTCGACTTGCCAATTAAAGGACTTCAGGTGCAAACACTCCTCTTGGTACAAGAAGTCCATTGTATCGAACACTATCAACCATCCCTGTGATAGGTGCTCCAAATGCATAAAAGGGAAACCAAAGTCTTACGATCCCTCAGAGTGTTCAGCATGCACCTTTTTCTTGTCCAATATGTTCCAAGAAAGCGATATCCAAATACCATGCATATCAGCTTGGCGAAGGTGGGAGGGGACCTATGTACAACTTAGGAGAAACAAGTAAATCTTCAAAAGCTGACTGTTCTTCATTTGTCTGGGTAAATATCATGTTTTCATTGAACTGAACTATTCTGCTAATTCTACCATATATGTACTCATTGAAGTTGGTCTAATTGTAATTATATTTACAGATTGAGAACACCAAGAGCAACTGGTTGCCAAGAGAATTTTCAGAAGAGGAATTAAAAAATTCTGCCAGCGACTTCACAAGTGTTGAATCATCCCTGTTAATTGCAGACCCAGTAATCACCTCACACGGGTCTACTCGGTCCACCTCGAATGATCTTAGCGATATAGTTGACAGTATCATGTTGGAAGCACCAACTAATACTCACCTTGAACAAACAGAGACACGTGTTGACACGCCACTACAAAACGCCACTAAGCGAATGCGTTTAGAAAATCCTCCAAACCGACACTATGATCGCACCATGTGCAGCTCCAGCTTGAGTTCATTGCCTATTTACGTCCCAACACCTCTCACTACTATTCCCTATAGTAATAGGGAGATGCATCAACCATCCAACTTACAAGGAAATAATCAGTGGAGTATGTCCTTCTCTGACCAATCATATATCAATGATTCCACACCAAGAGGTGGAAATCAAGGGGTTGCAATGGATAACAATCACATTACCGGTTCTTCATACGTATCGGAGGCACCATCAAACTCATTTCTGTATTCTGAGATTGGTCAGAACCAACGTTCGGCTACTGTTCAGATCGACAAAGAAGAAATAATATCTACAATTTTTTCGCGACTTCTAAATGTTCCAGGTTTGAGGCATCTAATCGAGAATAGAGAACCTATTGATGACAGTGTCTCAAACTCCAAGAATAGCAGCTTTTGTAATACCCCTTCAGTAAGCATTACACCACAAATTGACACAAACAATAACATGTCGTCCAATCCCCCAACTTCAGATGGGGAAGATCTGGAAAGTAACTCTACTGAACTCTCAGACGAAATTGTCCTCGATTCTGATTCAGAGGCTGAGAATGTGCTACCCATTGGTCAATCTCACAAACATTTTCTACATAAGAAAGCTGGTGAAATTCTTGCCGAACAATTCACCAAGGGTCCACAATCCTGGGAACCTTTGATGAATGATAAGCTAAAAGCCCATAATCATGACTTGAGATATTACTTCGGCAAGAGTATTAAGTATGAAATGTGGAATGATATCCCTCAATTAACGACGAGAGGCGAATATCATCAAGTAATATCCTTGCCAGTAGATCAGAAAACTGTCAAGGTGAGTTCCGACGAGAAGACTCATCTATATTTTCAAATAAAAACTACAAGCATGGGTCAGCACATTCATCCATTTTTTCGTCCCTTCATATGTAAAGGATGTTACTTGCATAGCACAAACGAAGTTGTACCAGAATCAACTCGTCAAGTATTTTCCAAAGTTGCTAGCTTATTTACTAATAGCTTGAGACAAGTAACTAAACTCCATCCTGGAGCAGATACTCCTAAAGGACTCCAAATGTCAACGTCCAACGTTACTGTTTTGGAGACGCTCAAGGATATAGAAGCCAAGATTCTAAAGGAGGAGGTTTTCTCACGCCCTTCAGGTATCTTCACTCTGCTTTCGGAACCTTCAGGATTAGCCGATTATTTGAATGCACCCAAGCTGCCACAAAGACAAAAATCAACTAAGTACAAGGACCTAGTTAGTTTGTTTAAAGAACACAAAGATGTTCAAACTCTGGCAGATGAGGAAGATTTTCGCAAAATGACGAGGTTATTATGGCAAAATTACGAAGTGAACAATTTTGCCGTTGATTCACTCAATTACTATGCTAACCTTCCAAATGTATTTTTGAAGCAGGAGCCAGGCTCAGGCATTCCGATGCAAGACAATTTAAAACACATGTCTGAATTCATTGCGCTTAGCAAAGATTCTCTGCTAAGTTTCCTTATGGACCAAGCCAAATTGGCCATTCGTAAGAAGTTGAAGATAAGGAAATATGTCGTCGGTCGCATCGAACCCATTGTCATCAGAAACACCTTATTGGAGGATTCATTGCTGTGCAAGGATCTCTTCTCGGATGAAACATTGCGAAAGGCCAGTCAATTATTACTGGAAGCCCGTTCAAAGCCCTCATCTATCGCAATGCAAGTGGCATACGCCTAGATAATGATCTTAACACAATAAAATCACGGTCAAAACATAAAGCCTCCAATTTTAATAAAACCGCTACTGTGGAGCCCTTTCGATCAAATGACAAGAATGCCTCTATCTCATCCAATACATTCAAAAGAGGTCCACCACCCTGGATCCAATTTCAAAAACAGCCAAGTACTAGCCAACCTTACAGACAAGCTGGTTCAAGGTTCACCAACCAGAACAACCTGCAAAGAGAAGAAGGCACAGCAACAAAATTTCAACGGTACAACCGAAAAAGTTTCTCAAACAAGCCAAATAGAGAAGAATCAAATCCAGATTACCAGAAATCTAATCAGTCAAATCCCAAGGTCTCTAAGGGATCCAGGACTAGACGCAAACAGCCAAATAACATCAAGGCCTGAAACAGGAGCGCGGTTGCTGGAATTTTCAAATATCTGGAAAGCAGCTCCGCAGGAAATTTACAATACAGTAAGAAGAGGATACCACTGGAGCTGGCTCAACAATCCACCTCCTCTTACTCTTCCATCAAGAACACAACATCAGCCACATTTAGCACCATTAATAGAAAAGTGGCTGAAAAACAATGTAATCTACGTAGCAGAAGAACAACCATGTTTCCTAGCGCATATTTTCACCGTACCCAAAAAGGACGGATCTCTCGCCTGTCCTGGGAGGAGCCTGCACGTGGTGGCAGGGCGAGACTGGACCTGTGCCAGTCTTCGAAAGACCTCCCAACTCCTTGTCCTCTTCGGGGGACGCGACCAGGGTCCCCCTACACGCACTACACTGGCACCAGAGCGTTTTTTCCCTAGTGGGGGGATATGAGCCGGCATATCTCCCCCTACTTACCCTCTTACTCTCCGGTGACATAGAAACTAACCCTGGCCCCTACATGTGTCCCTCTTGTGGCCGACCATGGACCCGTCGTACTGGAGGGGTCCATTGTGTCGGCTGCAATAGTTGGACACATTACAATATACGCTGCTCTGGTGTCCGCCAACATGGAAATATCCCACAGGGATGGCAGTGTAAAAACTGTCACCCTACACACAACATGACTCAACCCCACACACCCACTCCTACTCCTTCCTCTCCTCATCCTACCCTTCACCCTACCCCCGGACATCACCGTCCTCCCCTCCCTTCCTCTCAGGGAAGGGCTGCAGGAGGCGGTGCTGCTCGTCTCCCAGCTCCACTTCACCCTCCACGTGGGGGTGATGGAGGAGCGCCTATCCTTCCTCCTCCTTATCCTATAATTGGACGGCAATTGCCTGCCCGCCCTCCCCCTCGAGGGAGTGCTGGGACAGACACTGTCGTCCGACCCCCAGTTCCACTTCACCCCCCTCGTGGGGGTGGTGGAGGAACGCCTCCTATTCCTAACCCCCCTAGAGCTCCTAACATACACACACGCCACAACAAACTCAACATACTACAACATAACATAAACGGTATACACAACAAGCACATGGAACTTAAATCACTCCTACACAAACACCACATCCACATCGCCACAATCCAGGAAACTAAACTAACACCTGCCAGATTAACACCAAAGTTTCCTGGATACACAACACTTAGACTCGATCGGCCCACTCGAGGCGGCGGGGGCCTCATTACACTGATACACAAATCCATCCCGTTCACAAACACCACTGCCGAAACACACGCACGGATGCCACACGACCCCACACTTGAAATACAATCTACACGCATCCAAATTCACAAACATTCCTACAACATTTTCAACATATACATTCCCCCCACAGACTCATCACCCCCAGGATACCAACCCAATCTAAACTACATTAACACCATTAATAATTCATTTGTCCTGGGGGATTTTAACGCACATGACACTACTTGGCTCGCCACACAACATACTGACACAAGAGCTGACACCATAACAACACAACTAGACAACTACATAATCATGAACGACCCCCACACTCCCACACGCAAACCTTTTAACATCAACACACGACCCACATCACCTGACATAACCCTCCTCACCCCTGACATAGCCCTCCAGAGTTCATGGTCCGCACTCCATGAACTCAGTTCAGACCACCTTCCACTTCTCACCACATACATTTTAAGTACACCACTTGCCGCACAAAAACACAGACACACATTCACAAACTACAATAGAGCCAACTGGACAGACTTTTCAGCATCTGTGGACAATAACTTACACAACTTTGACATAAACACCTTCCCATCCATAGATGCTGCCACAAAACATCTCACTGACATCATCATTAACGCAGACAAACACTACATCCCTACAGGCAACATTAGACACTACAACCCTACATTCACACCACACATCAAACACCTGATACAAACACGCAAACACCTACGCTCACTCCCACCCACACAAGACACGATCACACGCATACAACACCTTAACACTGACATAAGTGCGGAGATTACTGCCCAACAAAAACACAAGTGGCAAAACACACTAGACACTATTAATTTCCGCACTGACGCAAACAAACTCTGGAAACTTGTCAAGGGACTCAACAACAAATACATAGACCAACCAAAAACACATGAGTCCCTCACACAAAACAACACTATACTCACTGACACACAACAGGCGAACGCTCTCAATAAGCACTATGCTTCCACAAGTAGGTTACCCACCCGCCCAGTAGATAGGATTATACTGCGTCGCCTGCACAAAACATGCACTCGAAAGCTCCTCACACCCCCCTTCACCCCGGCAATGGTTACCGAGGCCATCCGGGTTTCCAAGAACACTTCCTCCACAGGTCCTGATGGCATATCAAACAAACATCTAGGGCCACTTGCCATCAGAGCCTTCACAGACATCTTCAATTTCTCACTTCAGAACAATAGTATACCCAACACCTGGAAACTTGCCAAAATCATCCCGATCCTGAAGCCCAACAAACCCCCCACAGAACTGGCCTCATACAGACCTATATCACTCCTTTCCACCCCATCCAAAATACTCGAGAGGCTAGTTCTAAACAACATTTCACCACACATCCCACTATCCCCCTCACAACACGGCTTCAGATCCCAACACTCCACAGCTACTCTTCTTACCCACCTCTCACAGACAACACTCGAAGGCTTGAACTCCAACAAACCTGCGGATAGGACAATTATAGCTGCCATAGACATTAGTAAAGCCTTCGACACGGTACCCAGACACCTACTAATTAACAAAATACTCAACACACACATCCACGACTCATATAAAAAATGGCTTGCCAATTATCTCTCAGGCCGCTCTGGCAAAACACTTTACAACGGCAAGTCCTCCAGAACACTTCACTACACTGACGGGGTACCGCAGGGCTCCGTACTCTCACCTACACTCTTCAACCTATACCTTCACGACCTCCCTACGCCAACACACACCTCGGTTTACACTCTTTCATACGCAGATGATGTCACCATCATCTCACAACATCCCAAACACGAGACCGCCGCCAACAATTTACAAACATACATCCACTCACTAGAAGACTGGCTAGAAACAAACAGATTAAAGGTCTCCGCAAACAAATCTTCTGTCACCTTAGTTACACCCTACACCCTTGAATACAGAACCCATCCAAACATTACACTCAACAACACTCCCCTTCCCATTAACAACACGCCGAAAATCCTTGGAGTTACACTCGACCGCGGCTGGACGTTCAAACACCACATAACCGACATTAACAACAGAGCCAAACAAAGACTGAACGTCCTCCGCGCACTCACTCACACAACTTACGGACACTCCAAGGAAGACATAACAACACTCTACAAACAATTCATCAGACCCATCCTCACCTACGCCCACACAGCCTGGTCACCTGACATATCCAACACCCACTCACAGACACTCCAAAAAACACAAAACACCGCACTCCGCATTGCCACCGGTTGTACACAAACAACACCCACACACCACCTACACACAGAAACACGAGTCCTACCTCTCACCTCACACATGGACATGAGGGGCACACATTTTTACACTTCTACACTAGACCCCTCACATCCCCTACACTACATGCAAACTGAGAGGAGGACACCACGCACACTACACATCACCCCCTCCACACACTACAGACACCTCTACACCACTCTCCCCCCCACACCTGACAACACTTCTCTTCACAAACACATACACACCACTTTCACACAAAGAGCTCTAGCTTCCTCACTTCCCAACAAACTCCTTGGGTCTAGGCCTCCAGCCATCGACCCTAGTGAGTCGGCCATGTCTCGTCGTGATAGGGTCACCCTATCACGTCTGAGATGTGGCCATCATCCTTCTCTTCCTTACTACATGCACAGGATTGGGAGGTCGGACTCTGATCGGTGCGACTTCTGCCAAGCCGACCAGGGCACGATCTCTCACATTCTCACACAATGTCCGTCACTACACCAACACAGGACTACACACAACATTCACTCACTGGAGCACCTTTGGACCCATCCTCAGGCAGTTATTAACTTCCTGAGTGATGCGGGTTTCCCTTAGGCCCACACACTCCCACACAGTGCCTCGGGTGGCTGAAACCCGGGGCGCCCCTGGCCGCCCCTCCGTCCCGGCGAGGATGTTGGGGAGGTCAAACAACAACAACAACGGATCTCTCAGACTCATACTAGACTTGAGCCAATTAAACAAGTTCATAGAGTCAACCCCATTCAAAATGACAAACCACATAACAGTATCGAAGATAATAACTCCACCAGTGCATATGGCTTCTTTGGACCTGACCGATGCTTACACTCATATACCCATGCGCAGAAATCTTCACAAATATCTGGCATTTTCATACAAAGGCACCCTGTATTTCTGCAAAGCCCTTCCATTCGGACTGAGCCCAGCACCATACATATTCACGAAAGTCCTGTCATGGCCTCTCGGATTACTGCATCAGCAAGGAGTGAATGCTGCAGCATACCTAGACGATTGGTTACTGTGGCATCATTCAACGGATCAACTATCAATAAACCTCAAACTAACTATGAATCTATTGCAAAAGTTAGGTTTCACAATAAACCAAGAGAAATCAAACTTAAGACCGTCAACAGAATTGGAGTGGCTAGGCGTAGTTTGGCAGGGCATCTCTGGTCACTGGATGATGCCAGAACAGAAGAAGAAACAAATAAACGGCACTGCTCGGTCGCTTCTTCATTCTCAATGGGTAACCCGCCGTCAATGGGAAGCATTCTTGGGAATGTTGAACTTCGCTTGCCAAGTGCACCAAAACTTAAGTCCTATGTTCCAGCCCATAGCTCAGTCTGGACTGATTGCAGAATCTTGCAACAGGGACCTAGAGGTTCAATTACCTCATCCACTAAAACAGGCCTTGTGGCCATGGACAAACAGTTCCATATGGGATGTCATACCCCAATTTGCTACAAACCTCCCACGAACCTTTCTTTGGACGGACGCATCATCGAAAGGATGGGGAGCGCTCTACGATTCAAACAAGACAGCACAAGGCAAGTGGTCCAAGGAACTAGCCAGAGAACACATAAATTACTTGGAACTATTGGCAGTATCCCTAGCTATCAAAACTCTCAACATAAACAATTGCAACCTTCTTTTGTACATAGACAACGAAGTAGCAAGATTCACCATAGCAAAGGGTCGATCCAAATCTCTTGCTCTTCTGCAAGAGGTGAAGCTTCTAATCAATCTCTGCCAAGCGAAGAGAATATTTCTCTCTGCCACTCGAATTCCATCGAAATTGAACGTAGTGGCCGACACTCTGAGCCGGACTGCTCCTCTATCAACAGAGTGGTGCTTGCCACGACATGTGTTCAAGAAAGTTCAAAATTGGTACGGTCATTTGAGGATAGATTTGATGGCAACACCCCTCAATTCCCAACTTCCAAAGTTCATTTCGCCATTTCAACATCCGCAGGCGGAGGGAACCAATGTACTAGCAGTGGATTGGAACACCTGGTCAGACATATACATCTTCCCCCCAGTGGCAATGATAATTCAGATACTACCGAAGCTACGGACTTACAGGGGGAACGGAATATTCATAGCCCCATGGCAACCAACAGCTATGTGGTTCACAGAACTGTACAACAGATCTACAGAACATGTGCACATAAGAGGGTCATTGCTTCAAAGAGTACAAGGTCGAGACGTGCGGTCTTCATGCAGTGGATTCGAAAAATGGACCGCATTTCGTTTTTGACTAAAATTCTTGCGAAAACTAGAAGTAAAGTCATTGCAGCAAATTTAATTCAGGCCTACAGAAAGTCTTCCACAAAGCAGGCCGAAGCTTCATGGAAAGCCTTCAAGTTTTGGCTTCCCGACAACGCAATGACAATCACAAAAAGGACTATTTTGTTCTTTTTGTTGCATGTGCATGATAAACTTAAGCTATCTCCAAGAACAGTTTTGAGTTATAAGAGCTCCCTCGCTTGGCCAATAGGCGAGGCTTTCGGAGTCAATTTTAAGGATAGAGACTTTTCTTTGCTAATTAAAAGTTTATTCCTACAAAATCCTCCAATACAACAGAAAATTCCGAAGTGGTCTCTAAATCATGCTCTTGAACGATTAGCATGCAAGGAGTTCAGGGCACAGTCATCAACAGAGATGAAACTATACAAGGCCCTATTCCTCACAGCACTTGCTAGTGGGAATAGATCATCGGAGCTACATGCTATGTCAAGAATTGGTATAGTAGAAACTAACTCTAGCATTACTATACCTTTGCGTACAAATTTCCTCTTCAAAAATCAAACTCACTTGAAGAGTACCCCACCGGTGTCCTTCCCTAAACTAGGGAACAACCATCCTCTTTGTCCTGCGCATGCTATATCTCAATATATATCAATAACTCAGGAGAACGATCATCATGGCCACCTGTTTGTCCACCCAACATCCGGTAAACCCTTGGCCGGTGGTCGCATTCACTACTGGATTACAAAAACTATCAGTAAAATAGATGGTAGTTTACAAGGACGACCACACGATCTCAGGAAATTCGCCTTTAATGCTAGCTGGTCTAGAGGTGCCAATCTGAGTGATATACTGAAGAATGGCTTTTGGTCTTCTCCCAATCCATTCATCAACACATATTGTGTTAATGTAGAGGATAAATTACCACTTTGTGTGGCAGGAAGAAAAATTCTTCGGGCCACATGAAGGTTGAAATTTTTTTGTAACATTGATAATATATTTGTTTCACTGTTCAAAAAGGAAATTATGTTTTGTATGTTTATTTCAAAATAATAAATGGAAATATATTGTATATGTTTTATTAAAAATATTGAACATATTTATACAGCCTTTTGAATATTCACATCTTAACTATAAAATTTTTTCCTCATTAATCTGAGTGCCTCCTTCCAATTACCTTCGGCTTGTTGGAAAAGTATGGCACAAGGAATATGTTTAACTCAGGACTCGTATTGCTAACAAATATACCTTTTGAGCGGAGCGAAAAAGCTCCTATTTGTTAGCAATAGAGTCCTGAGTTAAACATATTCTAACCACCTCCTCCCCCACTCTGATAAATTCGGTGTCGTCGTAATGAATATACCGAGTGATTAGAGCTGGTAGCTTCCATACAGATGGGCGGGGCTTGAGTGTCGCATTGCAGGCACGCTAATTCACACACAAACTAACAAACCAAATGGCATAGTGACATGGAGATTGACGAATTGAGAAAGTTTAATAACTAAAAACACGAAAAAGTGACAAATATTGCTTAAAAATTGCAAAATTATGATAAAATGGGAATAAAATCAAAGTCCAACGGCACAAGGAATATGTTTAACTCAGGACTCTATTGCTAACAAATAGGAGCTTTTTCGCTCCGCTCAAAAGGTATATTTATTTCTAGTTCCAATGTGATAATTTCAATTTTTTTTGTTTCTGATAATTTTGCTTTCAAATATATACTATATAAAGACACTAACATATATATTTTTTAATGTATTTTTAGGTATTCTCAAATAGATTTCTTTCAATATCTTCATTTCTTATTTTTTCTACAATACGCTAATATCCTCTCATTAAAATTTCATTCCACTTGAATGAGTTGAACACATCAGATAAAATTCGTTCATGAACAGCTAATACAATTTGAAAAAAAAAACTTTTTCGATGCACAATTTATTGATAAAAAAAGTTCCAAAAATTAGTTGTAAGGAATTTGGTTTGATAACACTAAGGGCGTAAAGAAAATAATTCCCCTAAACGTTGAAAGTTTTAAGTATCAAAAAGTGTCTGTTAATTACTGAGTTCATCAACAAAACTGTTCATAAGGTGTAGGATCGAAGTCAGTCAGCAATGTTCCATCTGCGCATGTAGTATCTGTACTACTTCTTGTCACTTTCGCCATGTATTCAGGGTTTAGGATAATCCAGGCCAAGTCACAACCGCAGTCGAGTGGATTGCCTGTGGAAAATTAGAAGAATATTTAATAGAGGAAGTTCACAGGATCTAATTCCTTTAAAAGCGTCATCACTCATTTATATTTCTAGTGTAAATTTATATGCCTCCTCTATTACAAGACTATATTTTAATTTATAACAATAAATGTAATTTCTCACATTCAAACAAACTATCAAAAAACCATTTCGCGTAAGATGAATTGACTTTTCTTGAAAATGTGCTTGTCGAACGTCAAATGATATTTCCGAAATAGTACCCGTCACTTTCCAAATACTGTTATGTGAATTTGGTAATGAAAGATGGTGAAATATAGAACCAATGAAAAAAAAATACCGTAAATATCGAGTCTATCAATGTAAGGCATCAGGAATCCAAAGACTGAGGCATCAATCGTCTTCAAGAAGTTCTTATCAAGATAAAATTCCACACAGAGAATATTCTGTCACCATCTTCCATTAATTATTTTATGAATTTTAGTATCCATTGTGAATTAAATTAGATTTTATAGTTTTCCGTTTATTTTATTCCTGTTTTAATAGCTTTCCATTATTTTATTCAGGTATTATTTAATAGCTCAATAGAACCCTTGATATAAGATGCCTCGAAGAACTTCTAATATTATTATTTATCAAACGATTTATTTGTTAATATCTTTCCATGTAATTTAAATCCTCACTATAGCTTACAGGCAGCAAACCCTCCTAGTAGACAAACCTCCTATTAGATAATTAGACCAAGATATAAATGTAAATGTACTGGAAAAAAAAACTCGTACAAGACAAAACACTATTAGTTATTCCATTGTAAATATTATAAAAAATTATGTGAGAAATTACAGAAAACTAGATACAGTGAAGACTGTTCTAATTTCATAAAATGATGAATTAGTTAAAAAATGTATTATATTTACTATAATTAATACAGAAATATACATGTTATTTCTAAATGTGTTTCACATATAAATTGTTATATCATTCACCATTAGTAGTAGAGAGTTATTCAAATAGAATTATCGAAATGTTAAAGTCACCGCTTCAATTTTAGAGAATTTTCTATTTACTCGAGTACGAAACTACTGAAGTGAGTTTCCTACTAGACCAACCATTTTGGAACGTAACTCTGGTCCACTACCAGGTATTGCTGCATTTATTTATATATTACGCTACGTAGTAACGTAGATATGTTTAGTAATTACCAAACTTTTCTAATTAACCTATTTCAAATTCCTAGATTAAACACAATACTGTGTGTTTGCGAATTAAACCATAATTCTTAAAAATAATTACTGTATAAACATATTTTGATTCGTATTCTTATGTACATCTTACAACGTACCTTCCTTTATACATGTTTATGAACAATAAGATATAAATATCATTGATTAGAGTCATTAGACGATATAAATGATAAAATGAGCTATTAACTTTATTGGAGAAAATCAAACTGTATGATTTTTTTCACCAAATTCAATCAATAGAAATAAATTAATTTGGACTGGAAACCATAGCACCAAAGATTACAATTAATAAGAAAATTACACCAGGTATTGGTTAATAGAATACATTTTATTTTACATCTCAAACTGTAATTTTACATAAATTATATAAACTATTAAGTGTTCACGATGTTGATTATTTCTGACCGTATGAAAATTATAGAGCAGTTGAATATGCTAATTATAGAGCATAAATACTCATGTAAAGAAATTATTGTATTATCAGTGTGAAAATTAGTCAATGTAATTCAAGTATACCCTTAATGAAAAGCTAGGAATTGAAACGAACACACGCTATAACTTCCGAAGATAATTCGAAATTTGCTTTTTCTGGGCATATGAAACTAATATATGTATACTTAATTAAAGATATATTTTATATATATTCTGAATTAACATTGAGTTACGAAGAATGAAACATTATATTATTTAGATCAGAAGATAACTCCACAATGTTCGTATGTTTGTACGTACACAATCATATCCGGAATGTACCACGAATGTTACGACTGAATTGGGTGTCCCGACTAGTCAGTCTGTTATTTCCAGTTCATCCCTGGTGGAGAAAGGTCTTCAAGCAGCTCCAAGTGTTCACTGAGGTTATATACGTAATTACATACAAACAATGACTTCTGATGTTAAAATGGTGAGTGGTATAAGAATATCTATCGTAGGTTTGGTCTCTTGTTAATTATTCCAATAACTCTTAGACGTTATATATTTTATAATATTCTAAAAAGCTTTTATTTATAAGTTTATTCATCGTATCTATGTTAGATAACATTCATCTTTCTTTTTCATGTCATATAATAATGATTATATACTTTTATAAGTGTCATAACTCATTAATTAGTTGTGTACCATGTTTCAAAGTATGTCAGTTGAATGATGTAAATTTGCTTCAATCTTTACATTGAAATTTGTGAATAACCAAAGTTTCTAATTTGTATAGTTTGTCATGTTTCTGCAATAGGTAGAACTAGATTAAAACATATGGGCTAAAGATAAATAAGAGTATAATTTATTAGTGAACTGAACTGCACTAGAATAACTGTCAGATGACAAAAAATTTTGTGTTTTGTCTAGCACGATGTATTTTTTCCATTACTGTTTCAAAAATATCTTGGTCCAATATAAATATTGTCTAGGACGAGGTTTATTTTCTACGAAAGTTTGTTGTACAATATATATTAAGCTGCAGTGTATCACATATTGTTCCATTCAGAGTCAATGTTTTGTACCTAATCTTACGTATAGTTATACATCTATTTTAATCAATCTTTTCTATCCTTTCTATGTATTTCACCAATCCTAAGTACTATTTTCAGTATATTTTATCCCATCATTCGTAATTTTTCCGTGTCAATTTTATCTTATATTTTGTACTTTACCATCTACTTTACCAAATCAGTCATTCCATTTCCATCAATTTTACCCAATCTTGGGTATACTACACTATCAGCTCTTAAATATGTACTCTATCGGACGTACCTACACTAACCGATCCCGAATTCTCCACGTGGTTTCACGACTAAATTGGGTTTCCGATTACTCAATCGGTCGTTTTCAGTTCATCCCTTGTGGAGCTGTAACTGTTCACTGAGGTTACATTTCCTATAACCTTAAAACATTTTGAACTATTGCATTATACTGTATATTTATGTTTAAAGAAAGATTTTATTGTTATAACTAGTTTATTCACCGTACATTCACTTTTCTTATCTATATTTCTTATCTATATCAAACAGTAATGATTATCAAAATTTAGAAAAGTCATAACTCAGCATCTAGTAGTGTACTTACAATGTTTCAAAGTGTTTCAGGAAAGGAAAATTAATTTGATTCGATCTTTATATTCATATTTGTAGATAACCAAATTTTTAACTGTTTTGTTTTGCTATGGTTCAATGATAAGTTCAGCTTCCAAAGAGAGGAAATAAAATGGGCTACATTATAAATTAAAAAATGGGCTACATTATATATCTTGTACCAAATCAACATTTAGCATAGGTGGTTCAACGAAATGTCTGACCAATACTGTCAAAGCCATACCTACAATAACTTCTGCAGTTGTAAAGGAGCTTCCCAGGATACAATAACATTTATGGTATGGTATCAGCTCATCGAATCTAGCTTGAAGTGACCACGGCTTCACCGGAAATTATGACTCCAACCACACTTTGAAATATGGGACTCCCTGCTTAAACTAAGTCACTTCAATTTTTTTTTTCTTATCAATTACTAACTATAGGCATTGGTTAAATGGTATTTCCATTATTTTATTCTTAACTGTTATTCATAGGAACTACAGTTTAGCAGTTAACTATCACTAGTTTAGGCTCCTAGGTAGTATAAGTTTTAGACCTTATTTGAAGTTATTTCTTATAGATAAGTAAAGGAAATGATCAATAAAAACACTATGGATTATATCTATATACAGGGTCGTTCAGCTAAATTGGGACTAACTTTAACAGCACATATCTTCCGTAATTTCTAACCTATGACTAAATTCTTTTTTACAGACAATCTTTAAGCCCTTTGCTATAATATTTCAGATTAAGATCTAGCATATTTCGCTAAAATATGGCAGATTAGAGCGAAGAACGACCATATGTGAAATGAGACGCGCCGGGAACTCTGTTTCAGACATTATTAAGAGCACTGGCTATGCAAAATCGACTGTTTATCGAGTTGTTGCTGCTTTTGATGCTGAGGGTAAGGTTCAGAGAAGTCGACACAGTCCCCGCAGTGATCGAAAGAGAACCAAAACAGTACTTGCTGGGCTGAAAAGGATTTTGAAATCAGACCCAAGCCAGCCGATGTCAAAACTGGCACAAAAGCGCAGCGTGAGTCGTAGCAACATCAGCAGGGCAGTCAAGGAAGACCTTGGTATGAAGTCATACAGGGAGAGTCCGTCCGTAACCTCCTAACTATCCGCTCCAGAGCCCTCAGAGCTGAAAGATGCCCAAAGCTTCTGAACCATCTGAAACACAAAGGAGGACATGTCAGCGTTTCTGTTGACTAGAAAAAGTTCGTTGTTGATGAGGTTGCAAATCGCCAGAACACTCGGGTAGTTGCCTCCGATCGTTCAGAAGTTCCTCCTGTGATGCAGAGCAAAAATCCCGCTTCTGCGATGGTTTTTGCAGCCGTCGCAAGTGATGGTAAGGTGATGCCTCCTCATTTCATCGAAGCGAGTCTTAAAATCAACGAAGCGGAGTACTTGAAAATTCTGAAAGATGTTTTGATGCCGTGGATACGTAGGAACTACGACCCCTTCAAAGTGATGCTCGTTCAAGACTCTGCGCCCGCGCATGGAGCAAAGAAAGTTCAGGATTTCCTGAAGGAGAATCTTCCTTTGATGGTCCCGAAGGATATTTGGCCCAGCAGCTCCCCAGATCTGAATGTTTGTGACTATTGGCTGTTTGACGTCATTGAGGGAAAGTCTATCGTAACTTCACAACCAAGTGTCAACTCTCTGAAGGCCGCCATTCGTCGGGCATTTCGTAATCTTGACCCCGAGGATGTAAAAAGGAGTTGTTCACGGTTTCGCTCGAGAATTTCCCAAATTATTGACGCAAAGGGTAGTCACATAGAATGTTTTTGTTCTGTAGACAATAACGAACAAATAAGTAAAAGTAAAAATAACATTTAATCATTATTTGTCTTTCAAAATAGCGAATTTTAAAAAACTTATATTAGTCCCAATTTAGTTGCACGACCCTGTATTTGACTTTGAGGTTCAATCACCATTTTCGCTTTTCTTATACACGAAACCCTTATAAAATGACTTTAAGCTTCAACATGCAAATACGAGGAATTATGAGCCACATGGTGACAAACAAGAAATGCGTTGTTTTGGTGATGTCATATTTTTTCGTCGTCTACTAGTTACTATACCCATTATGTTCATGTACCCTGGAACTTCCCAACCCTTGATAGAAGACCAAGTCTTAAAGGAGCAGTAAACTTTTAAAAAATGCAATATTTGTAATGAAACTTTTGTTAGTAATTAGTTGTATACATACATATAGTTCATTCGTCTTATTTATAAGTAACACCCGTAGAAATATTAATAAATAATTTGGTTTTAAGTTCATCGTTCACCGCAAGGGGCGCTGCGTACTGTTATTGTTTACATTCCCGATAAGCTGTTTAAAATGAGAAGCAATCCTATAATGGTTCCTTAGCGTATATACGCTAAAGATAAACTTTATAAAAACAATTTAAAGCTAGTAAATACTATGTAGGGGTGGTATGACGATTGTGTGCGTATTACGTAATTGTTTTGGTCAATATTTTGTTTACAATTCACAATTGTAGTTCCAACCATATTTATTCTATCTTGTTAATAAATAGCTTCTTACAAATAAGAATGAAGATTTACAAAACTTTAGGATTGAAAGTATTTAAGCACACTGTCAGATGGATGAATGAATTGAAAGACGTATTTGCAAAAACATACTAGTCAGGTCCCTTAACTTTAGTTCCTCCTGCCAGTAAGATGGTGTCAGACACTTATGTAGGAATGAACTGCTCGAAAAGTTCCTATTTGAGTTTATCAGCGATTACAGGCCGCTAAACTCGGTGATCAGAAGTGGAATAAGATATATAACGGTTCATTATAGTTGGTATCCTATTCAATAAAGTGATGTATCATAACTTTGATGACCCTAGAAAACTTGATGTGAGAGATAATGAGATTGTTTATAAAGATCAGACAAAGTGGAAAAATTCAGCTTCAAAATCATGCGTTGTATGAAGGATAGGAAACTTCCAAAACAGACGCCATGTTGTTAATATTAATTTCGGGATTTAAGATTTGTCCCTAACCACTTCGAGGTGACCCAAAGAGAAATGAAGAATGAAGAGAAAACGTTTCGTAGAAGAGGGGACTTAGAAAGGACAATACGTTCCATGATCTAGGTTGATTACCCGTCTACTACAGTTAACCATGTCGACCCAGCGCATGGATGGCAAGAATAGACACCCATGGATAAGAGACCTACACAGTCAGTCTGCTTACCCGTGGATAAGAGACCTAAACAGTCAATCTGCTTACCCATTGATATAGCAAGGCAGAAGGAAGAGAGAACAAGAAGAAATAGCCAAGGAAAGACATAAAGGAAAGCTGAAGAAAAAGGGTGTCAAACTAAATAAAACTATATGCTACAAAATAACAAATTGAAGGCCTACTAGAGGTAGCTTCAGTATATTTTAAACCCCCTGGGGTCTGGGGGTCTGAAAAATCAGACCTCCAGACCCAAATAGACATCTGGTCAAGTTCCATTTGTATATTTAAATCATTCATTCATCTCAATATTGTGCAGAAAATAATGATTAGGTACTATTACCTATTCAATTTATTGCAACTATAATTTTAGTAAACAAATGTTTCTTCTTCGACAGGCTAGTCCAATGGATTCTGTGCCTAACGAAATGATTCTCCAGATCTTCAGTCATTCCGAAAAACTCGAAGACCGAGAAGTTTTCTCCAAAGTTTCTAGACGCTTCAATGGTCTCAGTAAGGTCAGAACATGGAGGAAAAGGATTAACATCAAGGTAAGACTGAAAAATTGCCTAAATATGTGTTATCAAACACTATATTTACACAATTATAATGCATACATATAAGAGTACTTCCCTACCGTTCAATATATAAAAGGAAAAAACTTGGAATCTGTTATTTGTCCAATAATTCATTCGAGTGATTTGGTGTTATAAACGTCACTTTCTCAAGTGTTTGTTTATCTATCATCTGCAAATTGTTGGTATACTAAATTTAAAATATATTCGTTTATATTGCTCAATGAAATCAATATATGTCAGGTTGATTAAAGTCAAAATTAAATTTAAAAACTTTCTATGCACACTTTGTTTCAAATAGCTTATCACTAGGGCTGGGAAAATATGCTCTAAAAACTATAGATCCCGAAAATATCATAGACGAAGCTAAATGAAATGGTTTCGAATACTATATATCGCTGGTTTAGAACCATCAATACTCTTTAATTCTCTCCGTCTATAATATTTTTGGGATCTATAGTTTTTAGAGCATATTGTCCCAGCCCTGCTCATCACTATTGCCCTAATAATTTCATATACACAAATGAAATAAGTCTTCAATGTTTTCACATCTACTATGCACTGCGATGTTTTAATTTACGTGTTATTCATTCTGAAATAATTGCAAATTATTGTACACTAACAGTAGTAGAAAATATTCAAGTAATTAACTACGTAACTTGTGTATTAAATGTTTGCTCTAATTTGAAATTTGAAATATATTTTAATCTGTCCCAAACACTATTAGATACTTCAACTTTAAGCTAATATAAATTAAATCTAAAAAGTGCTAAAACTTTTTGGGAGCTTTACCTAATCTAAGAATTTTATATTTCAGAGTGACGAAATTAAAAAGCTTCGACTGAACAAGTTCAAGAACAAACTCTTGCAAGAAGCTAATATGTCTATAAACTTAGAAACTCTCATCATAGACGAAATGAAGTGTTCCAGCCCAATGAATGGAATCTTTAAAAGGAAATATGAAAAATTACTTCCGTACATGCTCTGTAATATTTTCAAAAAATGTTTGAAATTGAAAAAAGTTCATTGCAAATTCCAGAGAAAAGGACACAAGAATGGATTTTCATCCAAGAATGAACAATTGACCATGAACCGTTTCGGTGGTAAATCAAAATTGAAATATTTTGATCAAATGGTTGCTAGTTTTCCTGTAAAATTTAGAAGGATATTGCACTATGGTCCACAAACTCAGTTAGAAAAATGTCTTGATCATTCAAGTGATGTATTAGAACAGCTACAATGTTCAAATCTCACTCTGAATCAAGAACTTTTATCAAGGCTCAAGAAGTGCAAGAAACTAAATGACTTTGAAATACTGGATAATTTCAACGTGGAACCAGGAATGGATTTTACGGATCTTCCGAAATTAAATCTTAAATTTTTAGAGTTGGCACCAACATCTATGATGCCGAATCTATTTTTGAATAATCCGAAACTACTGGATATATTCATGACAGATTCTTTAGAGAGCTTACATATCAATGATTATGTTTTGGCTGGTTATGAAACATTAGTTTTTGAGAAATGCAAAAATCTTAAATCAGTCATAATTGAAAAGGGATGTGAACAATCTCTTTCTGATGAAGAGGCAATCAATTTATATAAAAATGTTCTGGTCCTCTTCAGGCAATCTACCAAATTGACTAGGGTGCGCATTATAAATAAAAGAGAAAGTAGATTCATTGATAAATTTAAAGTGGAATTGCTTCCGCTAGTTGAACAATATGGGTTTAAACATAATTTCTTTAATACTAGTTTTTCTTGGATATCACTAATTAGTAGAAAATAATAATGTTTGACATTATTTGCCTTTTTGATCTAGAAATAAAATAATTTAACCCCCAGTATCTTGTCAGATTAATATCCTTGATAATTTAATAGTCTGTAATGGTACAATGACTTCAATGCATCTCACTCTTTTTCATTCATAGTCGATATTTCAGACCATTACCCTATTTTAGTATCTTTTTACATTTACATATTTCACCTAATATTTCCCATATTTTCTCTCTATTTTATCCAATCTTTCCCATCTTTTTTAATATTTGGGTTAAGACCATAATATTATGCAGAACATTCCTAAGGGTTTTATTAGTTGCGATGAGTCACTTGTTTATTAATTGTGAACTTGTGTGGGAGACATGAATGGAGACATTGTGGTGGGAAATCAGTATAACCCAGGTTCTAATATTATTCTATTATTGGCCCTATATTGTGATCGATTTGTTAGTTACTATGATTCTATTAATCTATTCCTATATGGGTGTACTGAGATCTCACGTATGAAAGGGGTTAAATAAAAGGATTCGAAATGCAGCTATTTAATTTGGATGATAGATAATGACTAAATATAGAATAACTATTATTTGTTTGTGAAGGTGGAGGATAATCAGGCCTGGGAATACTAAGGGTAGGCAAGATAGTGAAAGGGGTATATCCATATAGGATTAGGGATTTACCATATAGGTAAATAGGGATAGGGATAAAAGGGGTAGGGATAAATGGGGTAGGGATCAATGGGGACCAGCTGTAATATAAAATACACAAATGAAATAAATGGCAATAAAGAAAACATGTAAAATAAATTATCACTCAACTATAAATAATCATGTTAACAAACTATAATCAATTAATTAACGATCATAACAAATAAACACTTACATGGTTTAATATATCACTCCTATTTATGACAGCGTAACAGATAGAGCTATGCACTATGTTTATTAGACTTCTAATAACCTTCTTTGGTCAGCTGTATTCTATTAGTGAACAGCTTTCGGTTCAATACATTTGGCTTTTAAAGTTCCGTCCTACTAGGTGTTTACTATAAAAATAGTACAAAACTATAGGAAGTGTAACAGTCCTAGGATAGTTTTGGACCCCTCACACTACCCCCACCTTAGTTTTTCCTACAAGGTAAAACTATACAAATTTAACTTTAAATCCTAATTTCGAAAAAAATCTGTTTTATTCGATATTGCACCACAAAGACTTATTTGATGCAACTATATTGCCTAGTAGATACTATAGCTACTTTGTATAATTTCTATAACTAACTGATATATACGGTATATTTCATAAAAAACTTTTAATAAATAATGCAACGTTGAAAATTTGGCTACTGTACATATAAGTGTAACTGGAATAACACTGTACATATTATACATTAATTTTTATAGAAGATGAACTGTAGAAATTTGCACTCATATATTCGTGTACACGAGAGTTTTATGTACATCAGAGTTTTGTGCACATCAGGAATTGTACATAATAGTCACTGTACATCGTAGATAAAATGCATCTCTTATCATCACTCATTACGCTTTGTAGAAATTGCGTCAGCAGCAATTGTGTGTGCATTATTGTGCATTCATGTTAGATACAGTGCATTGTAGAGATGGTGCGTTCACGAAAAATATGGTGCACATCAGTGAATCAGTTATTGTACACATTCTCTTCACACTCATCCAGTGCAGTGAGTGCCATCTTCCTGTGCCGTGTGTCTCATCTCTCACACCATTGCGTCACAGTCCTCATCTCTCGTCTCATCTGGTTGGTAGCGAGACAGGTTGGGTTGGGGGAAAGGGAGGGGAGGGGTTGGGATGGGATGGGCATTGTATATGGTAGACAGTGTAGTGGACATATGTAAACCTACCTAGAACTCAGTTTTATTTAATTCAAAAATTCATCTTTATTCAATTTACAACTAATTTCCTATAAATTTTAGGTTGACTATTAAATCTAATATATCTATTTACATTTTTTTTTATGATTTACATAATTTATGCATGTTTTTATTCAGTTTTTATATTTTTATACTTTTTTTTTCGGGTTTTTAACTTTTATAATTTTTATTTTATATTTTATTTCATAGCTTACATAATATACCTATTATGTACTGGCCCTATTCTCCAGCAACGCAGGTACAAAATCACTCATTTCTTCGGTAACACTGTACATATTTGATTTACTTGAATTGTCAGCTAACAAACTTTGTCTTCGTTCGTGAATTTCTCTTCTTAGGTTCCTGCTTCTTTTGTATCCTATTTCTATATTTCTTCTACTTTCTGATAGAATTATTTTCATATCTTCTATTATTGATTTATGCTCTGCTGTTCTAGAGTCATTTTCTGGTAATTTATTTTCATTTCGACTCTTTGTAGTACTATCCATATTTTCTTCGAACATATCTTGCAATTCAATAACACTTTCAATTGATTCGGTCGAGTCTTGTGATATCTTAGAAGTTTCTAATCTTTCATTCAGTTTATTTAAGTCACTGGTTATTTCAGTACTTAGTTTTTCAATTAAACTCTGACTCGCTGATAATAATTCATCATGAACACTTAGAGTTTGTTCAAGACTAGAAAAAATATTTTCTTCCGTACACAACTTCAAATATTCACTAATATTGACAATGTGATCATTTTTCGGAGTCGACATTTTAACCTTTCTATTTTGAATATTTTCCTCGTCAAGTCGATCATTTACCTTTTTCTTTTTAATAAATTTAAGTCTTTTCTTCTTCAGTCTATGCTGTTTTTTCTTTTCAGTTTTCTTTACCAGTTTCTGTTGGTTTTCTTCAATTTCGCTCTCACTAACACTGTCGCTACTTTTTTCCGAACTGGAAATGCATTTAGCTGTTGATGGTACACAGTAGTCAACAGACTCGTTTTCTGAATCTGAAGTGCATTCAGTTTCTCTAGTCTCACCAATTTCTTTTGTATCAGGCATGTATTTTCTTATGTTATCAGGTAGTTGTTTCCAAGGTCTTAATTGTTTGTAATGAGCTTTCAAAACGACTCCATCCTTTTCTATTTCGTATGACAGTCCATTTGAATTTACTTTAGTTACCGTGAAAATACCTTCATATCTTTTCATTAATTTGTAGTGTGTTCTATTACCAACTCTTTGTATTTTCTTGATGACTTTCTGATTGATCTTGAAAGGTGCGAAATTCGGATGCCCCTCCTTCCATGCATTAGTCACATCACTAGTGATGGGTATGTGCACATCACTGTTATGGGATTGGGTTAGAATCATTTGCGATGGGGACATATTGATTTGAGAATGCATTGTACTATTGTTAATTATTACTGCAGATGGTATTTCTTTATCCCAATGTTTTGAATCTTTTACTTTTGCTTTAATTAAATCTTTTAGGGATCGGTTAACCCTTTCTATGGCACCGTTACATTGGGGACTGTATGGGGAAGAAAATATGTGATTAATGGAAAACCTACTCAGAACATCTTCAGTTTGCTGAGCCTTAAATTCTGGTCCATTATCCGATAGTATATTTGATGGTACTCGTGGTAATTTAGGCAATATTTGACATTCCAGTGCCCTGGCTACTGTACTGACAGTCTTATCTCTTATGGGTACAGCTGCCAGCCATTTGGAAAAGTGATCAACTGCAACCAATAGTGCAACATTGCCACTTGACGATTTCTCAAACTGTAGCAAATCTATAGCAACAAGATTGAACGGTGTTTTAGCATCAATCCTTACTGTCGGTGGCGTCATTTGTTGTACGTTAGTTTTGTACATCTGACAATATTCACAAGAGGCACAAATTTCTCTACTAATCATGTCAATAGCAGGGTGATAGAAATATTCCTTTATGATATTCAACAACTTATGGCGACCAATATGTGCTAAATTGCTATGAATTTTATGAACAATTTCAACAGCAAATGGAAACGAAACAATTATAATATTCCTGTCATTGCTATTTTTAACCAACATGTCGTCTGATATTTCTAGATGTTTTATAACTGATTTGAATTGAAAAGATGATTTTTCTTTCCACTCTTTGGTAGGTATTTTATCTTTGACTAAATTTTTAACAATGCGGATTGCATGATCGTTCTCTTGCATTTTAACGATATTTTCTTTTCCTATCAATAGTTTCACTTTAGGTTCTTTATTTTCTAACTCCATGCATCCGAGCATTGTATTTTTGTTTTGTTTATCCTCATTCATGATTATATCCACCTTGATGTCATTGTTCAATTGCAAGGTAAGGTCATCAAAGTTAAGTACACATCCATAATTCTTGAGGAAATCGAATCCCAAGAGCATACATGCAGGTAAGTTACTCCGATCAACAACCATCACAGGAACACTAGTAGCGACTAATTCACCAAAGGTAAGTGTCAGGTAAGTGATGCCTTTAATTATCGTCTTTCCACCACCTAACCCTGTTACTGTTTTGAACTGACATTCTGTTAGTTTGTCATCTTCTCTTTTGAGTTTGTCGTACACATGTTGTTCTATAATGGTAGTTTGTGAGCCTGTATCCAGCATAGCGCAAACAGTACTACCATTGCACTTTATAATGAGTGAAGCAGACATAGTGTGAGTACATGGTAACGCAGCTAACTCGCTAAACAGATTTAAATCCTCTTCTATTTCTTCAATTACATTATTTTCAATTACATTTTCCATTCTTATACAGTTTACATATTTATCTATTTCTTTATTTACGATAGGTCTTCTGTTATATAATGGGTTATAATGGACATGAGCGATACATTGTAAATTTAATATACCCACGTTATCACTATTATTATTTTCACGATAAATAACAGGCGTTTCAATATTGTGATAAACTCTCACTTCTACTTTAAATAAATAAGAAACTGCTAGAATTGATTCTTCTGGTGGAATCTGCCCTGGGTTAAGCACTATTCTTAATTTATTCCTTTCAGTTCTATTCATTTTTATTCCATATCTTTTGGGATTATTTATTATTTCATTAATCACTAATTTTCTCAATTCATTTTCATTTGCAGGTATTTCATTTTCTTCAAGTACGTCCCTCAATAATAACATTATTGATGTAAATAAACTGTCTCCGCCTCCATCAACTTTTTCCAAAACTTTTAGTTCCTTTGGAATGCCTGTTTTGCAGTTATTATCGTTCACAGGTGTTTCTCCTTTTAGGCGAGATAAATAATCTGCAGCTTCGTTCAATTTACCTGGCTGATAGCGTACGGTGAAATCAAATTCAGATAATTCCTGTAGAGTTCTTGTTATGCGAGAATTATGATTAGCCATATTATGCATATACGTTAACGGTTTATGATCAGTAAAAATAACAAATTTGACTCCAAACAAGAATGGTCTGAAGGCCTGACATCCCCAGCGAATAGCTGTTAGTTCACGATCAGTTGCGCTATAGTTCATTTGAGTGGTGGAGAAAGTCATACTAGCGTAACCTATAGTTTTATATTCTCCATTCTGTTCCTGATATAATCCTGCGCCTGCTCCCGTGTTGCTAGCATCAACATACAAATGAAGTGGTTTTGCGTTTGAAGAATAATCAGGGTACGTCAGTGTAATTTCTCTCTCAATTTCTTCCTTTAGCTTGTTGAACGCTGTGCTCAATTCACTTGTCCATGTTATTTTCTTTTTCTTTGGTTGACCGGTAAGTTGAGTTAGAGGTTTAGCATATGTAGAACAGTCTGATATGAACTTCCTTTGGAAATTAACTAGTCCTAAAAATTTCCGCAATTCAGTAGTATTTTCAGGTTTAGGAAAGTCTCTTACTTTTTTCACGTATTCTTCAGATTTCTTTATTCCATTTTCATTTAGTACATGACCTAGAAAGCTAATTTCCTTACGGAAAAATTCGCATTTCTTGACTTTAGCTTTGATGTTATACTTAACTAGGGTATTTAATGTTTGATGAACTAACTTCAAATGATCATCAAAATTTTCATTCATAATTAAAATGTCATCGATGTATATGATGATATTTGTGGAGGACATTTCATTAAAAATTCCTTGCATGTTTTTCTGAAATGCGATTCCCGAATTCTTTGCTCCAAATGGTATGCGTGTAAATTGGTAGTGATTTCTTGCTGTGCTGAAGGCTGTGTATTGTCTGCTGTCTTCGTCCAAAGGTATTTGATGATATCCTTTAACTAAATCTATTTTTGTGAAATATTTCATATTGAAAGCTTGGTAAAGACAATTAGTTAGATTAGGCATAGGATGTTTTTCTGTGACAGTTACTTTGTTTAAATCCCTATAGTCCACGCATAATCTGTAACAATTATCACCTTTTTTATACACAGGTACCAGTCTCGATGAATAAGCTGAATTACTGTGTTCTATGATACCATTCAGTAACAGTTCTTCACACTGCTTTTCAATCTGAGCGTTAACTGGCTCAGGAAATACGCGTGGTTTGTGCCAAATGGGCGTGTTACCTGTTAGGAATATTTTGTGAGGCGGTACTTTAGCTTTCCCAATGTCATATTCTCCTTTGCTTAAAGATCCTTCAACATTTAGTAACATTTCGTAGATTTTCTCTTTGTCAAAGTTCGAAATGTCATCATTTTCAATAGTGATTTTCTTTTTCAATTCTTCAATTGACCATTTATCTTCAATATCATTTTCATTTTCACATATCACCAGAGAACTAATTTTTCCAATGATCTGATTTGCTTGTATGTTCACTTTCTTACAATTTTCATTTTTCAAACATACAAACTTCTCATTGTTATTAATAATTCCCGATATTCCATTTACATCTTTTCTATTCATCTCACCGTCATAATACATATCAACATTTTCTAACCCTACAATTTCCTCAATATACATAGGCATTTTAATAGTTTCGTTTCTTTTCAGTGATACATTTTCAGTCGCTAATACAGGTATATTTTCATATTGAATATTTACAGTGTTGCCATTTGCATCTAAGGAAGCTAATATTGTAATATCGTTTGGTGATTTTAATTTAATAATACCTTCATCTATATCTAATATCATATTATATTTACGCAAAAAATCAAGTCCTAAAATCATATCATACTTCATAACATTATCATTTAATATTTGAAATTTAAAGCTAGTATCTAATCCTAATAAAATGAAATTAATTTCAGAATCACCATTTGTAGTATGTACATTTTCATTTCCTAAACCTTCTAAGATGACTGAATTATTACTGTTAACACTAAGTTTAAATTTATCTACAATAGATTTCCTCATTAAAGACATACGAGATCCACTATCTATCAATGCCACATATTTACAATTACCTATTTCAATAGGAAGGTAAAGAAATTTCTTTTTCAACACCATGTTGTTTTCTATTATTTTGAGTTCATCACTATTTTCCAGATCATTTTCTTGAGTAAAGGAATTTTCATTAGCGACCTCTGTCGTCACCTCTTTGATGGCAGAGGTTATCAGTTTAAATTCTGTCTGTAGCTTGGCTTACGATCGTGATAGTCTACACTGTTTGATCTGTTAGAGTTATACCTGTCAGTGCCGCTTTTACGCACTGTAGAGAAAGACCGTTTTCTATTTTTACCGCAGTCTCTGTAGAAATGACCTTCTCGGTTACATAGAAAACATAGCTTCAGTCTCTTTCTGCATGAATTATAATCATGTCCAAATCTTTTGCAGTAGTTACACTTCATAGCATTAGTTAAAGGGGGTGGAGTTTCAAATGAGAGAGGTTTGTATTGGCTATTGTAGGAGTTTCGTTCATGGTGAAAAAGATTTGCTTTTCGTTTCCAATCATTGTGATCGGTTCTGTATCTCTGTTGCTGATGGTACTTTGGTACAGTTTGTAGTGCATTGTTATAGAATCGTTTATTATTAATGAATTCTTTTTCTCTATGTCCTCTATTGTAATTAGGCGATCGATTTATGGAATCTGAATTATTCAAATTGATTACGATTTCTTCTCCGTTTTCTGTTTCATAATCACTTCTTTCTTTTCCATCAATCATTTCGAGATCATAAAATCGAGTGCATCTTTGTATTCTTGTCCAGGTCAGTTTCTTTCTTTCTATTCCGAATTCTCTTATTTCCTTGTTTATGATGCTTCTCAGCTGTTTTGAAACTTCTTTTTTGAAAGTTTGAATTAGGGTAGAACTCCGTTCAGCATCATGCTTTGGATAAGCCTGTTTATACAGTTTCTCCAATCTACTACTGTAAGTGAAATATGACTCCTTAGGTATCGGTTTTGCATTCTCGAACTTGCGTTTAGCATGAGCCTTTCTGATCTCCCTTTCATCTTTGTACCACCTAATCAATTTAACTTTAACATCCTCATAATCATCATCAAAATCTCTTAGTAGCTTGAAATTTTTGAGAGTTTGACCTTTAAGGTGTCTTTCGAGCTCACTCGTCCATAGATATGATTTTCCTTTAAAATTCTCTTTACAATAACTTTCAAATTTAATCAAGTATGATCGCAAATTTTGACCTGACTCTTCATCAAAATGATCAAATTGAGGCACTGGTCTCATATCTAATTTCTTAAGGATCTTTGCTAGGTAACGAGTGTCATTTCTGTCTTCTTCAGAGTCTTGTGTATCGCTGAAAAAAAATTCATCGCTTTCGTCAGAACTACTGTCTACTTCTTTCTTTAGATTATTCTTTTTCATAATCATTTCACTATCTTCACTGTCACTACTACTGGCATATACAGTTTTCTTTTTCGGTATTGCTCCAGTTCTTTTACCTAAAGTTTCTTTTTCATTTCTTTTAAGAACATGCTTACTTTTACTATCATTTTCTTCTTTTCGTGTTTGCTTCTTTTGACTATCAGACTCACCATATTTATTTACTAATAATCTGATAGCTTCTATTTCTTTTCCATGATTCAGCAAAATATCTTTCTTTTCATCACTGGATTCGATATTTTCAAAAAATTGCTTCATAAAACGAATACTTCCAGCAATAGTGTCTTGAACATCAACATTCTTTTCTTTTTCATGGTCATGATTATTGGTACTACCACTAGAGTCAATATTATTCTCAGCCATTTCACGGAGTAATTTCAGAGCAGTAGATATAATATACTTTGTAACCAATCTGATCCCCAAACTTATAAATAAATAGTACACATATTATAGGCAAATTCTATAGAAAATAATATTGATTGCATAATATAAGAAATAACGAATCAAATAACTGAATTTATAAAAAGAAAATCACGGCACCAATTCATGTGGTGGGAAATCAGTATAACCCAGGTTCTAATATTATTCTATTATTGGCCCTATATTGTGATCGATTTGTTAGTTACTATGATTCTATTTAATCTATTCCTATATGGGTGTACTGAGATCTCACGTATGAAAGGGGTTAAATAAAAGGATTCGAAATGCAGCTATTTAATTTGGATGATTGATAATGACTAAATATAGAATAACTATTATTTGTTTGAGAAGGTGGAGGATAATCAGGCCTGGGAATACTAAGGGTAGGCAAGATAGTGAAAGGGGTATATCCATATAGGATTAGGGATTTACCATATAGGTAAATAGGGATAGGGATAAAAGGGGTAGGGATAAATGGGGTAGGGATCAATGGGGACCAGCTGTAATATAAAATACACAAATGAAATAAATGGCAATAAAGAAAACATGTAAAATAAATTATCACTCAACTATAAATAATCATGTTAACAAACTATAATCAATTAATTAACGATCATAACAAATAAACACTTACATGGTTTAATATATCACTCCTATTTATGACAGCGTAACAGATAGAGCTATGCACTATGTTTATTAGACTTCTAATAACCTTCTTTGGTCAGCTGTATTCTATTAGTGAACAGCTTTCGGTTCAATACATTTGTCTTTTAAAGTTCCGTCCTACTAGGTGTTTACTATAAAAATAGTACAAAACTATAGGAAGTGTAACAGTCCTAGGATAGTTTTGGACCCCTCACAACATGAGAGCAGACATGACAATAATCACTTCGTTATACTTATCTATTTATTTCTAGTTCCAATGTAATAATTTCATTTTTTTTTGTTTCTGATAATTTTGCTTTCAAATATATACTATATAAAGACACTAACATATATATTTTTTAATGTATTTTTAGGTATCCTCAAATAGATTTCTTTCAATATCTTCATTTCTTGTTTTTTCTACAATACGCTAATATCCTCTCATTAGAAATTTCATTTCACTTAAATGAATTGAACATATCAGATAAAATTCGTTCATGAACAGCTAATACAATTTGAAAAAAAACTTTTTCGATGCACAATTTATTGATAAAAAAAGTTCCAAAAATTAGTTGTAAGGAATTTGGTTCTAAAATACTTCAGTGTGAAGACTATAATTCCCCTAAACGTTGAAAGTTTTAAGTATCAAAAAGTGTCTGTTAATTACTCAGTTCATCAACAGAACTGTTCATAAGGTGTAGGATCCAAGTCAGTCAGCAATGTTCCATTAGCGCATGTAGGATCTGTACTACTTCTTGTCACTTTCGCCATGTATTCAGGGTTCAGGATAATCCAGGCCAAGTCACAACAGTAGTCGAGTGGATTGCCTGTGGAAAATTAGAAGAATATTTAATAGAGGAAGTTCACTGGATCTAATTCCTTTAAAAGCGTCATCACTCATTTATATTTCTAGTGTAAATTTATATGCCTTCTCTATTACAAGACTATATTATAATATATAACAATAAATGTAATTTCTCACATTCAAACAAACTATCAAAAAACCATTTCGCGTAAGATGAATTGACTTTTCTTGAAAATGTGCTTGTCGAACGTCAAATGATATTTCCGAAATATTACCCGTCACTTTCCAAATACTGTTATGTGAATTTGGTAATGAAAGATGGTGAAATATAGAACCAATGAAAAAAAATACCTTCAATATCGAGTCTATCAATGTAAGGCATCAGGAATCCAAAGACTGAGGCATCAATCGTCTTCAAGAAGTTCTTATCAAGATAAAATTCCACACTGAGAATATTCTGTCACCATCTTCCATTAATTATTTTATGAATTTTAGTATCCATTGTGAAATAAATTAGATTTTATAGTTTTCCGTTTATTTTATTCCTGTTTTAATAGCTTTCCATTATTTTATTCAGGTATTATTTAGTAGCTCAATAGAACCCTTGATATAAGATGCCTCGAAGAACTTCTAATATTATTATATATCAAACGATTTATTTGTTAATATCTTTCCATGTAATTTAAATCCTCACTATAGCTTACAGGCAGCAAACCCTCCTAGTAGACAAACCTCCTAATAGATAATTAGACCAAGATATAAATGTAAATGTACTGGAAAAAAAACTCGTACAAGACAAAAAACTATTAGTTATTCCATTGTAAATATTACAAAAAATTATGTGAGAAATTACAGAAAACTAGATACAGTGAAGACTGTTCTAATTTCATAAAATGATGAATTAGTTAAAAAATGTATTATATTTACTATAATTAATACAGAAATATACATGTTATTTCTAAATGTGTTTCACATATAAATTGTTATATCATTCACCATTAGTAGTAGAGAGTTATTCAAATAGAATTATCGAAATGTTAAAGTCACCGCTTCAATTTTAGAGAATTTTCTATTTACTCGAGTACGAAACTACTGAAGTGAGTTTCCTACTAGACCAACCATTTTGGAACGTAACTCTGGTCCACTACCAGGTATTGCTGCATTTATTTATATATTACGCTACGTAGTAACGTAGATATGTTTAGTAATTACCAAACTTTTCTAATTAACCTATTTCAAATTCCAAGATTAAACACAATACTGTGTGTTTGCGAATTAAACCATAATTCTTAAAAATAATTACCATATAAACATATTTTGATTCGTATTCTTATGTACATTTTATAACGTACCTTCCTTTATACATGTTTATGAACAATAAAATACAAATATCATTGATTAGAGTCATTAGACGATAGAAATGATAAAATGAGCTATTAACTTTATTGGAGAAAATCAAACTCTATGATTTTATCACCAAATTCAATCAATAGAAATAAATTAATTTGGACTGGAAACCGTAGCACCAAAGATTACAATTAATAAGAAAATTACACCAGGTATTGGTTAATAGAATACATTTTATTTTACATCTCAAACTGTAATTTTACATAAATTATATAAACTATTAAGTGTTCACGATGTTGATTATTTCTGACCGTATAAAAATTATAGAGCAGTTGAATATGTTAATTATAGAGCATAAATACTCACTTAAAGAAATTATTGTATTATCAGTGTGAAAATTAGTCAATGTAATTCAAGTATACCCTTAATGAAAAGCTAGGAATTGAAACGAACACACGCTATAACTTCCGAAGATAATTCAAAATTTGCTTTTTCTGGTCATATGAAACTAATATATGTATACTTAATTAAAGATTTATTTTATATATATTCTGAATTAACATTGAGTTACGAAGAATGAAACATAATATTCATTATATGATTTAGATCACAAGATAACTCCACATTGTTCGTATGTTTGTACGCACACAATCATATCTGGAATGTACCACGAATGTTACGACTGAATTGGGTGTCCCGACTAGTCAGTCTGTTATTTCCAGTTCATCCCTGGTGGAGAAAGGTCTTCAAGCAGCTCCAAGTGTTCACTGAAGTTATATACGTAATTACATACAAACAATGACTTCTGATGTTAAAATGGTGAGTGGTAAAATAATATCGGTACCTATCGTAGGCTTGGTCTCTTGTTTATTATTCCAATAACTCTTAGACGTTATATATTTTATAATATTTTAAAAAGCTTTTATTTATAAGTTTATTCATCGTATCTAATTTAGATAACATTCATCTTTCTTTTTCATGTCATATAATAATGATTATATACGTGTCATAACTCATTAATTAGTTGTGTACCATGTTTCAAAGTATGTCAGTTGAATGATGTAAATTTGCTTCAATCTTTACATTAAAATTTGTGGATAACCAAAGTTTCTAATTTGTATAGTTTGTCATGTTTCTGCATTAGGTAGAACTAGATTAAAACATATGGGCTAAAAGATAAATAAGAGTATAATTTATTAGTGAACTGAACTGCACTAGAATAACTGTCAGATGACAAAAAAATTGTGTTTTGTCTAGCACGATGTATTTTTTCCATTACTGTTTCAAAAATATCTTGGTCCAATATAAATATTGTCTAGGACGAGGTTTATTTACTACGAAAGTTTGTTGTACAATATATATTAAGCTGCAGTGTATCACATATTGTTCCATTCAGAGTCAATGTTTTGTACCTAATCTTACGTATAGTTATACATCTATTTTAATCAATCCTTTCTATCCTTTCTATGTATTTTACCAATCCTAAGTACTGTTTTCAGTCTATTTTATCCCATCATTCGTAATTTTTCCGTGTTAATTTTATCTTATATTTTGTACTTAACCATCTACTTTACCAAATCAGTCATTCCATTTCCATCAATTTTACCCAATCTTGGGTATACTACACTATCAGCTCTTAAATATGTACTCTATCGGACGTACCTACACTAACCGATCCCGAATTCTCCACGTGGTTTCACGACTAAATTGGGTTTCCGACTACTCAATCGGTCGTTTTCAGTTCATCCCTTGTGGAGCACTTAAATATGTACTCTATCGGACGTACCTACACTAACCGATCCTAAATTCTCCACGTGGTTTCACGACTAAATTGGGTTTCCGACTACTCAATCGGTCGTTTTCAGTTCATCCCTTGTGGAGCACTAACAGTTCACTGAGGTTACATTTCCTATAACCTTAAAACTATTTGAACTATTGCATTATACTGTATATATATGTTTAAAGAAACATTTTATTGTTATAACTAGTTTATTCACCGTACATTCACTTTTCTTATCTATATTTCTTATCTATTTCAAACAATAATGATTATCAAAATTTAGAAAAGTCATAACTCAGCATCTAGTAGTGTACTTACAATGTTTCAAAGTGTTTCAGGAAAGGAAAATTAATTTGATTCGATCTTTATATTCATATTTGTAGATAACCAAATTTTTAACTGTTTTGTTTTGCTATGGTTCAATGATAAGTTCAGCTTCCAAAGAGAGGAAATAAAATGGGCTACATTATAAATTAAAAAATGGGCTACATTATATATCCTGTACCAAATCAACATTTAGCATAGGTGGTTCAACGAAATGTCTGACCAATACTGTCAAAGCCATACCTACAATAACTTCTGCAGTTGTAAAGGAGCTTCCCAGGATACAATAACATTTATGGTATGGTATCAGCTCATCGAATCTAGCTTGAAGTGACCACGGCTTCACCGGAAATTATGACTCCAACCACACTTTGAAATATGGGACTCCCTGCTTAAACTAAGTCACTTCAAATTTTTTTTTCTTATCAATTACTAACTATAGGCATTGGTTAAATGGTATTTCCATTATTTTATTCTTAACTGTTATTCATAGGAACTACAGTTTAGCAGTTAACTATCACTAGTTTAGGCTCCTAGGTAGTATAAGTTTTAGACCTTATTTGAAGTTATTTCTTATAGATAAGTAAAGGAAATGATCAATAAAAACACTATGGATTATATCTATATACAGGGTCGTTCAGCTAAATTGGGACTCACTTTAACAGCACATATCTTCCGTAATTTCTAACCTATGACTAAATTCTTTTTTACAAACAATCTTTAAGCCCTTTGCTATAATATTTCAGATTAAGATCTAGCATATTTCGCTAAAATATGGCAGATTAGAGCGAAGAACGACCATATGTGAAATGAGACGCGCCGGGAACTCTGTTCCAGACATTATTAAGAGCACTGGCTATGCAAAATCGACTGTTTATCGAGTTGTTGCTGCTTTTGATGCTGAGGGTAAGGTTCAGAGAAGTCGACACAGTCCCCGCAGTGATCGAAAGAGAACCAAAACATTACTTGCTGGGCTGAAAAGGATTTTGAAATCAGACCCAAGCCAGCCGATGTCAAAACTGGCACAAAAGCGCAGCGTGAGTCGTAGCAACATCAGCAGGGCAGTCAAGGAAGACCTTGGTATGAAGTCATAAAGGGAGAGTCCGTCCGTAACCTCCTAACTATCCGCTCCAGAGCCCTCAGAGCTGAAAGATGCCCAAAGCTTCTGAACCATCTGAAACACAAAGGAGGACATGTCAGCGTTTCTGTTGACGAGAAAAAGTTCGTTGTTGATGAGGTTGCAAATCGCCAGAACACTCGGGTAGTTGCCTCCGATCGTTCAGAAGTTCCTCCTGTGATGCAGAGCAAAAATCCCGCTTCTGCGATGGTTTTTGCAGCCGTCGCAAGTGATGGTAAGGTGATGCCTCCTCATTTCATCGAAGCGAGTCTTAAAATCAACGAAGCGGAGTACTTGAAAATTCTGAAAGATGTTTTGATGCCGTGGATACGTAGGAACTACGACCCCTTCAAAGTGATGCTCGTTCAAGACTCTGCGCCCGCGCATGGAGCAAAGAAAGTTCAGGATTTCCTGAAGGAGAATCTTCCTTTGATGGTCCCGAAGGATATTTGGCCCAGCAGCTCCCCAGATCTGAATGTTTGTGACTATTGGCTGTTTGACGTCATTGAGGGAGAGTCTATCGTAACTTCACAACCAAGTGTCAACTCTCTGAAGGCCGCCATTCGTCGGGCATTTCGTAATCTTGACCCCGAGGATGTAAAAAGGAGTTGTTCACGGTTTCGCTCGAGAATTTCCCAAATTATTGACGCAAAGGGTAGTCACATAGAATGTTTTTGTTCTGTAGACAATAACGAACAAATAAGTAAAAGTAAAAATAACATTTAATCATTATTTGCCTTTCAAAATAGCGAATTTTAAAAAACTTATATTAGTCCCAATTTAGTTGCACGACCCTGTATTTGACTTTGAGGTTCAATCACCATTTTCGCTTTTCTTATACACGAAACCCTTATAAAATGACTTTAAGCTTCAACATGCAAATACGAGGAATTATGAGCCACATGGTGACAAACAAGAAATGCGTTGTTTTGGTGATGTCATATTTTTTCGTCGTCTACTAGTTACTATACCCATTATGTTCATGTACCCTGGAACTTCCCAACCCTTGATAGAAGACCAAGTCTTAAAGGAGCAGTAAACTTTTAAAAAATGCAATATTTGTAATGAAACTTTTGTTAGTAATTAGTTGTATATATACATATAGTTCATTCGTCTTATTTATAAGTAACACCCGTAGAAATATTAATTAATAATTTGGTTTTAAGTTCATCGTTCACCGCAAGGGGCGCTGCGTATTGTTATTGTTTACATTCCCGATAAGCTGTTTAAAATGAGAAGCAATCCTATAATGGTTCTTTAGCGTATATACGCTAAAGATAAACTTTATAAAAACAATTTAAAGCTAGTAAATACTATGTAGGGGTGGTATGACGATTGTGTGCGTATTTTGTTTTGGTCAATATTTTGTTTTCAATTCACATTTGTAGTTCCAACCATATTTATTCTATCTTGTTAATAAATAGCTTCTTACAAATAAGGATGAAGATTTACAAAACTTTAGGATTGAAACTATTTAAGCACACTGTCAGATGGATGAAATGAATTGAAAGACGTATTTGCAAAAACATACTAGTCAGGTCCCTTAACTTTAGTTCCTCCTGCCAGTAAGATGGTGTCAGACACTTATGTAGGAATGAACTGCTCGAAAAGTTCCTATTTGAGTTTATCAGCGATTACAGGCCGCTAAACTCGGTGATCAGAAGTGGAATAAGATATATAACGGTTCATTATAGTTGGTATCCTATTCAATAAAGTGATGTATCATAACTTTGATGACCCTAGAAAACTTGATGTGAGAGATAATGAGATTGTTTATAAAGATCAGACAAAGTGGAAAAATTCAGCTTCAAAATCATGCGTTGTATGAAGGATAGGAAACTCCCAAAACAGACGCCATGTTGTTAATATTAATTTCGGGATTTAAGATTTGTCCCTAACCACTTCGAGGTGACCCAAAGAGAAATGAAGAATGAAGAGAAAACGTTTCGTAGAAGAGGGGACTTAGAAAGGACAATACGTTCCATGATCTAGGTTGATTACCCGTCTACTACAGTTAACCATGTCGACCCAGCGCATGGATGGCAAGAATAGACACCCATGGATAAGAGACCTACACAGTCAGTCTGCTTACCCGTGGATAAGAGACCTAAACAGTCAGTCTGCTTACCCATTGATATAGCAAGGCAGAAGGAAGAGAGAACAAGAAGAAATAGCCAAGGAAAGACATAAAGGAAAGCTGAAGAAAAAGGGTGTCAAACTAAATAAAACTATATGCTACAAAATAACAAATTGAAGGCCTACTAGAGGTAGCTTCAGTATATTTTAAACCCCCTGGGGTCGGGGGGTCTGAAAAATCAGACCTCCAGACCCAAATGGACATCTGGTCAAGTTCCATTTGTATATTTAAATCATTCATTCATCTCAATATTGTGCAGAAAATAATGATTAGGTACTATTACCTATTCAATTTATTGCAACTATAATTTTAGTAAACAAATGTTTCTTCTTCGACAGGCTAGTCCAATGGATTCTGTGCCTAACGAAATGATTCTCCAGATCTTCAGTCATTCCGAAAAACTCGAAGACCGAGAAGTTTTCTCCAAAGTTTCTAGACGCTTCAATGGTCTCAGTAAGGTCAGAACATGGAGGAAAAGGATTAACATCAAGGTAAGACTGAAAAATTGCCTAAATATGTGTTATCAAACACTATATTTACACAATTATAATGCATACATATAAGAGTACTTCCCTACCGTTCAATATATAAAAGGAAAAAACTTGGAATCTGTTATTTGTCCAATAATTCATTCGAGTGATTTGGTGTTATAAACGTCACTTTCTCAAGTGTTTGTTTATCTATCATCTGCAAATTGTTGGTATACTAAATTTAAAATATATTCGTTTATATTGCTCAATGAAATCAATATATGTCAGGTTGATTAAAGTCAAAATTAAATTTAAAAACTTTCTATGCACACTTTGTTTCAAATAGCTTATCACTAGGGCTGGGAAAATATGCTCTAAAAACTATAGATCCCGAAAATATCATAGACGAAGCTAAATGAAATGGTTTCGAATACTATATATCGCTGGTTTAGAACCATCAATACTCTTTAATTCTCTCCGTCTATAATATTTTTGGGATCTATAGTTTTTAGAGCATATTGTCCCAGCCCTGCTCATCACTATTGCCCTAATAATTTCATATACACAAATGAAATAAGTCTTCAATGTTTTCACATCTACTATGCACTTCGATGTTTTAATTTACGTGTTATTCATTCTGAAATAATTGCAAATTATTGTACACTAACAGTAGTAGAAAATATTCAAGTAATTAACTACGTAACTTGTGTATTAAATGTTTGCTCTAATTTGAAATTTGAAATATATTTTAATCTGTCCCAAACACTATTAGATACTTCAACTTTAAGCTAATATAAATAAAATTTAAAAAGTGCTAAAACTTTTTGGGGGCTTTACTTAATCTAAGAATTTTATATTTCAGAGTGACGAAATTAAAAAGCTTCGACTGAACAAGTTCAAGAACAAACTCTTGCAAGAAGCTAGTATGTCTATAAACTTAGAAACTCTTATCATAGACGAAATGAAGTGTTCCAGCCCAATGAATAGAATCTTTAAAAAGAAATATGAAAAATTGCTTCCGTACATGCTCTGTAATATTTTCAAAAAATGTTTGAAATTGAAAAAAGTTCATTGCAAATTCCAGAGAAAAGGACACAAGAATGGATTTTCATCCAAGAATGAACAATTGACCATGAACCGTTTCGGTGGTAAATCAAAATTGAAATATTTTGATCAAATGGTTGCAAGTTTTCCTGTAAAATTTAGAAGGATATTGCACTATGGTCCACAAACTCAGTTAGAAAAATGTCTTGATCATTCAAGTGATGTATTAGAACAGCTACAATGTTCAAATCTCACTCTGAATCAAGAACTTTTAACAAGGCTCAAGAAGTGCAAGAAACTAAATGACTTTGAAATACTGGATAATTTCAACGTGGAACCAGGAATGGATTTTACGGATCTTCCGAAATTAAATCTTAAATTTTTAGAGTTGGCACCAACATCTATGATGCCGAATCTATTTTTGAATAATCCGAAACTACTGGATATATTCATGACAGATTCTTTAGAGAGCTTACATATCAATGATTATGTTTTGGCTGGTTATGAAACATTAGTTTTTGAGAAATGCAAAAATCTTAAATCAGTCATAATTGAAAAGGGATGTGAACAATCTCTTTCTGATGAAGAGGCAATCAATTTATATAAAAATATTCTGGTCCTCTTCAGGCAATCTGCCAAATTGACTAGGGTGCGCATTATAAATAAAAGAGAAAGTAGATTCATTGATAAATTTAAAGTGGAACTGCTTCCGCTAGTTGAACAATATGGGTTTAAACATAATTTCTTTAATACTAGTTTTTCTTGGATATCACTAATTAGTAGAAAATAATAATGTTTGACATTATTTGCCTTTTTGATCTAGAAATAAAATAATATAACCCTCAGTATCTTGTCAGATTAATATCCTTGATAATTTAATAGTCTGTAATGGTACAATGACTTCAATGCATCTCACTCTTGTTCATTCATAGTCGATTTTCAGACCATTACCCTATTTTAGTATCCTTTTACATCTACATATTTCACCTAATATTTCCCATATTTTCTCTCTATTTTATCCAATCTTTCCCATCTTTTTTAATATTTGGGTTAAGACCATAATATTATGCAGAACTTTCCTAAGGGTTTTATTAGTTGCAATGCGTCACTTGTTTATTAGTTGTGAACTTGTGTGGGAGACATGAATGGACAATAATCACTTCGTTATACTTATCTATTTATTTCTAGTTCCAATGTAATAATTTCAATTTTTTTTGTTGCTGATAATTTTGCTTTCAAATATATACAATGTATAGGTACTAACATACATATTTTTTAATGTATTTTATCTATCCTCAAATAGATTTCTTTCAATATCTTCATTTCTCATTTTTTCTTCAATACGCTAATATCCTCTCATTAGAAATTTCATTCCACTTAAATGAGTTGAACATATCAGATAAAATTCGTTCATGAACAGCTAATACAATTTGAAAAAAAAACTTTTTCGATGCACAATTTATTGATAAAAAAAGTTCCAAAAATTAGTTGTAAGGAATTTGGTTCTAAAATACTTCAGTGTGAAGAAAATAATTCCCCTAAACGTTGAAAGTTTTAAGTATCAAAAAGTATCTGTTAGTTACTGAGTACATCAACAAAACTGTTCGTAAGGAGTAGGATCGAAGTCAGTCAGCAATGTTCCATCTGCGCATGTAGGATCTGTACTACTTCTTGTCACTTTCGCCATGTATTCAGGGTTTAGGATAATCCAGGCCAAGTCACATTCGCAGTCGAGTGGATTGCCTGTGGAAAATTAGAAGATTATTTAATAGAGGAAGTTCACAGGATCTAATTCCTTTAAAAGTGTCATCACTCATTCATATTTTTAGAGTTACTTTACATGCCTCCTCTATTACAAGACTATATTTGATCTATGAATATAATTTCTCACATTTAAATAAACTATCAAAACCCATTTCGCGTAAGATGAATTTTTTTGAAAATGTGTTTGTTGAACGTTAGATATGATATTTCTGAAATATAAACCGCCTTTTAACCCTCGTAATGAAAAAGATATTACCTTCTATATTTAGTCTATCAATGTAAGGCATCAGGAATCCAAAGACTGAGGCATCAATCGTCTTCAAGATGTTCTTACCAAGATAAATGTCCAATGAATTCACCGCTGTGCAAGAGAAAAGAGATAAATAAAAACATTTTTTGATCATCCTCGTGAAGTCATTCTTAATAATTTTTACTTTTGCCAAACAGCGACAACTTGAATGAAGATGAAATGTAATATTCATATATTAATATAATAATTATCCATTAACTTACTCGGTTCTCCTTTCAAAGTGAATGCTCCAGGCTCAATAGTGTCCAATTCATTATGGAATAAATAATACACATATCCATTGGTCGTGATGGGAATAGAGCCATTTTTCAGAATCTGGATGTTATTGTATTGTAGTCTGTAGATATAATTCCTTCAGGTTTGGCTATTTTTCCTATGAGAAAAATAAAGCTATTAAAGTAAATAGTAATTTCATTTGTAATATTATTTCAACATATTTTAGTTTTCAGTGCCTTATTCTGATCGAACTTCTGCTCAGGTAAAAACATTGTATTTACTTGAGTAGCTTTTCAGTTTCCATGCGAACAAATTTCTACTGATTAACAAATGCGCATAGCAGTAATAGTATTCATCTTTTAATATTAATTATTAAAGTTTAATTTCATGGAAAAGTTATCTGTAATATTCCTTTTTTGATAATTAAATGAAAATATAAGAATTGTTTGTTTGCAATTTTAATTCTTTATTTCAATTGGGATGGTAATTAAAAATTATAAGTATGCTGTATTAACAAACAATTGACTTTTGTTATGATATTAATGTACTTTCCCATTAAAAGTAACGGGTTCTTAATGTTAGTAGTATTGGTGTTACAAAGTATATATAAAAATAACATAATTTGACTAATTGGTCTCCTTCTGGGAAATCTTATTAAATTTATGAAGTGAAGCACAAGAGAAACGACGAAAAAGTTGTACATCCTTTATTTTTAGAGCTTTATTAATTTCGGTATCCAAAATACTTCTTATTTCTATATATTTCTTTAAAATTAGTCTTAATTAGGTTATTGATAATGAATATTCTATTATTCGAAAGCTCTAAAAATAAAGGATGTACAACTTTTTCGTCGTTTCTCTTGTGCTTCACTTCATAAATTTAATAAAAATAACATATATGACCCAAGATATATTAAAAAAGGTAAATATGTACTGTATGTTGCCCTCAGACTTTCAATATTTTGACTCTTTTTTTAAGTAAAAGGAGCCATTTTAGGACTTTTCATGAATACCATTTGTTGCGGAAACCCTTTTTTTCCAGATATTGTAAAATTAAATTTCCAGTAGGTTTGGGATCTGGGAAAGAACATTTGCGGTTTATTCCAAATACAACATCAAACATATTTGCATAACAAAAATTGTTATGGATTTTTAAACTCTCAAAAAGGTTTATTCAACCAATTTCATTGAATGCAATTGGATTTATTTTTATACAATGATATAGTTATACGTCTTGATCATTCATTAACACTTAGTTCAACAACATTTAGCATCCGTAATTAAGTACTTCAACGTTTGGTTCCCTATTCCCCATCACTTTCTCCAAATTCCCCATCGATTTCCCCATTCCCCATCACTTTTCCTTTCCCCATCAAAGTCAAAACTAATTTCAATTCCCACTCTAAGGATGATAACTGTCCTAAATAGAATGGAGAAAATAACTCTACACCCCTGCACCTCTTTTTACTGTCGTGTGATTTCCCTTTTTGTAAAAAATAATCGATTTTGGAAAAAAAATTGATGATAATCGATCAAAGTGATTGGGAAGGGGAAGAAACTGATGGGGAATTAGAGAGTGAAAGTGATGGGGGATGGGAAGGACGAAATGAAGAATAAAAAAAAAATTATGGGGAGTGTGGTAATGGGGAATCAACCGTTGAAGCACCTAAGGATGCTAAACGTTGCCAAACTAAGTGTTAATGAATTTTCAAGAAGTATTAGTGTATTAAAATAAATCCATTTTCAATCAACGAAATTAGGTTAATTAACTTTTTTGTAAACAAAATTTCGATTTAGAATATTTTCTCAAGTACTTTTCATATATGGGGAGCGTTCTGAACCTCCTGTCATGTCATTAAACAATAATGAAGTATGTAGTACAACAAAATAGCGGATAGAATGCGCTACATAAACGGTTACATGCCATTTGAAGTTTTCCCTTAAAAAAATCCAAAAGGCGAAAAATTCGAAATAGAGGATAATTAAGAACCTTGCCCTATGTTATTCCTACCCGAAACTTATTTGCGCTACATATGGAAGACGAACCATTCCTGCAAAAAATGGCATTTATGAAATACGTTTAGAAATGGCTCCTTCAACCGATATGTAAAGAGTCAAAATATCGAAAATCGGTGGGGGACCTGAAACACAAAAATATAAAAAAAATATATGAAAAAATATTTATTAAGAAATAGATATGAGAATATTTATATAAAAAAATATATAAAAAAAGTATACATAGGTCTTCATTATATACCTAGAGAGATAAATAATTACCTGGAGTTATTTGAGATATTTGTGCAGCCGCGAGTTGAAAAATTGATAAACTCTCACTGCTAATTGCAGGAACTGATGCCAAATTAGAAAAAGGCATGAGAAAATCGATTATTTTGTCACTAAGTGGAGGAGGAGGGAAGACCAGTGATGATAGCTGTGTATTATAAAATCTGGCATACTCAAGCTCAGCATTAGAACAAGACTGGTAGAAGTCATCAGTAACTTCTACCAGTGAAAATGGTCCAGGAAACAGGTTGAACCGTCGGAACTTCACACCTCCGCAAGTGAAATCAAGAGCAGGTAGTGAAGAGGAGGTATTTATTCTAATTTATATATTATGATTAGTTGAATACACAAATGATAGCCTAACACACAAGTACAGCAGTGACAACTAGTTCGTAAATCGTGATGGTTATCATTATTCACTATTTTCTAAAATCGTGATGGTTATCACTATTCTCTAATAAGCAGAACAAATTACCTCACTATTCTCTACTCTTTAGAATAATGTAGCTAAAAGCTGTTTTTTGTAAAGCTAGTATTAAGCTACAGAAAAGCTAGTATTGAGCTACAAACTCAAAGTAAACAATACAAGAACATTGAAATCGTATTCCAAGTGACGTCACCTTCTTTTTCTTTGTCGGTATTTCTGTCGAGTGCGAGTATCCTTCTAACTATTTAATTCATGACCCTACCTAGGTATTGTAGAGTTTTTGATTATAAAAATCTTTAAAAGGATAAAAACTAAAAATATGCTATAATTTTTGATGGAGTTCGCAGAAAAATGATTAGAAATATTAGCCTCGTTGATTAAAGCAATAAAAAAATTGCTTGGAGGACACGGTGGGCAACCCTAATTAATCATCATTTTATTAGCGTATGAACAATAATACAATCAATTAAAGGTCCCCTCCAAGCAAATTTTTTGATTGCTTAAATATAAACGAGGCTAATGTTTCTTATTATTTTACTGCAAACCCCATCAAATTTGATGGCATATTTTTAATTTTATATACTTTTAAAGATTTTTATAATCCAAACTCTACAAAACCTACTCTACTTCCGACTTTCTAATTTTCAGTCTGAAGAAGAAGAATGTACACCATTTGTTTTGATTGTCAACTAGGTATTTGGTTTAATAAATCTATTTATTATTCGTTTAAAAGTTTAAATTTGGATGAACTTATTATAGAAAAGGTTATATACTTTTAGGAACAATTAATATCTTAAAAGAAGGCCAAAAACACATTGTTTATTTAAAAATCTAAATTTGAATTCAAACTGGAACTGGAACTTGGTCGGTATAGGCTTGTTAGCGGCACCGGTTTCACCCTCACCTTCCTCCGATAACCTTCCGCAGGGCCGTCACCCCGCCAGCCGCCTCACACACCTCACCCCTCTCCCATCCTAACACCCCACGCCTCCTCCAAAAATGCACACACCCTCCGAGTGTCCCGCTCCCCAAAGCACATCGCTTCCCCCATCGACCGCACCCCATGACGCTCTCTCATCGCCTCCAGACTCGGACACTCGAGTATAAAGTGCTCCAGAGTTTCCTCTACAGCTCCGCACATACTACATCCCACCACACCTCCCCAATGCCTCATCCTCCAACCCAGCCTCAACGTATTACTCCTCACTCCAAACAGCAGCCTCGATCCCCAACCATTGTCATAAAACTCCCCCCCCAATCCTCTCCTTCTCCCTATAGTACTGCAAGGTCGACTTCTCCTCAATCTCCAATCTCCACCTCTCATGCTCCCACTCATTCACCAGTCTCTCAACAAGGCTGCTGCTCATATCCTCCAACTGCCTCCAACTCACACCCACCTCCCCCAAGTAGCCATCCACCATCCTCATCCATGGATCCTGTCTCAGCTCCACCCTCATCTCCCCCATCACCCTTCTCAAAACTACACTCTCCATCCTCATCAAATGCTTGGCAAACTTCAACTTCTCCTTCATATCTCTGGCAAGCACTGAAGAACTCCCACTTCTCCTTGAAGAGCCACAGTGGGAGTCCACGAGGGTGCGGCCATAACCTTCCTCCACACTCCATTCTCAATTCTCTGCATTCTTACTTTCTCCCCCTTGCTCCACACCAGTACTCCACCTGCACTCAGGACACTAGTTAGCACCACCCCCTTCCAAAAAGTCTTCCCAACAAGCAACCTATCGCACGACCTCCCCACGACCGAATATGTCAGATTTGCCATCCTCTCAGCCTTCCCAATCCTCTCCTTCTTGCATTCACCAAAACAATCTCTCTTTGCCGTCACCAACACACCATGGTACCTCATCTCCCCCACACACCTGATACCCCCCACCTCAGCCTCTCCTCCTTCTCCCCCATTGAAAACCATGCACATGCTCTTCTCCCTATTGATCCGCAGTCCACAGCTCTCCGCTCCCTCCTCCAGCACCCCAATCATTCTCCTCGCCTCCTCAACACTCCTTCCCAGCAACAGACCATCATTCGCATAGAAAAGAACTGGCACTCTGACTCCCCCCCTTCTGTATCCCATACCACTCCTCAACAGCTTCTCAATTATCATTCCCACAACCATTACAAATAGCTGCGGAGAACCCGTGCAACCTTGCCTGATCCCACTTCCAACTTCAGTTTCCCCCAACTGCTTTCCCTCCCTCCATATCTCAGTCCTATCTCCCTGGTACAAATTTGCCACCACACTAATCATTCTTGGGTCACACTTATAGTACATAAGAGCCCCCATCAGCGTCCCCCTATCCACACTATCGAATGCCTTCGCAAAGTCCACCGCTACTACCACCAATGCCTCCTTCTTCCTATAGCTCTCCTCCACACTCGCCCTCAACAAGAACAGATTTTCTTCCATCCTTCTTCCCTCCGTAAACCCCGCCTGCAGACTCCACACTCTCTCATCTAACATCCTCTGCTCACTCACCTTCTCTTTCAATAATCCCATAAACATCTTATAACCAGCATTTGTCAGCGCCACAGGCCGATGCTGACTAGCTTGTGGCTTCTTAACTTTAGGCAGCATTACTGTTTTTGAGATTTTCCATCCCTCAATCACCTCCTCATCCTCCAGCAGCCGATTATAAACCTCTACCAACTTGTCCACACACTTCTCACTCTTTCCCAAGGCTTTGTACAGCTCTCCCTTGATACCGTCTGGGCCAGGCTGCTTTCCACTGCATATCCTCCTCAGTCTCCCCTCCACATCTCCTCTCTCGAACCTTATGTTCTCCATCCATCCCTCAACACCCTCTATCACTCTTATTGTAGGTAATCCTTGGATTAGGTTTTCTCTACTGTCACCTCTCCTTCTCTCCAACTCTGCCATACCTTGTCTTCTTTCCTCCTCATAATCCCTCCTCCTCTGGTCATTCCAAACTTCCACAATGCCATTACCCTGTCCTGCATATATTTCTCTCCAACACCCCATCATAACTTCACCTTCATCTCCCTCTGGTACCTCTCATCCATCCTCCCTATATAGTTTCTTCTTTCTCTCCATTCCATTTTCGCCCTTTAACTTGCTTATCATTTTCCATAATATCTTCCCATTCTTATTTCTTTTTATCTCCTGAGCTACTTTCACCTCGTGTCCCATTTTTGCATCCCTAACAATCCTCTTCACTTTATCCTTTTGTTTCCTATAGAGCTCCCAGTACCTGTTTTCTTCCTCTTCATTGCTTGCTCTCCTCTTTTTTCTGTTAAGATATCTTCTATATATTATTTCATCTCTTATATTCTGATTTATCCAAGCAAAACAAAGAGTGTACAATCTTCTTTCTCAGCGTCAGGTTGGAAATTCGCTCGATTGTTGCTCACATATTATTGAAAAACTTTAAAAGCAAATAATAAAATATATACTGAACCGAATTGTATGCGGTTTGCGGAATAATGATCGTAGACCTTTGTTCTATAATATTATGTAATAAACTCATTTTTTTCCCGGAGCCTGGAGAGGACCTTTAAAAATTTAAAAATTCCTCATGTTCTCGGTTCCGCAATTCAGTTAATTTCACTCGGTTTACTCGAAAAAAAAAATTCTTTTTTTTTATATAGAACGAAAATAAAGTAGTTATTAATCTGATGAAAATGGTATTTATAAATTTTTACTAATGATACACGTGAGCTATCTTGACTTGTATGGGGACCTGTGTGGAGGGGCATTAGCATGCATGCTTCTCAGCACATGGTATTTTACTGGAGCTATTATGATGAGGGTGTCAAATCGATGCGAGTTAGAGTGCCGTTGCGAATGGCCCTACTCTGCAAATATGATACTGATACTTTTTCCGCAATTCAATATGTCCTCATTTATATATTTCAAAATAATCTGAATCTGAATAAAAAATTTCCTTTTCCAAGTACACGCTGCGGCTCCATCCATGAACCATGCTGAGTATGCTCTGAGCAGGATGGACTATGGAGTAGTCAGTAGTGGAAGAGAACCTTCTCTGAGTTTGGTTGTGCTCTTTAGTCTTTCCCACTAGGGCACTACCCACACTGGCGACACACTCCAGAGTCCAGTCCACAGAACATTGAATAGAAGAAGTAGGTATAGATCCCAATCCCATTATATTACTCTTGAGTACCATTTACAGCCACTCTGGAAAAACTAGTCTCTTCTTATCATCTTACATCTTATGGAATAATTACTCTGTTGGAGTTTAGAAAACATTGAAATAAAGTAATAAATTAATGGGAACTGTATAATCTGCAGCATTTAGCCTCTTAAATTCATCTGTTAGCCTAAGGTATTTTCCATCAATCCATAGTGGCCCAGTTGGTTTACAGCCAGACTGCAGGCCAGTCTGAAAAGTACAGCAGGATTTCTGGATTAATCCTGCGCCCAAGTCCTATTTAATTCCTATGATCCCATGTTATTTGCTGCCCCAAATCCCAATTTCTGGAAAAAATCCTGGGTCTGAGGAGGCCTTCTTTTCAGACTGGACTGCAGGCCATGTTTCAAAGTGTGAGAGGAAAGTCGCCAGTTTAGTGAGAAAATGGATCCAGGTCTCCACATTTGACATTTAAGATGCTTTAATGAAGAAATTTAACTTCCTTCCTTGTGAAGATTTTACACTTGAAAATATCCTCATGCATATTGTCTGATGCATGTCTATCTCTTGTGACTAATACTATTTATGAGTGATTTACTTATTATTTACATGTTTTTTCAACTTATTTCACCCCTCAAAAGTCGCCAATATAGTATACTGGCGACTTAGTCCATACTTTAAAACATGGACTGCAGGAAAACTGCCAAGTAAAATAGTATGTCTCATAAACTCACCATTTGTCTCCACAGCTCTCTCCAAAATTCAACAAATTCTCTCCAAAATGATCAAATTTTCATAAATTCTCTCCAAAATAACATTGTAGCATAGGAGAAAAATAGATAAAACTCGCCATTTGCAAATGAAGGGCTCAAAATAACTGTCAAAAACTCGCCATTAAAATGGGGAGTTTGGACATGCTTTATTACTTGGGAAAACTGGTAAAGTATTCTCCAAAAAATCTTCTATTTTGGCTTCTGTTCTCAGTAAAATACATGCAAATATAGGAGGAAAATCAGGAAATTAAAGATTGTTCGCACAGAAAATGTTAAAAATGTCCCATATTCTACAGACTGGGTTTACAGTGACGTCACTTCAACTAGAGCCACTCAGCAGTCAGCGGCTTCGTTTCACCAGTTCTGTTTGAGTCTGTTATTTTGAATGCGTATTACAACCCAACCAAGTAATAAAGCATGTCCAAACTCCAAACTAGCCATTTTAATGGCGAGTTTGTGACAGCTATTTTGAGCCCTTCAATTGAAAATGGCGAGTTTTATCTATTTTTCTCCTATACTACAATGTTATTTTAGAGAGAATTTGTTGAATTTTGGAGAGAGCTGGAGAGACAAATGGCGAGTTTATGAGACATACTATTTTACTTGGCAACTCAAATGGTTTAAGTTTGTGTTTGTTGCAATGAAGATTAGTTTATTATCAGAGCTTGGCGCGCGAACCTTTTTTTAGGTTCCGAATCCGAACCCGAATCTTCGTCGATTTTGGGTTCCGAACCTCCGTATAGCGATAGCGAACCCAATTTGGAAAAGTTTGTTCCGAACCAAACATTTAGTCCGAACCTTTGTAAGCTAACCTCTGATTTTTAGGCTATTAGGGCAACCTATATTAAAAAAACAGCTTTTCAACAAGATACTAACTATTTGTCAGAAACAAGTTACAACGAGAAGGTTTCACTCTATGTTAAAAAAACACATGTCTTATTTATAAACCTACGTTACTGTATTTTTACAAGTTGTTAGTTTTTCTACTAAACTAATGTGTACCAAATTTCAAGTAAAAATATTGAATATATAAGGAGAAATAAATACATAGGTATATAAGAGATTGGCAACTGAGTGAGCTGAACTGTTATTGGATGGAGTGTGAACCAATCATAGCTCGCGCATTTGTCTCTACTACATAAAATGTGGACACATTCTTGCGTATTGGGTAACTAATCTGTATTTCGACGTTGCCACACGTTACTAAGGTATAATTAATTCCATAATTTACGCTGATTTACGTCGATACGTAAATATTTAACTTTTGAATTAAAAAATATAGTTGGTATTTATGTAGGAACAAAGTCAAGAAAGGACAGTAAATTTAAAGAAATGACATGAAATATATAAAGTAATTTAAAAAAGATATGCCTACGTCAAATTCATTAGGGTTAGTATAATAAATTTATAATAATAATTATACTGTGACTTCATATGACTACATTATAGAGGATTTGCACTGGTAGAACTGCTATTTCATGAAATACAACTAATTTAGAGAATTTACTAAATAGGAATAAGAAATTCATAGAAAACTTACGAATATTTGTGTAGACTAACCTAAATATGTTCACTATAGAGGTAAGTTCGCTATACAAGATTTTACTATTCAGCATGATTCACTATACAGGAGTTCACTATAAAGGAGTCCCACTGTACTTACTACTTAATAAGTTAGTAATATTAAGTATGAGCATTAAGTATCTTGAAAGGTCCCCCCCCCCCAGTCTCCACTCCAATATGTAATTTAAGTTGTTATTCTGAATTTTCTTCTGACCTCTGAATTTCATGCAAAGAAAAATTAAGACCAACTCTGTCGTCATAACAATGCAAGACAATGTATCCATATTGAAGTATCCAATTATTTAATTAAATAATTTTTTAAGTTTTTACTATTATTTTTCAAATTTTCATTTATATTACAACATTTTTGATTAATCCGATCTAGAAAACTGATGATATAAAACGTTTTTGCATTTGTTTGAATATGAAAGTACTATAGATACAATACGTTATACGGTATTCCAATACTCTATTTACTTAACTTTTTCTTCTATTCAATATATTAGAAAGGTCAAACAGTGAAGATTATTGTGGATATTTCTCTAAGTTATATTATAACTTATATACATGTAATATTATAATACCTATATATAAATTATAATCAATTCAATTTTAAAGCGAATAGCCGAATACTTGATCTTTAATTATCTGTTCAGTCAAACTACTTACCCGTCAAAAGTTTGCTTATTTGAGTCATTTCAATATATTCTCTTTTAAAAACCTTCATTTGATATATACTCATACATTAGTACATGATTAAAAGCAAAAGAAAAATTATCATTCAAAATGTAATAATCGGTATCTTAATTTTAATAAAAAATATGTGTATTTTTATTTCTTATTTTTTGATGTGACCATTCGTCAACTAAATTTTCCACTAAACTACATTCCTAACCAGGTGATGTAACTTATAGGCATTGCCGCTCATTTAACATAGACTGTATTTTTCAGTTAGGAAAACTAAAATTAATAGTGAGTCAGTACTTTTTGTGACTAGTGTTTGTGAAGGGAGTGTGCCTGGTATATAGAAAAATCCGTGTAATTTAATTATTTCTGTTTGTTCCAGTTAAATGTTCATATTTGGTAACGTGTTTTGTTTAGTAATTTGATCATTGTTGCTTATGCGGAAGGTGATTCACAGATCAATATACCGTTATTGTGTGACTGCATAGTTCAAGTAGTACTTTTTATAGCAGCAATGTAAGTGCTCATTATCCCTCCATGAAATTGACTTTTTCAAACGTCTGATGGTTTTTAAATATTTGAACCTGAATATTTATGAGGTTACTATTTCGTAGATTAATTTTTGGTGTTTTTTCTTTGCCAGCTCCTTGTTCAAGCCCCTGACTTGGAGTGTGGATTTCCCTTCCACCCTTGATCGGATCCACGACTTTGATATTGGACGGCGGTTTCACTCTAGTTCTAATCACTGTTGCGCTGTCAAATCGCTGCTGCGGTGTCAAATCGCTGTTGCGGTGTCAAATCGCTGCTGCGGTGTCAAATCGCTGCTGCGGTGTCAAATTGCTGCTGCGGTGTCAAATCGCTGCTGCGGTGTCAATTCACTGCTACGCTGTCAAATCACTGTACGGTCAACGTACGGACTAGCAACTGGTTGTTCAACTACTCAAGCCCCCCCCCCCCCCACTTCTCATTTAGACTCCACATCTAAGGACTTCAACTGCTCCCTTCCCTGTAGGTAAACCCCCACATGCATGGAGTTTCGTAAACATTTGAACTTCAACCCCTGTATATTTCCTAATTTTTGTTTATTACTTTTAAGTTTATGATTTCTTCATATTCAGTTATACTTTTGATTATTTTTCTTGTGACTGCTTGACTGACCCTGACGATTTGACTAATTACTATATTTTGCCTTATGCTTTGTTTGACTGCATTACTTATTTGTTAACTTAACTTTTCGTTTATCATTTAGGTAATTTTCTTGTCTTATATTTCATTCATTTAGTTTTTGTATTTAAAACTTACAAAACTTTATCATTTAGTTATATTTTTATTTTTTGTTTCACATTATTTCCAATTAACCCTTCGATAGTTTAGTAGTTAATTTGTGTATAATTTACTTTCTTACTAATATCGTTTATTTATTAATTCTTTTCTAATTAGAATTATTAGTATTATAATTAGCTTCTTCGATTCATCCAGTGATATAAAACTTTCATATCTTTTTTTTAGACTATAAATAAATTTCAGTTCATAACCATAGTTTTCATTTTTCCCTTATGTTGAGATCAAGTGGAGGGCTTCAGTGTTGCCACTACAAAAATAAAAGTAGCAAGCTAAGACAAGAAACAAATATTTATAAGATGTTATTGTACGAAGCTTGGTGTGCGCAATTATTCTCGCACATATTTGATCTCGCTAAGCCGCTATAAGAGTTACAGTTAACTGATTGTAGTGAAATATTCTTCACCCTTATGTACTGAAAAACACTCTTGCATCTAATGCCTGGAAAGATCTCTGATATATTCCTAATATTATTATAGATTTGAATAAATGCTCATAATATGAGTATATTACCATTTATCACCTTCGTTTTTGTCTAATTGTATGTATTTATGCGAAAAATTAAAACGATTGAAAAGACAGCTTTAAAATCGGTCTTGAATTTAAGTTATTATTATTTTTCCATGAGGACTGGTTAGCCAACGTCTAAGGTACTAGGATAGGGTGTTATGTAATGTTACCTAATATATACGTTTATAACCTTACCTATAGTTCTACATATTTCAAGCAATTTTAATTGAGATTTGAGGGAACATAATCCGTTATTGAAGAATTAACTTGTTAAGATTATTATAAAACTTACCGCTATTCAAGAAAGGATGAATAAC
>CANNZV010000450.1:284154-438042 GCA_947561585.1 Caprella mutica | reverse complement strand
TTTTCAATCTTGTATCTCTTATAGTTAATCATATATTAACATACCTTTCATAAGAATTAGCGTAATTGCATCGCACTTGTGGGGTAAATAATCGCAGTGAGATTATTCCGACCTAAATTTAATAAAATATTGTCTTTAAATGTGTGATTGGTTAATCTGTCTAAAGATATAGTGATTTCATTCAAACTTGCAAATATTTTGCATTGGCTACAGTTATCAAAAAAAAATGTTGTTTTTAAATTTCAACTATGAATTAAAATATTTCGAAAATGAAATAGAAAATATGACTACTAAACAATTATTTAGGTTATATTCATAAACTTGAAACTCCTTTTTTGTTTTTTGGTTATGGCGGCAATGGGCCATAATGATACAATTTTTAGTGTAGCTACTTACTGGTAGTCAAGTTATTGGTATAAAAATATTCTGAAAAGCTATTCATTTTCTGCTTAAGAATAGGACGGTTGATAATAAAGGTCAACTTAGAGAACAAAAACTTTGAAACCATCTAAAGAAGTAATCTTATGATCTATGCAACCTGTTGAAAATATTTTAAATTTTATGTTTTGATAATTAAATACATTAGCTATAATTTATCAATATGCTGTGTGTTGTGTGCCATGAACAGTTAAATTTTCTTATCAGTAATACGATTAACAAAAATTTCTAAACAATTATTCCTTTCAGATAAATCTATCAAGACTTGGGAAAGAACATCTCCTGATACTGATAACTTGTAGTGTCATCTTGATTTGCTATCTGAGTAGACTTTTCACTGTATTTATATGTTGAAAGTAGCTATATCTAATTAAAGTATCATAACTACATAATAATGTGTCTGAAGTTGGCTAATTGATATTAACAATGATTTTTCTCCTAAAAATGTTCAAAAATTGAATATTTTGAATAATTTTTTTTAATCTCTTTGAATGAGAATTTTGTGTTTGATATTTATCAAATGATCAAATAAATTATGAACATTTTTTTGTAAATGGAGTCAAATCTAATAATCTAATCAATGTCATAAAATGTTATTCTATTGCCAAAGTAGTTCTATTTTGTCACTACAATTAATCTAAATATAGCAAAGAAAGTTCTTAATTATCTTGATAAAAGTGAAGATGGAAAACAATATCTAGCTACTGGGAAATGTGTAGCGAGTTTAAAATCGGTAGCTAATTTGATGCAAAATTAATATTCAGTATAAAGTACCATCCTCTTTTCATCCAAATAATCTTAAAAATATAATATTTTCATTTGAACAACTGATCTGTTTTTTTTTAATTTTTATTATGCACAACAGCTTGCTGTTCTAAAGTAAACAGTTTAGTGATGGGAAAGAATTAATAAATATAGAAGTAGGCTATTATGAACTCAAGAATTTAGTTTATGCTTATCACAATATACTTAGTTGAATATAGCTAGTTAAAAATGTATTTGCATTTACGGTAAATAGAAAAAATATTTACATTCAAGCACAGGAAGGTGACTACAAAACCAAGAGCTTTTTTTGTAGCTTTTTACTCAATACTCACTCCATCTATCTTAAAATGATTTATTATATTTTTATATAACAGAGCAGAACAAATCTATTTCAAAGACTGTATTAGAATTATATCACAAACTTAATCACAGAGCTCCCTGGCAAATTTTTCAAACGATAAAAATTATGTAAGATCACCACAGTTAGGTAACTGTTATCCGAATAAATTTTTCCGAACTGAATTTGCTACTTTCTAATGCATCTAACTTTTTTAATTTTATGACCTTTTAATGAATGTATTTTATTTTACAGGTGTGCAACTATCCCATGATTGCTCTGCTATGCCTTCAAACATCAGTACTGCCACTGCATACATACATGTGTAGTTTGAGTAGATGCTCCTAATTGTAAGTCATCATCATGTTGATCTCTTGTAGATGTAATTTAAAGTTAATTGTTTAATGAGTTATATATATGATTAACTAATTCTAAAGAGAACAAATGAGCTTAATAAATAAAATTAGCTATATTCTCTAATATTGAATGTAAAATTAGAAGTATTTAAAACTTTAAAGTTACTTCTCAAATTTAAATAAATATGCTATATGCATTAGCTATATCAAAAATACAATAAATATCTATCTAATTTATTGCATTCAAAATAGCTATATAATTGACCCAAAAAATGTAACTAGCTGCTATTTATAACTAGCTATCGGAATTTTACAACAAATATAGAATCTTAATAGCATGTTTTTTATTTTTTTATATCATTATTAAATTATTAATATTGCATCCATACTCATTTTTAGGTACCTCTTCAATTGACCCCAGGAGCTCCGTCCTGAAGCTGTCGATGGTTAATGGAAGAAAAAGGGAGATGCCTCGCTTGGGTTCCAAACTGTTTTGGATTTCTATGTTTATCATTTTTTAACGCTTCTTGAAGTTTTAGAGAATAGCGCTAGGGTTATGATCTTCAATTACGATGTTTAATTTTCCATCCATATGTACAGCCACCGGTGCTTGTGTCCCTTTCAGTCACATTTCTTGGTGTGAAACTTTAATACTTGTATGAAACAAGCTCTTGTCCATCCAAGTGCATTGTCACTAGACTGGTGATAGGTAACATTGTTAATGGAGCCACTTTATTTTCTGAATGTTTCTCAGAGTCGAAGCAGACGTTAAATCCTCCTTTTTTTTAAAAATAATAAAGCTGATCATTAAATGATAAATTTCTAGCTCTGTCAATCTGTCTTTTTCTCTTTAAAAATTAACTATGATCATTTGATTATATTGAGCTGCCAGAGGTTCTATTCTGAAACTGTCTGTGGTAAATGGACGAGATGGGGGGTGCCTTCCATTTGGACCCAAACTGTTGTAATGTGGTTTATAGATTGTTTTTCATATTTAACCGCTACTTGCAAGTTTAGAGGATAGCGCCAGGGTTATGCTCTTCAACTTCGAGGTCTTAGATTTTGTATCAGGTAGTCTCGTAGGCTTCATTTACTATCACCTCTTCATTTTCCTCTTAGATTTTGTGTTAGGTAGGCTCGTAGGCTTCATTTACTATCACCTCTTCCATCCGTAAGTGCAGTTGCCGGTGCTTGTGTCTTTCATCACATTCCTTTGTAAGTGACGTAGGAGCTTTTCTGCATCCATAAGCTTTGTAATAACAGTTGTTTGTATCACTGCTCATGGAACCACTTTCCTTCTTCACTTATGTTTCCAGTCCTTTGTATTTAATTTTCTTTTGACTTTAGTGATATGGCATTTTGTTCCGAAACAGACGTTAAATCCCCTACTAATATAAATTTATTACATTGATTGGTGTCTCTTCAGCACTATACTAGTCTAGTTGCTAACAGTTAACTTATGGTATTACTCTTAATTTACATTTTTTATTATTTAGAGTAGCTTCATACGGTACTGATAACTAGAAGTACAGCATTAATTATTTAGATCCTCTTACCTTCGTGTATTTGGTTGTAATTGTAAGTATATATTCTATTTATTTATTTTTTTACTTTTTTTTCCATTTGGAATGTTCTCATGCAAAACTCCTTCATTATTTGTATTATTTTCCTTCATGAAATTTAAAATATATTAATTATAGTTGTGAAATCTTCATCTGTATTGTCGATACTAATAAAAGTAATATCTGTATGAATACCGCCAGATTTATTTCTTCTATTAATTCATAATATTATAGAACTAAGGTCTACGATCATTATTCTGCAAACCGCATACAATTAGACTCAGTATATATATATTATTTGGTTTTAATGTTTTTGATACTCTGTGAGCAACAATTGAGCGAATCACTAACCTGACGTTTAGAAAAAAGATTGTACACTCTTTGTTTTGATTTTAAATTTATGAACAAACAATAAGTTTTCGGCTTTTGTTTAATTAAGATATAACTTGTTTCCTAAAGTAAATAAACGTTCCTATAATAAGTTCATCCAATTGCATACCTTTACACGAATAATAAATGGTTATGGTATACCTAGTTGACAATCAAAACAAATGGTGTTCATTTTTTTTCTTCGAACCTAAAATTAGTAAGTCTGAAGTAAAATAGGTATTGTAGAGTTTTTATTATAAAAATAACAAAAATATGCTATCAAATTCCATGCGGTTTGCAGCAAGATGATGAGAAGCATCAGCTTCATTGATTAAAGCAATAAAAAGATTTGCTTGGAGTGAAAGTGTCCGCAGTATGTTAAATTTCCAAGTCACTGTTCTTTGTTATTTACCAATCTGTAGTTTACCCACACCAATCCTAAAATATATACATTACAATTAATAAAGTTTATTTTTGGAAATGTGAAATTTGTCCACTGTTAAATAATCAATACAAATACAGTTTCTTTTGCTGTACAGTACAGATAATTGTTGAGTATTATTGTTTTAAAGTTATTTGTAATTACTAAAGCAAAAATGACTAGATTGGAACTGACTACTATAGATTAAAAAATCTATTTATGTTCACTACCATCATTCTACTAAACATTTGATTCAACTATCCTCTCCTGATATTGTGTGATTAAAAGTATAATGCAATGTTAACAATTAAATATATTACTTTATTAAAACAAGATAATTAAAGACTTGCATATTGAGCAACAGAGAATGAAAATGTAATTTAAAGTTTAGTCAAATAAAGATGTTAAGAAGTGCTTATAAATTAATTAGCACCTTAAAGATACAGCTTTCGTGAAATCGAAATTAAAATGATCTGCTATAATTTACAACATCATGTCAACTTAAATTACGTGATTTATATTATTCTTCATCACCTAAGTGATTTGAAGTTATTATTGCAGGCAATATATATATCTACCGCTATTATATTATAAAAATTGGAAACATATTGAATTCCATAAAAATAGAAGAGTCTAATAATGAGCCTAATAAGAACAAGGTTAATACTTGAGTCTACCCTCGCTCCGTTTTCTATGCAATGAGATGCGGTTAAGAGACTCTTGTTTGCCGCTAACTCCAACCGTTTTACGTGAGTGTTAAGCGCTTAGCACATCAAGATTGTAACCGTTTTCACTGGTGCTAAGCGCTTAAGAGACTTTACCTTGAGCAACCCGATTTTTGCGGTTAAGAGACTTTGGCTTGTGGCCCTTCAAATGATATTGGCTTTACATATCGATGACAAATTCTTATGAAATCAGAGCACGATATTGCGACACTTCGGAGAGAATGAGATATTGAGGATATTTACCAGAAAGCTCCTAATGATATCTGGGAAAGAAAGTTAGATAGCTAGATCATTTACTTTACGTGACTGATAATACATAATAAAACGCACAATATGTTCTATAGTCCTTTTATTATATTAACCAATATTACAATTTTAATATTCCAGAGGCAACGAACTCTTCTCATGCCTACAGTCAATATCATAATTAAATAGTAATTTTCACTAATTGGCCACAACTCTCGAGCAGAGTACCTCAAACAAGAGAGTGAGGCAGATCAAACAGAGTTACTCTGAAGTGTTTGCTTTAGCTATAATAACTTAGTGAAAGCCCTTCTATTCACTGCTGCAAACAGATTAATTGGCCAATTGAACTGTTTTGTGTTTGCTATTCGAATGTTATGTTCACACTTCTCCAAATTTGATGAAGCTGATGTATGTTCAGTCAATGTGTACTATCACTGAAAAGAGTTGCTGTCTGTTACTTATTTAACATAACACAGTTTTCCAATTTATTATTAATTGTCAAACCTCACCAATTTGTCGTCATGTACCTATATCAATATTAAAATATCTTCATCCGTTAGATGTATAAAATTTCAGTTTTTTGGAATATTAAATTAGTAAATATACAATTTTTTTAGCAGGAACACATTTTTATGACTATATTAATTTTGTAACATCACATTTTCATAGTTAGAAGTAATACCATTCTTCGATAAATAATTCTTATAATTAAGCCCAAAGATAAAATGTCTATTTCATTTCCGTCTAGGAAAGATTAGCTCCAACATAGATCTAGCTGAAACACTATTTTGTTTCTATCGGGTGATATTCCATTCAATTATTATTGTTCATCAGTGAATATAAGGATCTAGTAATTTTCAATGAAAGTCAAATTACAGTATCATAAATATAATATTTAGGAATATTATTTAAAAATATGTATTTATGCATTATTATTTAAAAGCATCTATGATGCTTTCAAATTTATCATTATTATTGATAACTAATAACTGATATATTAGTATGCACAATAATATATCTAGAGTATGAGATGTGAGTATTTAAGTTCACCTTAAATTTTCACCTTAAATAACCTTAAAATATAAAGAATGTTTCAGTTCATTTAAGTTTAAGAAAAATCGAAAGGAGAAACTATAGGAGAATAAAAATTTAGTTGCAAAGACTATCCAGGTTGTTATCTTATGTAACAGGCTGCGTAAAGATATCAGGTACTCGGCCTTGTATTTATATTTGAATTTAGGTCAGAAGAGTAGCAGACCGTATTATTTTTGCCAGTTGCCATAAAAAAAATTATAACTTATGCTTCTGAAATGTTTAAGAGAAATTTAGCAGTGTGGGCACGTAGTCTTTTTTTCCATTAGATCATAATAATGAAAGGAAACAGTTCTCACGTCGATTGAATTATCTTGTATAGTATATGTTTAAAAATTCCTCAAGCAAGATACATGGCTCGTGATATAATGAAAAATATAGCAGAATTTGCATTGCAATCTAACTCAGAAGTACAACGTATGAAAATTATTTTTAAATTGCAATAATACATCAATGAATACGTTGGCGAGAAGGTTCAAAATATAAAATAATGGTGTATCAATTCACTATTCATACATATGATATGATAATAATATACATCAGTTTATAATAGATGTCTTGCTACATATATGTGACCATAAATATACATATCCTCAAATTGTCGTGAAGTAACTAACATCACGATTAATTAGGAGAGGCTTCAGCCAAGAGTACTCTAACTGAGAATGGAGTTTGGCAATAAAATGGTAGTAAGAAAACCACACAGAAACTACTAATAACTGTTCCAATTGACGTCTAAACTCTGAATACAACGATAGTCTTTCAAGACAAATTACAGCTTATCTTACAACCAACATAAGATAAGCTTCACGTAGATTTGAATACAGGTAAACCCATACAACGGATAGTACATGTTCCAGAAAAATGTCCGCTATGCAAAGTAATGGGCGCTATGGCGGACTTAGCTTTTACTTCAGTTAGGGTTATAACTTTACAGGGTCGATTTCTTTGACAGCATTTCAAAGAAACATTAATGAAGGTAAAAAATCTCATATTATTATTAAATGAAAAGTTAAATTAAAATTATATAATAATAATATCTATATAACTTACTTATATAAATGTTCAAAATAACAGGGTAGGTATAACTGTACTATTCTATAATATACGTAGAATAGTTACACCATTTTTTTACGTTTCTAATCAAAGGAAATTTAGAGGGAAAAGGTAACTAGATCAAAATACTTATAATCTGAGAACAATACATTAAAGTGTTGATTGTAATTATGTAAATTGTAATACCTATCAATAAGTAACAGCTACAATCATTACTTTTCAAAATTAAAATAAAATCGAGTCTCTGCGTTAAATGAAGGTAAAACAGATAAATGTATATATATTGAAAAAGTAATAATAAATTTTATATGCGGCTGTCGTAATTAATATAAATGAAATGAATAATCTATAAATTTATAAATCGAGAAACACGAATAGCTATGATACAGTAATTTTTTTTAATTTACTCCCTACATTGATTTATACCTAGAAAAAAATGCAGAACCAAACTCAGTTAAACTATATTTACGTATTTATTATAATTTGCTCCAAAAGATCAATACGATATATAATTCAGATTTATTCGATGCTATTCACATTTATTTATATTTTTTGCACTGAAATTTTTGAATCGGACTTTGCCCGTCAGAGCTGATTAAATGATTAATCGTTTATAAATAAATTCCAGGAGTTTATCTTTGACGCTCATATTTTGAATGTATTCGTGTATTTGCTTTCTGCAGCTAAATTTGGTCTTGATGTAAAAGTATATTCTATAAACAGTGTACACAGTACAGTGTATATAAAATATACTTTTAATTTAAGGCAAAATGTAGCTGCTGAAAGCAAGTACACAAATAAATATTGGATCAAATATCATAAATAAAAAAATTATTGAATGAATCAATATAAGTTTTTCTAATTTAGTAAAGAATAAAGATAGCATTATCTTGATATTTGGTATCAATAACTATATTGTGACTCCAATTACTAAATGTTGTTCGATATGTACCATCAAAGGTATACATATCAATTACCATAAATCAATAAGAAGATCTTATTATCTTGATATATTTCAACGTTATCAATATTGAGTGAGTATTTTAAAACATATTATTGGAGTATGACTTCCTTCACCACATATGTATACATATAAAATAATTACTTTTATGTTCATGTTGATTAAATCTATGCAGATATGAATTACTAATATAAGAGATGTCATTGGTTATTAATTATGCAAAATGGATATATTGTTAATTCGATAAAATAATAATGCTACAATTGAATATATTCGTTTCTACTATATAAAGACAATTTATCTCTGCATAAATCTGTCAGATAATTGACGTTGGTAATACTAGAATATAATGTTTGTAATTACACTGGTGAAATATATCAAGATAATAAGATCAGGAACAGTAGCTGAATCACTTAATCTGAACCTCAAAGAAATGATGAAATATTCATTTGTACTTTATTATTTCATGCACTGTTGGTTTATTCAATTGATTGTTTCATCTGTTACTGATGAGCATTAGTTATATTAGCCCTATTGCGGGCAATTTGTTTTACAATCATAATTCATACGTATTATTGTTACCATTTAATATTCTGTCTTTTTGAATAGATCTCTATCTGTTGGTGCTTCTGGTAAACTTCATGGTTTATCCATAAATCCAGTTTTAAAATGTTTCTTGTGTGGGCTACTCAATCGTTACCATGGTGAAAAAATGTATCGCAAATGGGCAACATGATATGTTTAGTGTTACTGAGGAAAATTCTCTTAATCACAATATATTATATGAGGTTCATTTCCTTTATAGTAAAAGTTAAAAAATGTTTTGATGGGAATTAAAAGTAGAATACCTTCAATATTTTATTACATAAACAAATTTTTTGACAACTTTTTGTCCTATAATATAGAAGCAAGCTTTAATTGCTTCATAAGTATTTCTTCATCTATGGAATGGATATATGTATTTTTGGAACTGCCAGGTTATGGATGTGGAAAGATGTCGATTATGGAAGAATCTATTCTATGAAACCATTCTATTTTCCTTGTTTTTGATGTGAACAAAATACCATATCGATATGATCTTTTTACTCATATTCTATTTCTTGCTTGTGGGCATCTCATGAGGAGAGAATAGTAATCATGATTAATAAATGCAAGGTATGATGACAGTTCCCATGAAAAGTAGAGTGTCAATAAATTTCTTTATTTCTGTGATGTCAGTAGTAAATGAAGTATAGACATTTTTATACATTGCATAAAGATTTGGTTCAATAAATAGAATCATCAAGCATTTCCAAAGTCAATATTTTCATTGAAATATTATATTCATGTTAAAAGAGTTTCAGGTGAATTGGAGAAAAATTAAGAAAAGGAGAATTGCTAATAAATTCCTTCAAATAAAACCTCTAGATCTCTTCTCAAGAGGTTCCTTTTCTGTCACTTCATTAGAAGATGAGTCGTAAAGGAGGTTCTTATACCTAATAACAATTACAGATGTTTCTTAAATATAATGTTTTCGAGAAATAAACAGTGTATATAATCAATCATTGATTATTTCTTTTATTTCATAATGATAATTAATATGTTAATATATTTATAATAATGATGAGAAGGGTATTGAAGTATATGAAATATAACAGTTCACCGTTATATGGCAATATTTGAATATAGTTAGTATTTGTATCATCTTTGATACAAACGACTAAATCTGGATCAAAATTATCTAAATGATCTTCTTACATATGAAAATCACAGTCGTTTGCCTCTGTTTTGCAACCTACTTTTCGTGAAAGAAATGGGAGGTGCATGAAATTTAAATAAAACATGTGGTGAAATAATGTTTTGGTACTGTATCAGCAAATGTGAATACACCAATCGTATTCACATTTTTTCCAATTCTGGAAATTATCAGTTGAATGTCAGGTATACTCCTTGCAAGTACTTTTATATACCAATATTTTGTTAGCAAATGAATTTTTTACCATATTCAAAGTCACACACGCAGCTATTGATTAGAGTAATAGTCACCTAAGGGTTGGGTATTGAATCTCATTAAATACTGTGTAAAACATGCACAAAAATTTCTTACCACATAAGATCTAAAATAAATCTGATGGGATTGATCTAACCCTTTACAAATTAGTCACATAAAACAAAGTAATGGACTCTGTGATAAATTGAATGTGGGAAGCCTAGTGACAAATGTGACTATCGCGTTACTTGTTAAAAAATATTCATGAATTTTGAAAATTAATTAATATTAGAGCATATATTACTATCTATTTCTATCTACATAGACACATTAGTAACAATTTTAATTTGAACTCTTTGTAAATTGATTCCGATCGTAAAGGGTTTAGAAAGAAAAAAATAAAGAAAAAAGTTCTTTTCTATTGATTGATATCTTGACCATAATGTATAGCAATTAAAAAAACACAAATTTTGTATCCCGCACGTTATACTTACCTGCAAAAAGGCTAATATTATTAGAATTATTATGATTTGAATAATAAATAATGAAAACGTTATTATTTATATACAGTGTGACTCATAAAAAAATGTACTCAACTTTAAATTCGCATATTTCAGCAACTATTGGAAATATAGTTTTCTTTCAAGTATCATTTTGTTTGTTGAACCCTTTTCCATCCTGCAGTTAATTTTTTATAGATATTTATATTTTTGTGAATAAAACAACGACTTAATTGATGGATGGTGAAAACGGAAAATGAAGTAAGTACAAATATTAAAATAATCTTAATAAGACAAAATACCCATTAATAAAAACAAAATTATTTCTAGGTTTCAAGAATATTCATATAACTATTCCTTTTATAAAATATTGACAATCAAGAAAAAGTGTTTGAGTACTTAAATGAAGGTACAAGTTTAATTTTTTACATGCTAGGGTCGTTTAGGTCGCAAGAGGACAGTACGATCTGCCGACAAAATAATTTTTTTTAGCAAATTTAAATTTGTGCCTCCTTCCTTCTTGTACCTTAACTCTTTTCTCTCGATTGTCAATATTTTAGAAATGTAATAATTATATGAATATTCTTAAAACCTAGAAATTATTCTATATTAATTGGGATTTTGTCTAGTGAAGATTTTTTCAATGTTTGAACTTACTCCATTGTCGGTTTTCTGACCATTTCCAGCACCCATCAGTTAAGTCGTTGTTATATTCTCAAAAATGATTGAAAATTTTATGAAAATTTATTAAGTGCGGATGGAGAAGAGTTCAAGAAACAAAATGATACTTAAAAGAAAACTGTACTTTCAATAGTTGTTGAAATAAACAAATTTCCTGAATTAACGATACAGGGTACCCTTTTTTTGAGTAACCCTGGATATATTCTTATTTTCTTTTTCAGTGCACATTTAGATATTAGCTTCAAAAGATCAAATTTCTCAGTCATTCTGTTAACCCTAATCAGACTGACAAAATTTAGGTCTCTAAAAGACTGAGCGCGTAGGATTCGCTGTAAATTTGATATTTAAGAAACCAGTGGCTTGAATTGTATGATTTTTTTTTCAAGTTCGTAGCTTTTATCATATAGGGTCGAACGGGGTATCACTGCGCATACACTTTTTATTGGATATCACTCCGCACCCCTTATAATTTCAAACCCACTTGTTTTAGCTTAAATCTGATTGCACCATCATTTCAAGCATCTTCTTTTCTCCCATAAACATCACGATGCACCATTATCCTACTAGTATTTCTAGAGCTAAGTCGCGATATATGTGGTGTTGCTTTTCAGAACGATCTGAAAAAAGTTTGGGCTGGTGATATTTAAATTCCACAAACTCTCCAATAACTCTAGAACCAAGATTTATAGATTCATATTGTTATAACATGTTAGCACGAACATTAGCACTTACATTATGTCGATTTTTCAACTCCTCAGTTTTAACGGTTTTCCCGCCGCAACCGTGCGCAGTGATACCCAAGATAATTTAAAGGTAGAGGGGGTATCACTGCACATCATTAATAACCATATTGGTATGTAAATAAATATAAAAATTATGAGTATTTAGCTCTAAATAAAGGCATAAATATTGAATAAGGTGTTATTTAATTATAAATTTGATTAACAATAAACTTACGATCGTAGTAGCTATTCAACTTGATGTGGGGGGTATTAAGATAGGGAGAGGGGGTATTTAGGTAGGGATGAGAGGTTATTGAATTAAATACTGATTACCAATAAACGTACAATCGTATTATATTACTTGATATAGGTAGTTAACTAGTTACGTAAAATTTAAGTGTTAAATTTGTTGCAGATTCATTAAATATGTGTTTAAAAAGCAAGGGACAATTAGATTGGGGAGAGGGCATGTAGAGAGGGAAACACAGTCGTTTAAATGAGGTGGATGAGGATTTAGATGTGGAAGAGGGGGAAATAGATGGGAGAGAGAGGGAAGTAGATGGGGAAGAGATGGATTTAGATGTGAAGAGAGGGAGATTTCGATGAGAAGAGAGTGTTATTAAAAAGGTAGGAGATGGGGATTTAGATGGAAGAGATGGGGATTAAGATGGTAGAAGAGAGATATTTAGATGGAAAGAGAAGGGGGTTTAGATAGGGGAGAGGGGGGAGGGCATTAAAATGGGGACAAAAGGTATATAGGTGGGGGAGAGAAGTACTGTATTTATGCAATGCACAGCAATACCCCTTCATGTGCGCAGTGATACCCCGATGCACTCACTAAAAGTTGCGCACAAAAAATTGCCAATGAGTATTTTATTTATTTAGCAATTATTTCGAAACTGGTTGAGAACCATCCTCATTCATAACCATTCCATCACGATAAAAAGAGTTTCTCTAGTACCTTTAGTTTTCGAGTAAATACAGAGTTTGCAGGATTGTGCGCAGTGATACCCCGTCCGACCCTAAATGTGCTGTTCGAAATTTTGTGTACCCACGATTGATAGAAACAAAGTTATAACATTTAATGTATTCTATATGAATTGTGTTCGTTACACATGCAGTAGGGGTGAGATTTTAGGTGCAGTATCTAAAGGTAGTGTCTACGTTAGCTGTTTGTTGAGTCACTGTTATTCCGGGGACAATTAATTTCAAATTATAACTAGAAAAAGGTAAATGTAACAAATTCTGATGATTGTGTTGAATGAAAAACATTGAAATACTAATCATTAATTTATTTACTCTTCTAATTGATTGCTTGGTGCGTAGCGACATCTGGCAACTATGTCTACGTATGTGTGTTAGTGTTTGCGGGAGTGCTATAACGGTAGTCACACGCACACACTCAAAGTGAATCATATAATTATATTCACTTTAATGCTTGGCATAATGTTCTTGTTTGCACATGATAAAAAAATAGAGTACGCCCCTTTATAAATATTTCTAATGAAAACAGACATGAAATCTTAGTTGATTCAATTCATGTACAAATATTTTATCGCTATTATAAAATCTTGTCGAGCTCAAACCCTTCCGCCAGTCTTTTAATGGTTAAATACCAATCTGTATTATTACTCTCTCAAATCAAATGTAAAAAATTCGAAATGAACAGTTTCATTGTTATGACATCTAATCAATAGAAAATATGCTTGCTACTTTTGAAGGGTTTATCATATGTCTCTAAAACGATTTCATAATACACTGGGGAAATTATACTCCTCTGAAGTGAAACTCCATACTTGAATAAATAAAGTAAATTTCTTTGGATCTGATGTTCGAGCCTCTTTTATTATTTACCATTAAGCTAGGTGGTTGGCATGAATGAATGATTGACATATTTAGGATGTTTTTATACAACTTTATTTAGATTGTGGCTAAATTATATTATAGTATAGGATAACTGGCTACGCAGAGACAAAAAAGTACAACCCATATGGTAAATAGTCATATCTAATGGGTCACCAATTTATGCTTTGAATCAAATTATTACGTGAGTTGGTTGGACTTTATTCATGTTTTCACGTGTGTTAAAACAACAATGACTTAAGTGTGTCATCACACATCAGTTAATTCAATTCATTTTATTGGTAGAATCAACTTACTATGAGAGTTAAAAGTTACTTTTTTAGAATTTTTACGTACGTTGAAACAACTATGACAGAGTGCATTGTACTAACTCACAAAAACGGTTAATCCAATGTAACTGGTGTATGAATTGACAAACTATGCGAGTTGATGCTACTTTTTTCAAGTTTAGGAATGAGTCAAAACGACTGTTTTGTTTTAACCATCGTCAATTTAACAATTTTTAAGTAGTATCTGCAACTCACTACGTAGGTAGGGACAAAAATAACCCATACATATAGTATAGTATATTTACAAGTAATTCCCATACATGCAGAGAGGACAGCTGGGATTTTGTCCTCCCAAGATACATTTTCATACATAAAGAAATAGAATTAATTGGCCCAATTAAGCCTATGGCTTCAAGGGCAACCTACTATTAAATAATCAGCACATGAATATAAAATTAAATATTAAAAGAAATTCATATTATTGTTTCTAAGTGAGACACGACCATATGACACTAAGTATATTATGAAATGACTAGTTTATTGATATAATTAAACGAGATAAAATTAAAACAAACAAACAAACAAAAAAACTATTGTAAGAGATATTTCCTAACTGACCTCTTATACATATTTATGCTATGAGTTAAAACAAATCCAATTTGATTTATTCCGATTGCAATTTTTCTTGGGATTCTCATGGTTGAATTATAAGCTATAGTAATGTTCATTCAATAATGTTTCTACAGAATGATAGAAAATTTTCTAATTTTCTAATTTGGTTGGACAATTCAGCATATTGTTCAATAAATTTCTGTTTTTCTATTTATTCAGAGCTGAAATCTCTTTCTTCTATATTATTTAAATAACTTGATTAGCTGTAGTCAAATATTCCACACTGAAACGAATAATAATACTTTAAACAATGATGGGTTTTAACTGATTTATCTGTATACATCTTATTATTTCATATAATCGTTAATCATATTATTCAGATTAAAATTATGTTTAAGTAAGGTATATGATTGCTTTATAGTCCTCCTTATCAATCAAATGCATAAATTTATTTATTAATTTAAAAAAATTATCATCTTTAAAACAATAATTATATTTTACAACAAGTTATTGTTAGATATATTTTCAAAAAATCAATATAAGGAGTTGATTCAAATAGCAAAATAGATTAAATACTTTATTTCCAAATTTCCGAAAATACATTAATTGCCGTAAAATGAAAGAATACCACATCGGCAAATGGAAAAAAATGAAATCAGCAGTTGAGTTTTGGCCGGTAACCAAATTTGAAGTCGACAGTAATTTACATTTTAAAAAGCTACGAATATTTACATTGCAGGCGAATTATTCTGCAGTCATTAAGTTGATTGCAGGAGAGGCTGGAATGATGAAGCCCGTCGAAGAATGAATGTATTTGTAGTCAAACATTACTATGTGAAGTTTTGTAATGTTAGTTAATTAGCCATATTGAAAGTACTGCTACTTTCAATATGGTGTATTAGTAATTTAAGCATAATTAGTAATTTAACAAAACTGATCATACGTCAGGTATACCCATTGACAGTCAAGATATATAGTTATAGTTATTACAAGATATACTTTTAATATGGTATTTATTTTTCCACCTTTGAAAAAATCATTTCTCCACTAAAATCGATAGTACATCCAATTATTCCATACAGCTCTATTCACTTGTATTAAATTATGTTAAGTAAAATAATTATTTGCATTCACCATGAATTTTCATTCAGTGAATACAAATCTTAATTTTCACTGAGCTAATTTTCACCACTTATAAACTGTCTGATTTTTTTCCATAAGTTCTCAGGAGAGAAAACATTACATTTTCTTTTAATTTCTAAAAGTGAATTCACAAATAGTTGAAGGTCTGTTTTATTTATTTTGCTGGTTGAATATATGTATGATTCGAATTAGTGTAGTAATCAAAATTGAAAATATAAAAAGTAGTTACAGAATTTACAGAATTATTATGATATTGAGGTTCTAATTAATAATGAACCGTCTTTCAAGTTGCAAAAAATAAGCTTGAAATTAGAAATACTCGAATTCACCCTCTAAAATTCACAAGATTCATAATCTCTAGAGAAAACAAGATGCATTGAACACATCTTGGCCAATTACACGTTGACTACGTATTGGTACACATTTGTACCACTATGTATATTACTGATTGACTTAGTGGTACAAATATATACCCACTGTCAATATTTTAAAGCCGAATTAAATTGTGACAATGTGAACCACATTTCTACCACTGTATTTATCATACATACGATATCAATAAGTACACACAAAGATACCCAGTTCCTCTCACTATAGTGGGACATGTGATACAGAAACAATAACAAAAACTTATAATTTTGGAAAAGTCAGTTAGGCTAGACTGTGTTTTTGATCATATGTATTATGTAATCAACTTGTTAATCAATAGAGTAAGAAATAAAATTGAGTACGATCGACAATTTATTGAAATATTTCGAATGATAGCTTTAAAAGAATTACAGAACTTTCCTTAATTTATACCATACTTCTCGGCAGTTCTCGGTATTGATGAATTCAATATTCAACATGTGCCTAGTGTCTGAATTTTCTAATGCCACTTGTTCGGGAATTGGGCTAGTTTGTGGTGATTATATTCCACTTGACCCTTATAATCATAGAGTTTTACTTTTCTCCAGGTACAATTTCCCACGAAGTCCACACAGAGTTAGTTGCTAAACGATGATTATAATTGTTGCCACATATTGTTTTTCATTTTGGAAAATATTCTTCTTTTGGTTTACTCCTTCAATATTTTGCTTATAAGGGACTCTATCCTGTCCCTTCTTATTCCGATTCTTTAGTGCTGTGAAATTCGACAAATCAAAGCAGTATTTTTGACCATCATACACTTTATCTGACCTCTCCATTTACATTGAGAACTGTAATTATCCAGCTCTACCTAAAACTAGGTTTAACGCCCCCAATTTAGAAAGTTTTAATCTCACTACCGCCATATTTTTAGTTGAACACTTCCTTTCTGAGTAGCATCATGGTCATGGCTCAAGAAAAGTTCACCGCGATCATTATGTGTATCTAGGTATTCTGCTTTCCAGCCTAAGGAAATTGTAGATGAAAATCGATTATTGGATAATATCAGAATCATTTTTAATCGTAGAAAAATTTTCTATCAACAGTTAATATGTTATCATTCGAAAACAGACATAAGATTCATTATAGTAAAAAATCATGTTTGCAAAATATTCCATTTCAATGATATACTATCCAAAAAAAATCAGAGAAAAATTACCCAGGAAATGTTTACACGTAAGACGAATTAGATTTTTTTCCAAAAATTAATATAGGACAATTTCATGTGGAACAGTTTGGGATTTCAAAAACTATGAAAATTCTTCAACACATATGTTAGCTAAGAATGCATTTAATATAATTTAATAGAACAGCTGCACTCGAGCTCACCATTATAAGCTAATATGCCGACATATTCTCTCCTGTTTATTCTACAAATCCATTTGAGTCTCAAGTGCTCTAAATTTTTGGGCAAAAAGGAACGTAAGCTTCCAGCTTGAGTGAGCACTTTGCAGCATCAGGCACACTAAGAAGAAATACAATTTGGGGAAATTTAATAATAAGATGCATTTACAAAAAATTGTCTTCCTTTAATAAAGTGCGACTTTTTCATCCATAATAATAATAATTATTAGTGGTGTAAAGATTTGTATTTCGAATTTTTTTAATATAAAAGGAATAAGTGATTGTTGTACATATTGATATGAAATCAAGATTACTGACCTGTCAAAGCTTTATTATTTTACTATAGATCACCTGTCAAAGTGAAAATGAGGTGAATGAAATTATCAATTTTCCAAATTAGTGCCGGAAAGAAGAAAATATAACACCCAGCTATCTAAATTTGATTCCGATTTTCAAGAATTCCTTTAAAAAGGAATCTCTCAAGTTAACTTCGATTGATTATTCCAATTACTTTTGTATTATTATGATTAGGAATTTTTTCATAGTACATTATTACTTACACATTACTAAACAATCAAATATTCAGAATAAAAAATAATAATGGATATATTACTAATCTCGAGATAAACTGTATTCCATTTATATCTTCTTCTTATACTAGATGCGTCACCCAAGAATCTAATGAATAAGCATCATGACTATTCAGGAACGACGAGAAAATTTTCACCGGAAAATTTCGTTTCTATCTGATTGTGTAATACATTCCATTTTATACATATGCAAATTTATGTCAACCCTTCCCACATTCAGTACACTGATCTGAACCCTAATACTCCTCCCATTACCATATGAAGGAAATAGAATTTATATTTTAAAAGAGCTGTCAGTTATGCTTTATGAACTATTTGAGAAGATATGGTGAAAAGACCACCGACTGAACATAAGTTTAAGCCAAGAATATATAAATATTGTAGTTGAAATTTAGAAGATATAACTGATTACTTTCTGTTAAAACTTTTAAATAGAGTATTACATTTTGAACTATTAACTAAATATGTTATTTATTGTGTCCACTCTCACGAATATAATATAGTTGATTAATAGGTTTCATCTTCTTCCAATAAGGACAGAAATAGAGCAAAAAAATTTTTGTCTTTATAGGAGCACCATTTTATATAATGAATTTCCCTCGTTTTAACAATCAAAATATAACATATAAATTTTGTCATTGTACAGATCATAATAATTGGACACTCAAACACATGAAAAAAGTTTGAATGAATTACAAGGAATTGATCTATTTAATAAATATTGATTAAGCTAGGTATGACGTTCGATTATAAAATATATTAGATGAAATTAAATTATTCCTTAGTAAAGTTTTAAATATTTCGTTAACTTGTTTTCAAAAGCTTTTATTGGATTCGAAAATTAACTGTAACTAACTTTGCATCATTAAATTTATTAATAATAAACTATTGTATCACACAACTGGAAAAACTATAATTATTTTTTGTTGATGTTTTCCACATCGAGATATAAATTTCACACACAGGAAAAATAACAATTTGATTGATTTTTGGTTCTATTACATCTTACAAATCACCAAATATCAGAACTATGTACCTATAGTATAAACGTCATACACGATGATATTTTTTTTTTTTTTTTTTTTTTTTTTTTTTTTTTTAGAGAAGAAGCAAACCTTCTTTAAATAATTAAAAAAATTAAACTTCGTATTTCGTAAGGAACGATAAACGTCACCGCAATATTCAATATGATACATATCAGAGTGGGCTCAATATGGTCCTCGCTCGCTCCCCAGCTAAAAAAGCAATGAAAAATAAAGATCTTCAATAGGGTTGAGTGCTCAAATTTAGGAACAATTTTGGGTTCCAAGAAATTCCCTTCAAATGGGTCTTAATGTCCTACTTTTTTTCCAGTATATATAGCTACACTGTGTATGCTTAAGTATAAATTGTTCTCAATGATGATGTTTGTTTTCCACTCAACTCTTTATACAGTTCCTCAGAACTTGTTTTCGTACCAAATAAAGATCACTGAATGTGATGACTAGAACAACAAATGGTTTATGTTATGTATATTGAAATCTCATATTCTGCTGTTAAATTAACTAAATTATTGAAAATAAATGAAGCAAATGTGATTCTCGATCAATAATAATATTGAGTTGACATTGCTTTTAGAAACAATTATAACATTCGTCATGTGCATAATATGCAGTTATGCACTGTGGAGTCTTTCCAAATATAATGTTATTAAAAAATAAAATGACTTGAACTATACAGCTATGTATTTTCCTTTGAAGTACATACCACTTCAAGATATGACAAAAATCCCCTCAGAACTTCTATTTCTTCTACTCAATTTCATTATAAGTTTGTCTTAGTTTTTGCGCTGACAGCTATATTGATAGAGAGACTCCTAGTTTGAAATGTTACAGAATGAATAGCCTTTTTCTAATATTTTCTTATGATGTCGTTGAAATGTTACCAACCTGAAACGCTAATCAAGTTTATTTCAATTCTGTAACATAGAATTTAAGAATTATAAATATTTACACAATGTGATGAATATTTTAGCTTCAATGCCTAAAAATTATTGTATATTCCTGTCAATAAGTCATATTTTATCATCATTCACAATTCCAGCTCCATCAAAATCCTGAATTAAATCTGCATTCAGAAATAAAACAATTATTCTATTTTATAACAAATATGATTTTTAATTATTTTGATTAATCAGTAGTGGACTATTTTCAGTTATATGAATACCGGTTTATCCAGAATACACCTGGTCGTTTTACTTCTCAATCTTAAGCTGAAATAATCTAGATTCTATTAAATGAATAATTATAGATATCGAGATGAATGAATATAGGGCAACCTAAAAAGATTTACTAATATATAAAGAAAAAATTTATAGAAAACTAGAACGATCTTAAGAAAATACTTCGACGATATCATTCAATATATTTAAAACACAATATCAAATTTCGAAATGGCTGCTTATTTTTTTATCATTTTATCAACACAAAGTTGTTACTGAAGCACAAAATGACTAACTTCTTCTTCGTGCAGATTTGCCCAAAAGAAGCTCCAGATTGACTTAAAAATGAATCGAAACATCACTTTGAAGGATGGACCATATCGTAAAGTTCAAAGGATTGTTTTTGCTTTGTTTTACCCAACAAGTCATTCACTTTGTCTTTGCAATCTCTTAATTTGATTCTCTTTCGCCGAGTGGGGTTGAGTATAGGTGAAATTGGTCCCAAAATATTTGGAGAGCCGACGAGGGACTTTGTCTTGCAAAATATTCAGAGAAACGTGAATTGATTTCTTTATTGGTTAATATCATGAATGCTTCCACGTTGGGAGCAGGATTCTGGCATTTGAAGTGGCTCCTAAATTTTACAGGCAACTCTTCAGAAATATAGGCATAAATCCTATCAGTCTGACCATGGGATGGAACGGATATTTTCTCGTTAGAACTAATGAAACCCCTTATAGCTGTATATCTCTTCTACCATTCCTCCATTACCTTGCCTCGGTCCAATCATTTTTCTTCCATATGAATTTATATGTCTTGAATACTCCTTACATGAATTTAGCTACTTAAAAGATTTCAGTCAATTAGCTTCTTCACTGCAGATTTTTTTCCTGGACGTGGTTTACTGAAGATTGTGCCTGACTGCTGATGTGGTTCCCATGCGCTGTAAACAGTTTTGCGACACAGTTTGAGCTGTTTGATGATATATTTACTGTCAACACCAATGCTCATGCGAAGAATAACCTGGTCAACCTTATCAGATATATCCTACAAAATTCTAAAAAAATACAATTAATATTAATTAAAAAATGTCTCAAATAATTTGTTTGGTTCGATTACTAAGAATAATATTATTCTTAGTAGTTTATTCTTAGTAACTTATTTAAGAATTTTTAAAATTAATTTGAATTGAATTTTTTTTACAATTAACAAAAATATTCCTCCATACATACCACTTTTCCCACTATACATATGATGGAAAAATGAAAAACTGTTTACGGATATATTAATTTTGATGTTTTTTAGCAGTTCATAATTAGCAGCGAGAATTTAATGTTTAGGGAATTATTCCATTTGGACTTCTGGGATTGCATGCAACGAGAGAATAGAAAATTTCCATACTTTTCTTTAAAGTTAATCTAACGGTAAAGAAAAGTTCTAACACAATGCCACCAGAATTATAAAGCCTGATAAAGTGAGATTTCAGAGATTGAAACTGAATGATCCAAATAATTGGATAAAAATATTTGCAATGTTGTTTTAAGGATATATCTTCCAGTGAGGACACCTGTAAAATATTTTAACAAGAACAGATATCATCTACCTCTTAGACACTACATTCACCATAACTCAAATATAATAAATGTAAAAATATTCGCAAATAAATGATCTCAATTTAAAAGGATTCTAATTAAAAGATAGAGGGAGATTTTTTTTAAACAAATTCCAAAATGATTGAACTATAAGTAGTGATGATCCATAATTTACAAAAAAGAAATGTCTCTTTTGAATAAGTCTTCCATATGTACAGTATTGTTTTCCATTTAGGTAATTCTAACGTTTTCAAATAAAATAATTGAGTGAATAATACCAATTATAAACAACAATTATAAACAATTACTTTTTACTTACAACATTTTATATCTTGAATTGTTCGAAGTTTGTTATTATATTGTGAAATCATATCAGAAGTTTGTTGTTTGATTGGATAAAAATATGTAATGCAAAGGGAAGTTAGATTTATTCATAGCGTAATTATTATCATCGTATGTTAAATATGCAGAGATAAATACTTCTACTATTATTATTCTTGAAGTCAAAAAAGGAGAACTCACATTAAAAGAATTTTTTTATATAATCTATTTACTTCTACACATATACAGTTATACACACAATTCACGAAATTGTCTTCGCTTAAACAATTATTTTCATATAAATGTTCATTTCCTTATTTTTCATATATACGTCATATCTCTTCATTTCTAATATGAAGGCATAGATATTTGTTACCCAATATCGTCGAAGCTCATAAATAAGGTATATAATGAGGTTTGTTTATTTGTATAAGGCACAAATTGTTCCTTGGTATTTCTTATGGTTATTGATGCTATATATTGATATAGCTTATTACACTGCAACGGTTAATGAAGCTATAAACCATGGGAACATGGATCTTATTAATGGAAGACATTCACTATATATTAATATGTTAGGATGCATCAGGTACCAATTATATAATAACTACAATATATTATTTAAAATATTTGTTTATTATTCAATAAAGGAATTGTAACATCCTTGAATAGAATGAATGAAATTGTTACTTAACTCTTCATAGTTGCTCCAACTGATTTCATATTTAATTATGTTAACTATAAATAAGATGTGAATAAAACTAAGCATGCTAAATAATTTATTTATTACGATTCGAATGGATATGATATAAAATATTCTTCAATAATATAAATATAAAATATCATTATATTTTCAAACTAATTTCCCATTCATCTTATAAATAAATATTGTAAAATATTTATATAACGAAATGCAACAATGTATGTCTGGCGAGATGCAGGAACCTGTAACAATTATTCTAAAGATAATTATCATTGTTAAAAACATCAATTCTCATTAAAATTAATCTAGAAAATGAATGTTTACATAATCAGTTAATCCTGGAAAAATGCGCTATAGTTGGAATATATTTTCCTGTTAATAAGAAAATACTAGCAAAAAAATAATATCAATTATTGATAATAATATGAATACTGAACAATTAACGTTTAATAGGCAAATTCTTTGATATATTATTAAATGCATATATATACATATTAATAATTAAATTATTAAACTATAATAAATTCCGCCCATTTAACATTAAATTCATACAATTAACAATAAATTTATATATGCATTGTAAAATTTTGCTTTTTATGAATAGTTGTTGCGTGAAATTTACAACTTCAAGTAGTTAACTATCATCCACTTTTAACTAAAACTCACCAATACAAAATAAAATTAAAGAAATGAAAAACTGTTAGAGTCTTACTAATGGTCTAATGTTCCAGTATGTATAAAATTCAAATTTAATTCATATTTAACCTCAAACTTTCGTTATTAATTATTAATAAATAACGTTACAAATTTACAACTTTAAGTAATTAACTATCATACACTTTTAACTAAAACTCACTAAAACAAAATAAAATTAAAAAATGAAAAAGTTTTAAAATCTTACTAATGGTCTAATGTTCCTGTACGTACAAAATTCAAATTGAATTAATATTTAACCTCAATCTTTCTTTATAATTTATTAATAAATAACGTTACAAGAGGCAATATCGGTTGCTCATAAAATTCTCATATAAGCTCTCGAATCCGATTATTATCAATATTTTAGATTGGAGATAACCAGGGATGGAAATTTGATATCATAAGAGGAGGCTATTTTATAGACGGAAAGTAATTAATTTCTTTTAGGTGAATATTACAAATAATAAAAACGATCTGTTATTTTTCAGACTAAATTAACAGCAATTCTGCATTGTGGTCTTATTCCTCACTATGGCATCTCTCCGCCATTTACATAGCATTTGCACCGCACCATTAGTATTGGCGTTCATTTGAGCTACAAATGGTTCTTTCATTTTATGTGCAACTAATTTTACGTCTAAACAAAAGTGATGCAGAGTAGAACGCAAGAATACATTGAAGAGTTGCAACGTTTAAAGTGGTGTGAAGCGATTGAAAGTTCACTGTGGAGCGCCAGCGTTTGTGTAACACGTGACATATGGTAGGTGCTCTAACTCTGCTGTTCTATGTACAATAAAACTCCTGGGAAATGAAGTTCTGCGTTATGAAGCACACGAGTATTGAAGGACCTGAGTTATTAAGTATTTTCTATTTTTAAATTATAGAAAATGATACTTCAAGAATTTCGTCCCAAGTTATCTCTCAATGACCCTAGTTTTCTTATTAATCATAGAAAACTATCGGTGCTCCTGAGATATGAAGTGGCTCTGAGTTACGGAGGAACCAAAACCTCATAACTCAGACGTTTCCACTGTACTTCGAAAACGATGTTGAAATTATTGCACTTAACTTATTAATGCATTTCACAATATAGGTTTCAATTATGGAAAGAGAAACGAACTAAAAGGGAATTATTGAAAATATTTATCAGCGAAGATCTGTATTTATACTGCTTCTCTAACAGGATCATAGACACAAACTTCTGACTCTGTTATTGTTAGAAACTTTACAATATCTCTTTAAAACACTCCAAAAACCTTTTGAGGCACAACAAAACAGTAATTCTTCTTTAGAACTGAAGTTATTTCGACAGGATGCATGTATGTATGAATTCCAGTTATTCTTCCCACCTGAACTTTCTTCCACGTAATTCAGACGCTTTTCAGTGTGCTAAATTTTCTATTGTCCCCAATGTGGACATCATTCGGCACTCTGCTAAGTAAACAGTGGCATCAAGGATGGTTGCAGTGCGGATAAAATGGTCATCGTGCATTTTGAATGGCTTATTCTACGATATTTTATTTTGACACAGCTGTTTTATTCTAGGAGTGATTTCTTTCATTATTATTTTAATATATAGATGCTAAGAATACAAATACTTAATGATTTCAATACAATGAGCTACATTATAGACGATAAAAGTATGAATAACATTGATATATGATAGTGTGAAAGAGTTTTATGAAAGAGTTTTAATTCATATGATAATGATATGTATGTTTTAATTTCAATTTGGCGCCAAAGCTTTAAAACTATGCAAGTAAAACTTCTACACTTATGTCTTTGAATATAAAATCAACATGTGAGTAAACAATTGCGGGGATGGAAATCATGATGAATTCATTCCACTCAAATTTTATTTTTCATGATAGAACAGGACGCAATACTTTAGAAACAGTCGGTGATGCAGTATATCATTTTATTTTGTGAAGTTTCAGTTTGCAAGATCAATGTCTTCCAATAACAATATCTTCTTTCTCATTTCTCTATACACATCTCTTCCGGAATATATCTGAGAATCTTTTGCCCCATCCAATATTGCCAATAAGATTTGTTCCGTGGATTCACTTCATAGTATTGGCAAAGATAAGGACAATAGCGAATGTTGTTAGTTTAGGTACATCAAATTTGGTTCGTCCTGAAATAACATTGAATATATATTACTCAGAAATTCTGTATATATCTTTTCTCTTCTTCCATTTAATTCAGAAATAAGAAAATCCATTCACTGATACATATAATTACAATGAGATAGATTTATGGTATAACAACGAGGGGATCTCTTCAGGTGACCGTTACAGACGCCCAACCATCACAGACTGTGTATCTTGCCGTCTTGTCACAATCCTACCCGCGACTGAAATCAAAAAACTCCAAACTCGAACATTCATGTGGTTCACAACTTGCTGAATGTTAAATTTGTAATAAATTGTGAACATCTAGTGAGGGAACGTGCCTCCAGCTATCTCATTGAGGATGTGGAGACTACTTTCTGCTCGCAGTCTCTCATATGGTTTAAAGCTTATAATGTTTCAGCATATTTTAAATGATTTGGTTTACAGATTTTTATCACCACCCAATATCAAAGTTTTCCTATCACCTGCTTCTGTAGTCAGTTTACAATGAGGTCAGGTGGATTTCAACAAAATTTCTCCAACGTGTTTTGGATCAGTTTATTGGTCCGTACTCTTCGATTAAAGCCTTGTTTTAGTTTATCAGAGGTTGAACTATAGACTGTCGTTGAACTTTTTAACTATTTTCCATACTATTGAAATATTTGGTATGTAATAATATTGGTATACATCAACATTTAGTCTCACTTTCTTTGAGTACATTGATTACTCTTATTATTAGAGGTTATTTAAACTCAGCATTGAAGGTATATTCAGGTTTCAAGCTTTCGAATAGTAAGACTTATATTCGTCATCAGGAGAAGGGTGGAAAACCTGGACCTGACAATGAATTTTATGGTATCCGGCGGTTTTTCCGAAAACGAATTTGACGAAACCAAATTCTCCTAAAACTAATTCGCTGAACCCTAATTCGCCGAACCGAATTCTCCGAATACGAATTTGCTGAAACTCAAAATGGTCGAAAACAGATTCGCCAATGTGAAGATTCGCCGAAAGCCAAATTTACTGAAAGATTCATTTAAAACAGAATATAAAATTACACAAAAGCTACAAAAAAGAAACGAAACAATGAAATCATAACTCTTAGTTAGACTAAATGATCCTTCAATCTTTGTACCAACTGAATGATTCTTTTTCTTTTCTTATTTTAATGACATTCAAGCTTTATTCGGTCAGAATCAGTCAGTCAGCTATGGGAGCATGTTGCATTTCTTTCATTTGAGCGTTTGGTTGTTTTTTGATTGTGTGTTTCTAGCGTGTTTATTCATTTTTGTGAATATTCCATGTTTACTGCATATATTTTATTCAGTCGTTAATAGTATACCATTCAGAAGGTGTTTTTTTTATGGTGTTTTATGGCTTACATTATTGATATTTATTCCATTTATTGTTTTTAAAATATAAAATTGTTAGTAATGAATAACATAACTATTAGTTATATTTATTTCTTCCCAATATACCCCTAGCTTCAACGATAGTGTCACTTGCATAAATAAATTTGTTTCAGGTAAAAAGATTGAATTCTATCAATACTTTTCTAGTGATGCCATATACATATTAATATTTAATATATACATTTAGAGATATGAATTTAGCAAAATGATACCGAATTAGCGGAATACAAATTTATAAAGCAATAGTAATGTTAAACTCGTATAAGAAATGTGTTTTTTTATGCATTAGATATAATGATGAGAACTACAAAGTCCAACAGAATGTTATTTTTGAATACATTAAATTTGATTTTCGACAAATTTGTCTTTCGGAAAATTTGTCCTTCGGCAAATCCGTTTTCGGCCAATTAGGGATTCGGAAAAAACGTATTTGGAAAAATCGTTTGGGCAAATTAGTTTTCGGCCAATTCGTTTTCGGAAAAATCAGCCTAGACCAAAATTTTATGACCAATAGTTGTATGTTGGATACCGTCTTTTGTCTTGTTGATCCTAAGTGTACTTACTTAGGATCAACAGGACACTTTTAGGGTCAAAATGACCAATTAAGATCATGAGGACACATTTCGTATCAAGAAGACACACATATGTATCAAGATGACATGCATAGCAACAAGTAGCGCATAGGAATAGAGGACATATGTACATAGAAACAAGAAGACACTTGAGAACAATAAAACAAATTTGATTATGTTACAGACATATGGAAAGTATATTTACTATAGAGAATTAATATAGTTAGCAATAGTTAGCAACAGGTAATGACTAAAAAATTCTAATTTTTGTCTCGTATTTCAATATTCAATAGATTAATTAACATTAAAAAACTATAGTGTAGATAGCTGAAAAAGAAAGACGGTATCATTGTCAGGTCCAGGTTTTCCACAATTCTCCTGATGATGAATAGAAATCTTTCTATTCGAAAGCCTTAAACCTGAAAATATCTTCAACGTTTGAGTTTAAATAACCTCTGATAATATGGATATCCCATTGAGTATGAATTTTTTCAATCAAATTGATTACCCTATCTTGATCTACAGCCTTGACAAAGACTATGAATTTAGAATCTCGTTACCTCTAACATGATGATTATGACACTTTCTTCAAGATGATATACGATTTATATGTAGAACCAAACATTAATTTTGAATGATTTATTCGATATCCAAAATTGACTGCATCAAAGCTGAAGCACCTCGTTCAGTGTTCAACAATAAGTATTAATTAATAATTGTTTTGGTAAATATAATTCAATCCTCATTCAAATGATAATTATGATATAGCTTTTTATTCAACCATCTAAATCATTTGAAGCAACAATTGATTTAGAAGAGCAGAGCTATTATCTTGGAAATTATCCAATAACTTAAAAATTATTATATTTCTTGTTTCTAAATGTTGCCAAAAATCTGACCTGAACAAAAAATTATAATTGCCACTTTAATTGAACAGGGGAAGGACGCAGTGAAAACTCAACAGGAAATTAAAGTTCTTCCGCTCGGTGAATCTGATCTTCAGATTAATTCTAAAAAGGGATGCAATAAAATATTTTAATTACTGTGAGGTAAACATTGAGAATATATAATTATTCTTTGAAAGTGCAATGCAATTAAATAAATAATTCTTCAGATATATTCAAATTGAAATATAATATAGGAACAGATATAAACATATTTGAGTATATTTAAGTTAAAGTCATAACCCTCTTGGGTGCGAATATTTCCGACAAATGATACAGAAAAATAAAATAAATCAATGAAATAATTTATTTTATTCAAGAATTAATACAACAAAGATAATACAATACATAAATAAAGACTAAAAGATGAATAAGATTAATATTTACGATCTTATATGACTTCAAGGACAACCTAGAAATGAAAGATATAAGTATTGTGATATATAAAACCAAAATTAAATCACCCGTTAATCGATTCCTGGCTGTCATCACACATACATACAGTACGTTCATCCTACTTTTACACATGCACACACAAACACACAATCAGTCACTATGTGTACACAGAAATGCACCCATTATATTCATTTGACTGAAAAAAAGCGGAATAAATAGATAACCTCATATATTACATTCAGCCACAGTGCCTGAAACAAATAGGTATACAACACATCACCCTGCATCATTCTAATACTTAGCATTCATACTTTTCTCGATGTCCTTTTGAAAGTTGATTATGTATATGATTTTTTTCTTCTCGCGCCGTCAATGTATTCCTGAGCTTTGGACCTTACACTCTTTTGGTTCTTTGATTGTCAAATTTCAAATTCAAATTCTTTATTAAGAAAAAAAATAAGATATACAAAGTATGGTTTTTCAGTTCAAGCTCTTCTGTGTGTTCTAATGAACTCTTCCAGTTTTTGTCATCTTGATCTTGTGAATGATATTGTTTCATTGCGAATGATTATTGATGAGAGAAGCATGTAAATTTTAGTGAAGTGCCATGTTAACAACAACTAAAACTGGCACTCGTAAAGTAGATACCTCTCCCGCTGCTTCATTTGTTACTTCATTTTGACCTTTTCGTGATCTTGACTTTAACTTTCGACCATATCAATCCCAAAATCAAATCAGATGGTTCCAGGATAGTGACCAATCGTCCTACCAAATCTCAAGCAATTTGGTTTAAAACTTGTGGGAAAAAAATGAATACAAATGAATAAATTAAAAATTTCTATGTTATCGATAAGGGGATAAATATTGCTGATCAAAAATAACCTTCCGTAATTTTGCGAAGATAATATCTACTTGATCTTCATATAAATCGAACAATTATTAAAAATTAACGGTTCCATGCATGAGGTAGAATGAGAATTGTAATTTGGATTGAATATTGTGCTTAAAGAATCTCTTTGGACTTCAATTATTCAACCGAGATGACATGTTGCGTTTTTCACTCCATGCTTCATCTGGTTCTAGAAAAATAAAATCTCAGAACTTTCGGTATTGGGTAAATATAGAAACTCATCAGATAGATTTATCAGGTGGGGGTGGCGGCCAAACCCCCCCCCCCTCCCCAGACCCCTGTCAGGTCATTGAACAATCATGAAGTGTGCAGAATAACAAAATTGGGGATTCTAAAATATTCTTCATTTCATTTTGATAAAGAAAGTATCGTGACCGGATTTTCCACTCCAATACCTCAAGACTGAAATATTCGGCCACCGCTTCAACTGCATTATTTCAATATGGTTTAATCATTGTATCATATACGTAATTAGAGAATGATTGAAGTTAATACGAAAGGGATAATTTTGGTAACTTGAGAGTTAACATCAGCATCCCTCAAGCTTATTACAATCTAAAATTGGTAACCTACAGATTTGCCGAAAACGAATTTTTCGGAACCATATTCAACGTCAACGAATTAACTGAACTCTAAATTATTCGCCGAGCCTGATTGTGTATTCTGTAAAATGGCGTATTGCACAAAGCTATTTCACAATAAAAACTATTTTGACTAGAAATGAAGAGATGAAACTAATTATTATATTATTAACGATTAAAATAGAAAAATATGCTAAATCAACCTCCGCATGCGAGATATATCTGTTTGAGAATATTACATTATAGTTATAATACAAATCATTCGAGAAACATTCAAATTAGTATTCCATATCATTCACATTTTTAAAGTAATATTCTTCAGAAAACGAACTAACATAATTCTTGGTAAACGTAACTGAATTGAAAAATTATAAATTGAATTATTGAAAGAAGGCTCTCAAAGTCGAATAACTATTTTGACCAACAAAATAAAACATAAAATGATAATGAAATATTCGTAGTGATTTCTTGTAATAATCTGTAATTGTTTTATTGTAAATTGGCATGTCCTTGTATTTAGTTTATGCTATTCTATTTGATTAAATTATTTCACTGTGAATTGGAAATTGATAAGTTTATATAACTAGATATTAAATCATTGATTTAGTTTCTTTCATGTTATAAGTTTATTGTAAAAAAAATTAGGAACTTCAGTTAATTTACTTACTATTTAATGTACACGACAGACAAAAACATATTCACACTGCTTTTGATGTTAGGTAAGTTCTATGATGAATAATAATCAAACATTAACTATTCACTAAATATTATGAGAGATTAGAATGACATGATTACTCTAGGACAATAATTAGCAACGTTTATGTTGTGTGGTTTAATAGAAAAAGAATAAATGTTAGAAAAAAAACTTTCCTATGGTAACGTCTATGTTTGCTACTAGACGACTACTTTTTAGAACTACTGAAACTATATTAAATGCTATTTCGACTACACACTGAAAGAAACTTCCGAGTCAAATTGATTCAAAATTTGCGTTTCAGTTTGTCCCAGAAATATTTGTCAATTTGACTCCTCATTGTATTTTATTCAAAAACAAGTGTCATATTGACTCCTAATTCATAGTCAGATTGACTCAGGTAGTCAATCAAGAAAAAGACTCCTATTTTGTAGTTTTGCCAGCCTTGATTCAAACGATGAGTCAGGCTGACTCCCAATTTTTTCTCAGTGAATTCGTTGAACTACATATAAGTCTGGACTCTAATTATTACGTAGGCTCTATGATAAATGTTTATCATAGAGCTGTTTGTTTATATTAGATGATAAAGAATAAGAAAACCTTCAACAATGGCAGAACAGACTTCAATCCCCCTCTCCATTGGTTTAAAAATTACAGTTTATTTAATATATAAATAGTAGTATTACTCTGTTAATAATTCAATTTTTAATGAAATAAATTCATCGTAATATTGCAGATGTTCATATAATTACCAGTATACAAGGTAAAAAGAAAACTACATAGTCAGTTACTATTCATTTTTAACCTATCTATATGCACGATTTTCATTTTTCAACATTTTAAAGTTGGTAGTGGTAATAGTGAAAACAAGTTGCAAATACCTAGACCAATTTTGCCATGCGCCACAAGAGACTTCAAAATTGTAAAAAAACATTGGGAAAACTCCATTTACTGGTTAATTTAGAATGAAAAAATTATGACGTTTATAATTCATGATAGGTTAACATTAGATAGATGAAAGTACTCCAGAAAAACTAGGAGAACTGTTCTATATGATTTTCATGGGCCACATATGTGTTCTAGTATTCTATCTCTCAATTTTTTAAATTTATTTAGATTTAAATCAAAACTGACGGTTTGATCTTATGTGAGCTGGCTACTCTTTTAACTTAATAAATGAACTAAAATAATCAAATTGAATACAAACACAAATAAACAAGAATAATTAATAGTGCATATCATTGATAGTGATTCTAAAGCGTTTGTTTTGTCTTGATCAATTATAATTCATTTGTGGTAGCAATCGTTTCAAGCTGTTGATTTCAGTTTCTCAGGCAAATATATGAATGCGTTCACTGTATAAATAGCAAATTACAATTCAATTTATAAATATAGATAATGGAAAACTATTTTTCATGCTAAATATATAAGCCATAAATATAATTACTGAGAATCACATGACCAGGAACCAATTGATCGGGGATGAAATGGCACGGTGATTAATTGACTGGGAATGGAATGACTGGAAGCCTAGTGGTGGAGATCAATTTACTGGTCACCAAAATATTATATTGGTAATTATTAACCTAATTGTGGACAGATGGAGAAGATAAGGTATGATTAGAATTTAGTTTAATTTCTTTCAGTATTGCCAGTACCTACACAAAAAGTTAAAAAATCTATCCAACCTGCTTTTCATTAGGTTGATTAGTGAGTATTGAACATAGAAAACATTTTTAGTCATACCCGACCTTCGATGAGTGATCAGGAAGAGAGGAGTGGCGTTTCGTTGGTTCCAGAAAAAGATTGACATTAAGTAATTAGATGAAGTTAACTATGAAATGTTTTATGGGTGACTATAATGATACCCCTATCATCAATGTAGGTCAAAGGTACATCTCTTCAACCCCCAGTCCCTTAAAAAATTATCTATTATGAAAATATGATAAATTAAAAAAAAAAAAATGTATGGTATATATGTAAATGAAAATTTTGGATGAACGATCCCCTTAATTGAGGACTTTGGTGGGGTTTACCAATTTTACATGGAAAACGCAAGGTTTAGTACCTTTATACATAACTGGAAGTCAATTAATGAATACGAAAGCCAGTGTATTCATCGTGCTATATTCTATATTCCACAAGTTCTCTCAGCCCATCATGGTGGATTTGCAGCCCGATGATGATAGTGACATCTACAGGGGCTAGTGAGAGTTCTATTGGTCAAACAAATATTAATGTAGGAGGATAATGAGAGGATACTATGAGAGACCGACTGACTTTTGATTTTTCTAGAAGTTTGAAGTCTGCTATCTGCTAACAGCCAAGTAGAGACTACTTTTAAACTCCGTGCACAGTCATTGACATTTTCTTTGCATAAGACTTTCTCTGCACACACATATCGTTTTAAGCCATTCATCTGTCTACTATAATGCAATTTTTAAATATATTTTATGCGTCACTTTCATTGATTTCATCGCTCGAAAAATATATCCTAATCTTCAATCAACAACTTTTGATTTTTCATGGTGTCAGATGGTAGCTCCGTTATGGGTTCGTTTAAATGATGAATGCCACGATTCATTTTACATTTCATTTGTCATCACCCACTCTGTTTTAGGAATGGTTTTGAAGCCAAAACTCTTCTCGACAAATGACCACGATTGCACAAAATTTCGTTTTCCGTGTTATCTGAGTCACAGTAAGTATCTGCACTCGCATTTTCCATTACTGGGGACTCAATTGCGTAGGACTCAGTCTCATCATGAGACTCTTCTGAAAACAAATCATGAATTGATCTAGATTTAATGTGCGAAGTAAACGCAACAATTAACCAATATATGATATTTGCAGATAATTGTACTGTTACACGTAAGATAATATACGTAATAATAATGAAACGGTGATGATTTTAATTAACAGCTAATATAGAAAAGAAAAAAATATATATAAAGAGAGGTAAATAGATGTAAATTCAATTTAGAGGCGATACGAATGGCGATAGTACAGGGTTTGTAATAATGATGAGACCTAAAATAATCTTTTAATAACTTTTGAAATAATGCATGGATTTTTAAAAACTGAACGACCATAGAATCCTGAAAACATCGCGTTTTTACTCAACTACTTCTTAAAAATGATTTCTTGTAGGTACTGCCCTCCTGACCGCACTCAAATTTCGGCTTGATAACTGAGGTTGCTCATAGCTCTGATCATCATTTCCTGTCCATTCGATCAAATTTCTGTTTCAATATAAGCTTTCAATTAAAGTACATCTGTTGGCTTGTTATGGTAGACTCTTCTTTTCAGATATCCTCATAAGAAATAATCTAGTGGAGAAAGATCTGTAGATCTTTCTGGCCATTCAACGTCGCCAGATTGGGATCAATCTTCCCGGAAACTTCTGACGCAGGATTTCAATGCTGGACACCGGGGTGTTACATGGGTATTTTTAATTAGATTAGTCAAATTCATTTAATTCACTTTCGGAATCAAAATCGTGATATCGCTCTCCATTCACAGTTACTGTTTGGCCATTGCTTTCCTCAAGAAATAGGGACTATAGATCATAATTATTCTCTTTGATTCCACACCGCACTGTGACCCTCTCTGAATGGAACAACTTTTCTCTGATCACCTTCGGGGTTTCAAGTCCCCCAAAATGGACGTTATGTTTATTGACACATTCATTTAGTCCAAAATAAGCTTTGTCTAACATGTTTAAGTTCTGAATAAAATTTGAGTTTTCTGCATGCTTCTCTATACCCCACTCGCAGAATGCAACTGAACGTGTGAAGTCACCTTCGTGCAGCATCTAATTTTCATTTGCCGTTGAACTTTTTTCCCATACCCATATCATCGATTACGTTCTATTATGTAATACGCGATATTTTCAGGATTAGTTGTTTAGTTTTTCAAAATCCAAAGTTTACTTCAAAAGTTGTTAAAGATTATTTTGGGTCCCATCATTATTACAAACCCTGTACTATTAAGCTTGATGACCTTGACTGTTGAAAATATATTGGCATCATACTTTACGATAGTTGAGCATAGTAGCATCATGCCACACATGCATAACACAAATATGATGTCTTGTTCTTAAAGAAGGCTCAATAACTTGCGAGACTATTTTTTTATGAAATTCAAAAATAACTCCATTAAGGCTGCTTCACACATGTCAGAGATCCGTCCGGGACGTGTCCGGCCAGTGATTTTTTATCACTGCGAGTAGCCGGTACTGTGTGAATGTGTTCGTTGAAATTTAAGTAACGATATATTTTTTCACTTACACTAAATCACTGAGAGGAGACGGACCGCTGACGTCCCGGCCGGATCACTGACATGTGTGAAGCATCCTTAGTACCTAAATTTGTCCGTACATTAATTATTTTATAAAGTAGAAGTATTGCAAAGAAGGTTTAGTCGGATGGTAAATTTCTTAGATTATAATAACCATACCTCGTTAATCGCAATGTTTTCTTAGAATGAAGATACTGTCGACAAAATATAGTTATGTATTTCACTTCAATAGTGCTTTGTATGAGCAAAGGACATTTTCTCTTCTTAATTTCTGTCAGTTTGGCAAACCAATAGCAACAGAAATAGGAACTTTGAACTCTCTTTGGTGGCTCGATATAGAAAATCAACACTAATGGAAATATCCTTTACTCTGGTGTTGAGCTCTGGAACTCAATTCCTAAGTTAGTTAATAATAAAAATACTATTCATTCTTTTAGGAAAACTTTAAAAATGGTATTTGTCTGATAATTTATTAATATAAAATTCCATTTTCCTTCTCTTTTCTTCTTTCTCTTTCTTATTTTTTAGTCTGTCTTGGAACTCGTTTTTCCAGGTCGTATAACACTTTTATTAGTCATATCATGAAAATGTAGAGCTCAGTGACCGCCCTGAACTTAATATAAAGAGTGCAATATATGTATAATAAACAATAATTATGAATCCATCACCTTCGAACTTATTGACTTAAAAAATAAGGGAATGTGAAAAAGCAGAGTACCGCATTAAAATACATAATTATGAAAACGAGAGATAATTTAAATATATTTGAAATCAATATACAAATTCAAATGGTTTTAATGTGTCACATAATGATCTCTACTGCCGAGCGGTAACTATGATTTTATATAGATATATATCTATAAATATTATATAGTGCCTATACAATAGAAAACAAATAATTTAACATACCATAACTTTAATACATTTTTTTCGTAAATATAAATAATTGGATCAGAATATATTGTAGAACTTACGGTTTGATGGATTGCGGTAGAGACAGAATGAAACACACCAACAAACTCAACCTTAACCAGCTATGAAGTTCAATAATAGATGTGCGCAATCTCGTATGAGAGACACCCGAGACACCTCTTTTATACTGACCAATAGCGTTGCAGAAGAGACAAGTGGTGCATGACGTCATGAGCGGGAAAATTTACTACTGTTTACTATGTAGTATGTGTATTTAAAACTTTATGAAAGTATAATTCAATTGATTAAATAATTTGATATGCGTTTTAATTCATATATCTTAAGAAAATCATACGATATTTCAATCAGTCTATAATATTTTCAGGATCTATGATTGTAAATGCATATTGTCACAACTCTAATTATTACTAATAATAGAACTAATGAAATTGAATTAAGAGACCTCAACTTAGTCTTGAATTGAGTCAGAATCTTGGCGAATTGCCATCTTGATTCTTGAGAAATGGTCTCCACAGATACAGCAATTTTTGATAATGGTTGTTGATTCGGTTACTATTCAATAATTCCCATTAGTCTGACACTTTTGTATTTTATTACTGATTTAACATAAAATATATGTATATCGGGGGGGCCCGTTATATACATATATTTTATGTTAGATTGGTAATAAACTACAAAAGTGTCGTACTCGTCTACTGAATAGTAACCGTGGGATTGCATCATACTAATTAATATTAAAAATAGTGTAATATAAAATTTAAAAAAAGAAATGAATGAAAAATTATTATATTATTTAGATTTGATATTAATTACCTATTTAATCATATTTTAACTAACTAACTATTCTAACTATCTTTAAACATTTAATAACCTTCGTATCACGCACGATCGACATAGTTTTTTTTTCTAGAACAACCCTTTGTTTGCTTAAGCCCCGTTCACATTGACACTCACATTGGAAGCTCACATCCACGGGCAACGGGCAAGTGCACGCTCAAAAAGAGTCTTGACTGTTCACATTTGAAAAGCGTTTGGCGGGCAGATTGAGACGGTGTGAGAGTTCTTTTTGTTGGTATTCAGATTCAATAGCGAGAAGTGTTATTACATCTGGGGATGAGCCCCAATTAGTGTAAGAACATGAAACGAAGCAATATATGTATAGCACCAAAGCGATGGTACATAAATTTCATCAGATTTTTTCGATTCGTTGACTTTAATACGCTCCCTGTGGTACTGGTTCCATATAGTTTGAATTTCAATTTTCACTTCTTCTCCATCTCTACCCAATATTAATAACTAGTGTACTATCCCGTTAAAAATAACAAGTTTTTAATGGAAATTGAATTTTAATTCAATGAATTTTCGGAAACTTTTGAGTTCTCGGAAAATATTGAGTTTTTGGAAAAAATTTAGTACCTATCCGGAAAATTTTAAGTTTACGGAAAATTTTGCGGTTTTCGGAAAATTTCGATTTTTATAAAAAAATTTTTTGAGTGTGATGGATTCAAATATATAAAATAATAATGTTGTTTAATTATTGTCCTCATTGCTTTTCCTCTTAAATTTCTACTTTCACATGCTTTACTTGATTTCCAAAGGCATTCGTGAGTCCTATATAATTCAATTAGCTGTTCAACAACAGCTCTACTCGTTGTCAGCCATTTTGCAGGAGCTTCGATGTTACCACCTCCCCCTGGTGCATCAATGGACTTACTGAGCCACAGTGAGTGTCACTCAGAGTGTCGAAAAGAATGGCCAAGGTGAATGTTGAAGTGAGCCCTCAAGTTGCCCGTTAGTTTGCCCCTCAACTGCGCGTTTGCCCGTTGTTTCAACACGCAGAGTGCGCAAAAGACCCTCAATGTAAACGGGGGTTTAAACTTTTCACAATCACGTGACTCCGGGAGTCGCTGATTGGTTCAAGATTGCTGACGTCACGCACCATCCACTTGAAAAAATAATTACACACAACTAGGCTACTCCCTTATCTTTATATTGTGGCGCTACCAAGCAGAATTTTATTTGATGGGAACGTGTATTATGTATAGGCTTGTATGAACCTACTGGACGTATTGGAACTGGCAATACATGTTTTCTAAGGGACTTCGTGGTAACGAAGTGGACCAGAATTAAATTGATTAATTGAATCAATTGATTAATCACCTGAAATAAATACAAGTATTTTGGCTCTTCTTATAACATTATAGATACGTTTCAGCCATTACACATAAAATATATTTGGGAGAGAGTGTGGGAATTATTTCCACAAAACACCATCCGTTTGTAAGCGGATGGTGACCATGTGATCACCATCGGTGTTTTATTTACATGTGATCGCTGATAATTTAGTGTCAGTAGTAGTAGGTTACTATAAAGGAAACTTTGTTCTGTTAACAAGTTGGTTCCCGTGTAGCTACTGTTAAGATCACATCTGGTAATAAGTCTTCGCAGGTACTATGTATGAACAGTAGCCAAGCATACTTTAGTTCCCTGTCCTAATATAGAGCACATGTGAATAAACCTGTCTGTTAATCACATTTCTTAAAGCTAGCCATATAACAATTAACTGAGTGATATCCCATACATATGTATACACACAGATAAAGGTTCTGTTACTACAACCAAAAAACTAGGTAGTTGGATGTAGCAACAAAATAAATAAGTCAGCTATGAGCTATCAAAATATTTTTTTTATTGTAATTATTTTTTGTTTTATTAAACTCTATTTGTTACACTATTTAGAACTTTTATGCTTACAGTAACTAGAGCTTATAAGTTATAGTAACTCTATAGTATTGTTACTTCAAAAATGTATTTTGTTATGTCAACAAAAAGTATATTCAAAGCAACACAAAAAAATTTTGGAGCAAAACAATCAACTTGATATTTTAACCGTAACCGCTTAGTTTTAAAAAAAGTATGCTGTTTTAATTATCATTTATTTTATTGCATTTAGTGTCAATATAAATTTATCTGTATACCATTTAGTTCATTATTACATGTTTTATAGAAATTAAATGGGAAGAAAGGAATATAGAAAAGGAGTGGTTCATCCGTGACTCATACTCACGACCTGTAGTCTCTAGTCTGCGGTGTTCTATTTCTTTTTTATTATAAAAAGCAATAGAACATTGAACAATATAATATTTTTTATTACAGCTATCTATTAAATTTTGGCGATTCCCACCTACCTACCTATATTTACTTACTAGTGTTTATCAATACCTACATAGGTACCTAATATTGTTTATCATAATAGTTACCTAGTTATGATATGTAAGTAAGGCTTTAGAATAAACTTGCTGCAATATGTATGGATATTTTCACCAATAAGATTCGCACCACGACTCAATATATTACTTTTTCCCTCGTACTTTTCTCGCATAAAACAGACGTGGGAATATCGATCCAAAATAGCAATCAAAATCACGTTTAAATTTATATATATATTGTTCTGTATGAACAATGAATTCATATTGTGGTAACTCAAAATTTATAAGTAGCGTAATAACAAAAAGATAAATAGAAGAAAATTTTTAATACTGACAATATATTATTGTTAAATGTTACAGAATTAAACATATCTCAACAATAATATAATATTATTGTAGAAGAACTATTATTTATAAAGGTAAAGGTATTTTGTCAACTATTGATGTTACTTTTTAATTAAATATTTCAAGTTAGTATAACGAAAACATTTTGTTATATATAAAAAATAAAAATTGAACATTATTATATTGCTATCATAACAATATTTATGTTAATATGAATAAAAAATTTTAGTAACCTCTACAATCTTCGTTTGTACAGTTAAACTACCAAAGGAAATTTTTTTGGTAGTAAAGAAATCTTTGAACAATATTATATGGCTGATTTAACTCACTTGATGGTTAATATAACAAAATTTTCTCATTATCATAACCAAATGCTATCGACAAAATACGTTTTGTAAATTTAACAAATACCGTTCTCTGTGTGTATCTATTTGAAATCTTCTGAAGCCAGTGTAGATGTAATACAAGCAAACGGTTAAATAGAATAATTAAAGTATCTTGAATCAATACTGGTTAAAGAATCGCGGTTTAACAGAGGGTGACCGACGCCTTAGAGGTGGCATCAATAGATTATTTGACTACTTTTTCTTGCTTTTTTTAATTCAATATTGATTATTTTCATTTTGCACGAAGCATATCCTTTGTTTTTGTAGACACTTATTGTTGTTAAAACCAAAATTGGAAATTTACTGAATTATAAGTTATCGGCCTCATGGGAAACTCTTAATAATAAGTTCATCAATAAATTTGTACATTTGAAATGTATATTAGTAAATAATGTTTTAGAAGGTGTTTTAGAAGGAACATTCAATTTTGCTATTAAGTGCAATGAAACATCCTCCTTTGAAGGATGGGATTATCTCCCTTTAGTAGGTGTATGTCGATCTGCTGTACTCCATATTGCTTGTTTCTCAACTCATTCTTAAGTTTGCTTAACTTTATCGATACACGACCGTAACTTCAGTCATTTACCGGAAATTTCAGCCTCCGTTGCACCACTTTGAAAAGCTACACTCTATTTACTAACGATTGCGTAATTTATCTAGAAAAGAACTATCAATTATTTTGATTTGTTTTATCTTTCGATGTATGAGTTGTAACATAATGAATAATATATTCATCGAATGATTAATGAAAAATTCACGTATAATATAATTGAAATAGGTAACCGAGAATGCTGAAATCATATATTGAAATAATACTAACAATTTTGAAGTTTAGTGACTAATAGGAATAAAGGCATTATTCAACATGTCTTAGTGATAGATAGATTCCTTTAATCGTTTAGAATTGCAGAAGGAATAAGAGAATTTAAAGGAGATTAAACGAATGAAGTGAGTTTTAGATCCTTTTTCGATGAAACTGAGGAAAACTTTCGATAAAATATTCTAAATAAATACTCTTCACTCTATCAGCTATTCAATGACTCATTATTTGACTCAGTGCATGGTTGATATCCAAAGGGAGAATGATTGTTCCATAAGTTAAATTGTTCCATAATTTCAATTTTACATCAACTCCTATTATTTTTGGGATAGCTGAGAGTTGAATCACCCATAATTTCATTCACGTCAATTATCCTGATTGATTGGGTTTGAAGGGAATCAATTTTCCTGTTATTTGAGTAAATTATTAATGAAGCTACTAAGTTCACTATACAGTATTGGCCACAAAAATGTTTCCGCTTTTTCAAATACTTATGAATCGTTCGTTAACCAATGGACAAAAAAATTGTATCTTGGTCTCTTTTTCATCGCCTCTTATTGTACTATTAACTAGTGAAAGCAATATTGAACTGATGGATTTAGTTTAAGAACAGATAAGCAAAGAGTGAGGGTGATTATTTTTGTCAGTGTGCGAAGGTTATTCATAGAGCTAACTCTGTGATTTTACTTACTAAAAGGCAGTGAATAAAGGGAAAAAAAATATAATGGTAGACATTTTAATACAGTGTACTTAAACTTCTTCCTTGAAAACTATTTTGAAATTGTACAACTTCAGTGACATTTTGATCTCATTGAAGTTTTCACTCTTAATATTCGTTCTTCGCTTGTCTATTGCACGGTTGAGGCCCGCTTCACACTTGCATTTTTAGCACCGCGGAAAAAACGCTTCTTAAAATGTGTTTACACTTGCATTTTTCTTATCGATGATGCAAAAATCACATTAAATTTTTACTTCAACGATAAAAAAACGAATATGTGAACACATTTTAGGAAGAGCTTTTTTCCGCGCTGTTAAAAATGCAAGTGTGAATGCGAGCCTTAACCATGCAATGAACAAGCGAAGAATGAATATTCCTAGTGGAAACTTCGATGAGATTAAAATGTAACTGAAGTTGTTCTATTTCCAAATAGTTTCTAAAGAAGAAGTGTAAACACCCTGTATTAAAATGTCTACCATTATATTTTTTCCTTTTTTATTCACTGCCTTTTTGTAAGTAAACTCACGGAGTTAGCTCTAAGAAAATCCTTAGCGCAATGACAAAAATAATTGCCATCACTCTTTGCTTACCTGTTCTTAAAGTATGTCCATCAGTTAAGAATTGTTTTTACCAATTAGTAGTACAATAAGAGGCGGTAAAAAGAGACCAAGATACAGTTTTTTCGTCCATTGTTGAACGATTTATAAGTATTTGAAAAAGAGGAAACATTTTTGTGGCCCATACTGTATGTATACAATTACAGATACCACACTTTTCACTAAGAAATTTATCATACACCTCAAATAATATATTTCAAACAAACTCTTTCTTTCAAGTAAGATGATTTATTTGTAGGATGGGATTCCTGACAATATAAACTTCAGCTGAGCGTCATTTCTTCTAATCAGAACTTTCCTTCTATATCATTAGCGATCCTCATAAAGTTCTGCAAGTTGCTGTGACCTTAGCTGACGAGGTAAATAAATTATTTGGCTTCTCCATTCGTTCTTTTGCAATCACAGAACATTGTTCATTTTTTAATGGGATATAGCACCGTAAACAATATGAATAGAGTCAAAATATTTATTAATGATTATATTCAGTGGAAATACAAGATCTAAACATAGAATGTTAAGAGATAATAGGTTAAATTATAATATAACTTTATTTTATAATAAATATGGTGTTCATTTTGAAATGTAAAATAGTTCAAGTTCAATTATTTAATATAAATTCAACTACTGTATTTGCTGCTTTTTGAAGTTGGAATGTTATACGAAGAATTTATCATTAATATTATGGTTCATTTTTACCTTTAAACTAACCATATCAATAGTAGTTTGATTGAGCCATATTTCGATGAAACAGAAGAAATCAAAATCTGTTATCTATTTTATGTAGCAATGATATCAATTCGTCAACTTTTGGAAACAAAGAATGGATGTTTAAATGAAATATCTTCAAATCAGTTCAATTATTACTAGGGTCAGACGGGGTAACACCACGTACAATTTCGCAAACTCTGTATTTACTCAAAAGATAAATGTACTAGAGAAACTCTCTTTCTCGAGATCAAATGATCATGAATGAAGATGGTTCTCAACCAGTTTCAAAATAGTACCTAAATGAATAAAATACTTATTGGTGCGCATTTTCATGCGCAACTTTTATTGAGTGTATAGTGGTATTACTGAGCACATCAACAGATATTACTGTTTCTAGGTAAATTGCTTGAAAGCAATTGCTTGAAAAACAATTGCTCGAATGAATAATTGCTCGAAACACAATTGCTCGAAAAACAATTGCTCGAACGAACAATAATTTGATCGAATGAACTATTGCTCGAATGATCAAATTGCTCGAACGAAAAATTTATCGAATGAACAATTGCTCGGATGTTCAAATTGCTCGAATTATAAAATTGCACACACGTTTTCAAATTTATAAAAGTCAGTTATTCATGGAGTGGAGCAGCACCTAAACTGCGTCCATCGCTTTATTGCAGATCACTATTTTCAGAATAATTTTAATAATATTGATCGTACAGTAGTGAAACTTTAATCACTGGAAGATTGTTTCTATGTTAGTTTCTTGCTGAAATTTTTTCTGAATCCATGATAAAATTGGAAAGTTATGAACGTTTATGTATTTTGAAGGCATTTCAACTGTCCATCGCTTTATTGCAGCTCTGTGAAAAGGCCAAAAAATGGGCGATTAACTTCTACCGAGAGGGTAAAAATTGCAGCAGGTCCTGCAGAAGGGAGGACTCTTCTATATTTAGCTTTATAACTTGGAAGGGTTAAGAGAACAATAGTTTCTTTTGTGGAAAAAATCCCGATACAAACCCAAGAAGAGATGAGGGTACGAGGAAAAAAAATTTCCCTCGAAATATGCAAAAAAATATACAGGCTAAATGACACTAGTGCCTCCATTTTTACAAGGCTATCATTGGTCTTACGCCAAAACAATCCTGATGTAATGTCTCAAATGAAACGGTAAGAAATGCTCAATGGGGCTTAAGACCAGAGAACAAGGCAATCAAGTCATGAGAGTCTCTCATTTGATGCCCAGAGATATGAGGAAAGAAGTTGTAACACTTCAAGCATGAGATTGTGCGAAGTAACGCAAGAAAATCAAATTTGCCAACGAGATAATTGCAAACTATTAGGCCAAGGGAACCAGTACTCAACAAAAGAGGCAATTTAGGATTGGATTGATAGGTTTACACCCTCTGGTACTCGGAAAGGGCCAATTAACGTTTCACCAATGATGCCCGCTTAAAACATAAAGCCAAAGCCTCCTTGTTGACGACGAAACCAGTGTGGATAAACAGCTCCAGTAGGATCCAAACTTTAAACCCATCCATCCAGACAATCAAGGGTGGCTCTTTCCTCATCTGTTAAAAGAACGAGTAGGAAGTTTGTTTTCATGTAATTCTGTGTACATCTAATGCCTTTTTCCTTTTAAGTCTTGTTCATAGGAGGCCTGGAAATGGACTCTACGTTCCTTGTCGTCTCATTTAAGACACTGTTTGGACGAATAACCTATGAAAGCCTTGTCGAAAATGGAGGCACTAGTGTTATTTGGCTGCCTTATAACCTGCCTGGGTAGTTTTCGAAAATTTCGAGGGGAAATAGCTTCTCCTCGTACCCTCATCTCTCCTTTGGATGGTGTCGGGATCTTCCACAATAGAAACTATGTTTCTTTTATCCCTCCCAAATATAGAAGAGTCATCCCTTCTGCAGGACCTGTTACAATTTTTACCCTCTCGGAAGAAGTTGATCGCCCAATTTTTGGCCTTTTCACAGAGCTGCAATAAAGCGAAGGACAGTTAAAATCCCTTCAAAATACATAAACAATAATAACTTTCCAATTTTCTCATGGATTCAAAAAATATTTCTGCAAGATACTAACATAGAAGCTATATTCCAGTGACCAAAGTTTCAATACTGTACGATCAATATTATTATACACAAAAAGGTCATCTTCAATAAAGCGATGGATGCGGTTTAAGTATCCTTGTTTTTTTAGAATTGGTAATAATTGTTTCAATTTGTCCATAGCTATTTACTATACCAATCATTCTATAACTGATTTCAGATCTTATTCTTCCTGTTTTTTCTTATTCTTTCCTAGAGATCATTTGTATTATCTCGTTTGAAACATGTGAATGAGTAGCATGTGGTGAACTATTGTTTTTATCATAATTTTCAACTAGCTTATATCTATGTGGCACTTCAATTAGGTGAATAACTAAATGTTATGGCAAAGAAATTTTTCATTCCGAAAGTAAAGTTTTAGTATATTTACGTATACTATTGAATTAATGGTTCAGTTGATAGTTGTTGAATATTTGGAAACAGCTATGGTTGTGTGTGTAGTATATGTGAATAATTGGGTATTTTTGGTGATCTTTCAGGGTGTAGGGACTATATCACCTTACAGTTGTGCGGAGTATAGATTTCTCGAAATATTGTGAGCATTAAAAGGTGAAGCCACTTTCATTTCTGATTGTTTCTTCCAGTCCCATATACTTAATTAAAATCTTACTAAATTAGAGTTAGGATGACCGATGTTATTCGTGCCACTTGTATATTTTATATTTTCCTTACTCTACCTAATCTCACTATCTCGTTGACTCTTCCTCTTTTACCACATTCGAGCAATTAATCTTTCGAGTTATTAATCAATCGAGCAACTGTTCATTCAAGCACTTTATTTTTCATTAGCAGAAAAGCAGAAGGAAGGGTGGCCTGGACGCTCTTTATCAGGTGAGATATTTAATCTTCAATCACATAATTAATTACTCCACTATTCCCAACACAACAGCGATAGCAACTGTAAGAAGATGTCATACACTACTTCTCGTTATTCTAATTTTATTTTGAATTTAGTATTTTGACTTCGAGTGAAAGACAAGCCTTTATTCTTACACCTTGAATATTTAACATGTTTTTTTTTTGTTATTCAACCAGGAAGTTTTTTAATATGAAGGTGGGGATTGTTGCATAGGGTTTTAAGACTGTGGAGATTTATGCCTATAGTATACATAGAGAGATTTTGATAACAGGAGTTTTTGTCAGAGAATTAAAGAAAAAAAAACTTATAGCCAGAGAGCGTAAACATTGAATGAGATTTCTCTGTCAGCTGAACCCATCCACAGTGCACACATCATACTGCATTTTCATGCTTTGAAGGAATCAATATTAACGTGATCAACAGGAAAACTTTGAAATCAACTACCATATTATGAATATTCGTTTATTTCTCTATTATGATTAAATTTCAATTGATTGAGCTACCCCTAAATATTGTCCAAATGTCTCACGATATCGCAGAGTTATTACTTATTTCTTTATGGCTAGAAAGTATTTACCGGCGTGGAATATACCTTGGGTGGAGTATACCGGGATGGAATATACCTGGAGCCCATCTAAGGTATACTATACTTAATATATATATGTTGTTCAATTAATTATCAACTCACGTAATAATTAGTTAATGAAAGTAATAGTTTTACGTATACGCATCTATTAAATACATTATTATATTAACATTAGTCCTCATTAAATAGTACAATTATTATTCAATAAAATCTCTACTTACATCATTAAAAACGTTCATCTCATTCCTTCACATCCAATTTTTTAAATTCAACCTTAATGTGGCTCCTGAAAATACTTCAAAGGTTTCTTTTCATGCTGATGGACATTCAAATTCTTCAGTTAATGCCTTAGGCGAATTCGATATAGTTCGAAATAAGCTTCCTTTATATTTTTAAAGGAATACACAATCATAATTTAGATAAATACAATAAATCATTAATATTATTATTTGAAGTTAGGCAACGAATTAGATAAATTGAGAAAGTTCATAGATATATGAAAATAATTTATATTACAATTGGTAAATTATACAGTAAAAATAATCTGCTAATATGCAATTTAATATGCAAAAAAATGAAGCAAAAAGGCACCACTGTGGTAGAAATGCAGACACTAAATCACGGAATTGGAACACCCAGCCATCAATATCCCTCGTGACTTCGACTCCTGTCAACCAATGGTAGAATTATTGCTCTTTTCACAAGGGAATCAAATGAGAAAGAACTGAAATGCAAAGCTACTCTTTCGCTCCTAATTTCATTGACATTATGAAGTTATATTGCAGTACTGTGTTTAGCTAAACCAACCAATCTATGGATATTGTTCTTAATTACTTAGATAATGAAGTTTTTTCCGTAGTTACGCCTTCGAGTGAATTGTTTGTTCTCTTCTATTAAATTAGATTTTATAATTTGCTCAAAGTAAGTACGTAAATCAAGAATAACTTGACTCATTAAAAAGAAGTTATTTATTCGTGACTTTTGATAATAATCATAAGTGTGATATTTCCTTGATTTGAGCCATGATTTTCCAGATTAAAAGTTTCTAGAAAAGAGAAAATCAAGGGGATTTCAAATAAATGGAGGAAATTTGTGAAGGGGTGAATTAGTGAGATTGCTTCCATCTGGTCAGTTAAATTTTGGGCGCTTGATATAGGGATGTGCATTGACTTTGGGTAGTGGTTTCAGGTAGAATTGAAATATGTAGTATGATTCATTTTTTTTAATTCATTTTGATGTTGTTAGCTGAAGTGAAATTCTTGGTTAAAAATAAAATATTAATTATCAGAAGAACACACAAAAATTAAATCTTAATCATGTAATAAGGTTGCCCGACATTTCGTTGATGAACATTTCGTCGTCAGGACGTTACGTGGATATCAAAGTAGATATTGACACACTCTAATATATGTGTATAGGAGAAGGAGGGAAGACAGACCCTTGAAAACCTCGCCAGGTCATAAAAAAATTATGAAATGTGCAGTAAAACAAACTAGCGGATACAACAAACTACATAGCGGCCATTTAAGTTGAGCATGTTGAAATCCCCTCTACCAAAATTCGTCCACGATACGTCTTATCGACGTAATGTCCTGTCGACGAAATGTTTTTAGACGAAACGTCTGCAAACTACTATTTTGTAATGGTGATAGCTATTATTTTTCAATATATAATACATAAATCGCCTAACTTCCGCCTATAACTACAAGCAATATATTCTTTAACCATTGCAGGCTCAAAATAAGTTATTGCATATAGTTCAAGCCTCAGTATCCATGTTCACATATTGATGCATATCGTTGGTGACTGCTCGTACATGTATCTATGAGACTAATCTCCTAACAGCCAGTGAAGTATTAAATGGATTGACACACTCTGCAGTCTGGGATCAGAGGATTGGTCTAAGTGCTGCCACATTCTCTACCAAGTTGTTAGTGGCAATACATACCATCAAATGAGGGTTTGATGGCATAGCTGTAGTCATTATGCATTTGGTTATTAGAATTGGACTATTATCACACGAAATATTTAGTCATTGGCGTTCGCTAATTTTGGTTCATTTATGACTGTCCCAAATAAAGTAGTGTTTTATTTCAAAATTTTGAAAATCAGTGATTCAATGCTCTTGAAATATTTTTGTCTAAAATATTTGAACATTTCACAAAGAAAATTCCATGAATGTCAGCAATTTTTACAATTTTGAAAAAAAAAAAAATATTATCACCACTAATAACCAATCAGCAAATTATGAGTCCATGGCGCCACTGAGCCAAGGGGATATCGAACATGATCATAATGCACAAAATTTATGTATTCAGAAAAAATTAAAATTTCTAAACATGATATTGAATTTTTAATATCCACTATTATATAATACAATATTATCATCAAATAATACAATTTGGATACATATAATGTTAACGATAATTTATATATTTCTTTGGCGAGGATTGGTATGAATATTTCATACGTCACAAACCTTTTGCGAAAGACGGGTCAGCTTTCACTAAATATTCAAAAACTTTAAAGAACCATATCAATTTACTAATCTGTGTTCCAAGCTATCGAGAAATCAATTTTCACATCAAAAGACGAATATTTAGATGCGCGATAACGTACACATAAAAATAACTATACCATTAGGAATTTACAGCCTCGGGTGTTTATGTTTTATTCTTTTCAAATTGCATAAATTGGTGGTTGGTAACTAAGGTATTTTATGTTTATGAATTACATCAAGTTGATTTGTTTCTCTGTCTTAGAGTAAGACTGTTTACTCATTGAACATTGGTTTACTTGGTTAACATTGGTTTATTTGGTTTACATTGAGGTTGCAATTAGTACTCCGATATGTGTTACTTTTTGGAAAATAATTGTAAATATACATTCAAATCTAAAAATATTTTCACAGGCCTGAAATCTATTATCAACAACACACTCTTTGGAATAATTTTTTTCCGTTATTATTTATAAAATGTTCAATAATTGTTCATTTCTAGCTCTTTTTTACTATAGATTTTGATTTACTACAAAATTTAGATCGCAGTTCTTCTTCGTACCTCATTTTATGTCTTTAACTTGTGAATAAATTATTTGGTCACATTCTGGATATTAGAAACGTGCCAGAGGCAGTCATGGAGCTTGAAGTTTCACCGACAGATATTGCAATAACATAATTCAATAACACATTTAGAAATTGAATAGTTCAATGTAATTCAATTGTTGAATTTTCGGAATCAATTTATACCCATATTCTTCAAAATATGATAAAATAACTGAATATGAAAAGGCTTTGTAATCTTGAATATCGATTCAAATTTGAAATAATGTTTACCAACTACCCATTTCTTCATTTCAGTACTTTCATCTCCTCTTCCACACCAGCGGAAATTCTCTCCCCAATTTGTTGCATTTACATAATTCTCCCGACAGCTTCGGTATGTTTTCGGTTCGTTAATTCTTTAACCTCGATCTGGTGTCAGAGTAACAACCTGAGACTATTTTATGGAGCTTATTTATCCCTCCATAATATTTGTTGCCGGAGAGACTTGAATTATATTAATGTTATACTTCCTGTCACTTAGACTCCCATATACTTCCGGGAACACGATGGCAATTTATATTGGACTGTTTCTAACATGCAAGCCTCACCGAAAGTATGCATCATACAGTTATAATTGTTTGAGGATAGTTCTATTCATTGATAATTGGATATATACTATAACTGGTGATTTTTGGACATTTGTATCATTAAAAAATGATGGAAAGGATAATTCACTTGATCAGTTTTCAGTTGGTGCAATTGAAACTTATGTAAAAATAAGGGTCATTAGATAATTAGGATTACAATTATTTTTAGTTCTATTACCAGATAAGGTAATAGGGAGAAAGAGGTACTGAATGTTTTTCTGTTGTAATTAACTAATTTCAAAGGAATTCCAAAAAGACAAATTCCACGTGAAACACTTTACTTTGAAATCATATTTAATGCCTCTATATGGATATATTTACAGATAAATTGGAAAGATAACAGACCAGATATTATCCTTGTAAAAATAACAGATCAGAAATTATACAAGAAAAGATAAACGACCAGAAACTAAGTAAAAAATGTGACGGACCTGAAATATATCAAGTGAAGATATTAAACCTGGAATCAACCAAGTAAAGATAACGGACTTGAAATCAGCAAAGTAAAGATAATGGATTTGAAATTATTCAAGCAAAGATAACAGACTTGTAATTAATTAATTACAGATAACAGACCAGAAATAACCAAAAAAAGATAATGGACCAGAAATAATAGCCAAGTAAATATAACGAACCAAAAATTATCCAAGTTAAGATAACTGATCTAAAATTGACCAAGAAAAGATAAGGGACTAGAAATTAACAATATAAAACATATCATCAATAGTTAATTTTGAAATGTTTAGCAAAGTTACAACTAAAATTTTATGGGTCCAGTAATATGTACATTCCATCCACTTCTTCAATGGTAGTCGGAAATTACAAAAACAAATTTAAGTGAGGTAATGTGTTGGGCAATCCTTATAGCTATACCTCCAATTATGTCAATCCTGTTTGTTTTCTGTTTTTCCATCACTTTGCTGTGCTACATTCGCTGCAAATCGCTACAGTTTGAAGTACATATAATTTTATCTTTTAACCAGTTTATCAAATAATTCGCTGTCTCTGTTGAAGAGCATCGGCCGGAGTTCTTCGTATTAATATTCACGATCCATTTTAAGGTTTTGAAAAATCAATTAATAAACACAGTGGAAAAGTTTTTGCCTAAATCAATTATTGTTTAAATATTAAGCATCTAACCAAGTAAATATGACGGTACTCATGTCCGTTCAGGTCCGTTATCTTTACATGCTCTGACAAATTCATCTCGTACAACCCCCTTATAATTTAGTAACGTATAGTGAACCATCCTAATTAGTACAGTTCTGATAAATGAAGTACCCTGTTAATTTTTCAATTAATATATATTGTTTAGTCTGTCACAAAATGGACATCATTTTTCTATGCTAAATACCAATTTAGTCCTTGCATGAACTGAATAGGATTTTAAAACACCAATATATTTTTTATTTCTATGTGGTTAGTAATCGGGTAACCTGTTTCTTGGCTTCAATTGTCCTATAACAATAATATCTTCTAGGCTCTACGTAAAAATTAGTCATAGATGCCAAAGAACTATATACATATAGTGAATGCAGCCAATCAGTAAAGAATGTGACAAAACAGGACACAAGAGAGAATAGTAAAATGAAGAGGTGATAGTAAATGAGGCTAATGTGCTCTTAATTAAAGATCATACTCTAGCACTATCTTCTATAAACTGCAAATACATTTTTTCAAGAAATATAAAAATAGTAATTTAATTAATAAAAAAAGACTATCAGATATTCAAATAAGAACATTTCTGAGCTCCAACCCCTACTCTTCCTTTAGAGATGCAGCTTCAGAGTATTTAGACTAGATTAGAATAATAGTATTGTTACATCTTACAGTTATTTCTATTTATTACTTAACACTTTAACGATTTAGCCAAGTAATTTCAATTCCAAATTTGAATTTGATTGACCAATTGGAATTAAACCAACTATCAGAATAAGCGGTCTATATTCTGGTCGTTGTTCTAATTATTTTACCTTTATTAGCCAGGCATATTTATTTGTAAGGCTAGTTTAGTAGTTGATTAAAAAGTTATTTCAGTAATATTAAATTTTGCTCATTAAAATCAATACAAACAATATAAACTAATAACCAAATTGACAATATTCCTTAGGAACAATTCTCGTTTAAAACAATTGGTTATAATTTATGACTGATAATAACTGCAAAAGCAATAGAAACTATCATATACTTGAAGTAATGGAACATAACTGCAGTGGCAATGTCCAAAATGACTCATTCTAATGGGTCATTACGGGAAATGAAAAGCAATTCTATAATATCAGAAGTAACTATATTGCGAACAGATATTCCATTTTGCCAAACTAGACTTTCTCCACTGGAGTAAGCTTATTTATACGGAAAGCGCTATTTTTAGGTTGTAGAGTTTCGAGGTTAATTTTATTGGAGTTTGGACAAATATTTAGGGATAAAAATTAATGAGGAAATATAGAACAAGCTAGTTGACTCGAAACTTTAATTTTCATTAATATTTATATGTTCATGAAGGGTTCGAAGGTTATTACAAACTCTAGAGTAATAAAACAGATATTGCTGATGGAAATTTCCTTTTCCAGTTATATATATATATACGTACATGTAGCTATCTATATACAGTAGCGGACAAAATATAAGGGTAGGCAAAAATCAGTTATCTATATCTTTAATTTCATATAAAGTACAAAACACACATTAGTAAAATTTTGCACATATATTCATATAGAACTCATATGTATTCGTATGAAATTTTTGAAGCATTTGGACAAATATTCTAGGAATAATTCCATATTTTACTTCAAACACTAAATTTTGCTCTGGTCAAAAGTTAAGGGTAGCCATCATAAACTTTGAAATATTCGGGGATATTGGCAATTAACTTAATAATTTGTAAATAATTCTTTGCTATATCACTCTAATAATCTTCTACCACAAATTCTAATAATTTTGCGCAATATGAAGGAATTATCCATCTTATATTCATCCTCAAGAAATGTCCACAAGTTTCCCCTCTGATACAGTCTCTAATTGTCGTTGCAAGATATTTCTATTGCCACATGAAGGTCCAAAACGATTGTGCAACATATTATTTATGGCTCAGCATAAGCAGTATGGAGTTGTTAATTCCAAACAGAAGAATGGTAGACTTCCCAAAGCATTTCTGAGAGAAGATCATGCAAGTCTTCAAAGTAGATTGCAAGGTAGTTTCAACACTTCTGGTCAAATTTTAGATGTCATGTCTGGTGGTTCGGTGTCCCAGTCTACTTTTTCGCTTCGACTTCAACAAGTTGGTGAGCAATAATTTGTCCCTGCATCGAAGCTTTCAATCTCAAAAAAGAAACGGAAAGTGATACCTGATTTTTATCGTGAGTATGTCGTTTGGTCGATTGATCAGTGGTCGAAAGCACATTCTAGTGATGATGGAAGAAAAATTGAAGTATTTGGTTCTTATAGAAAAGTACAAATTAAACGTAAAGTAGGGAAAATGTTAACTCTGAACTTCGTCAAGAAAACGGTTAATTTTGGAGGAGGTAGTGTGATGGTCTTGGTGGTCATTTTTTTCTGTTGAACCTGGTCTGAAACAGCTCTTTCGTCATCATACTCTCCCCTATCAACAAGCAACTGACCCTCAACCACAGAGTTTCAAGCAGAACAACGTACCCTACTTACTACTCAGATAAAAAAGTTACGACTCTATTAGAAGATGAAGAAATTGCTCTAATGAGTTGGCCTTTACAGAGTCCTGACTTCAATCGAATTGAGATTGTTTGGATAATAATTGGAGACTGTACTCAGAAAAGAAACACAAGAAATGTGGAAGAATTGTGGACATTTCTCGAGGATGAATAGAAGATGGATAACTCCTTCATATTGTGTCAAATTTATAGAATTTTGTGGTAGGAGATGTATTGAAAGTTATATGGTAAAGAATTATTCACAAATTATTTTGTTAATTGCCAATATCTGCAAATATTTCAAAGTTTATGCTGACTACCCTTAACTTTTGACCAGAGCAAAATTTAGTGTTTGAAGTAAAAAATGGATCTATTCCTAGAATAATTGTCCAAATGCTTTGAAATTTTATACGAATACATATATATAAGCTCTACATGAAACTACATGCAAAATTTCAATAATGTGTGTTTTGTACTTTTTATGAAATTAAAGATTTAGATAAATGGTTTTTGCCTACCCTTATATTATGTCCGCTACTGAATGAATTTGATTTGATTGTTCGAAAAGTGAGATGTATAAATTTATTCTAAAAAGAATATCCTGGTACTTATTCTAATTTAGAAGTGGCTCTTGATTTACCCCCATTTACCTTGATTACCAATTAAACTTAGCTTGAAACAATTCAAATATTTGTCTTCTAACTGATGTTAAACATAAGGAAATGAATTTTAATACTGTTAATAATACCACTTTGTTCCACAATCAGTTTCCATTAAAACCCTTCCTTTAATTAGAGTACATACTACCAGCAAATATATTATTACATTCTATTAACTTTCTTTTCTCTGATTCTAGTCTTTGTTTTATTTTCCTCAAAGACGAAAAAGACTTCTTAGTTAATTTGCAGGTTCTTAGTCTTCGTAAGTCAGTTGATCAAATTAAATAACAATTGCCTTTATAATTCAATAATTACAATTAAGTGGGGTAAATGAAAAACACGGTAACACAATCTAATATAATAAATCAATTGGTTTACACTGTATAAAGTTTGAGTAAAATATCGATTAATTAACTTGTGTTTATTTCTTCCTTGAACAGTGTTAGTAAGCTTGATTAAGATAAGTCTATCGGCACTTAATTCACTCAGTCACTATTATGGAATGTTATTCAAGGGTTAACTTGATCAAGAGTTCTAGATCGATAGAGCTCGAACACTTTATGTTAGACACACGGTGTACCGGCGAACACGTCAAGGAGTGACGATGAAGGAATAGAACTGAACAAATGAAATGATTCTCGATTGGGTTTTATAGGGAGGTTGAAGGCCAAATGCGCCCAGAGTTTTCCCAGGTCTTGGGTGGTAAGTTCGGCTTTATCAAAGAGTTAAGAACGGCGACATCAAGTTAATAATATAATTGAATTCGTGTTCTTGCATGAGTTTACATGAGTTTGGATCTGAATAACAGAGTCATAAATATGAGTCGATGTGAGTGTTCTCACATGAGTTTGGGACTGAATAACATAACCATAAATATGAGTTGGAATTTCCTAACACCTCTTCCTTGATTAGCTATTGAAGAGTAGTACAGGATTATAAAGTTTATAATCTTGTTAAAGATTATAATCTTTATAAAGATTAAAATACTTCTGCGTATTAACAATAGATCAGTAAATTAATTAGGTCGATTGTTATAATCAGATCGATTGTTAATATCACTCCCTCCCCCCGTTAATACAGGTCAATTGCAACTAAGTTTCACATCAAGTGCCATCTCCTAGTTATAAAGTGTTAGTAAACAAATTCTAAGATTAGATTAAAATATAGGGAATAAATGTAGTTATATAGAATATATAGTAATACCATTACTAAACCCCTACAATCTAACCTTATTTGAAAATATCATAAGGATTTCTTAAAAATTTTCAAAGTTCGAAACACAAATATTCTATGAAAACAAAAGAAAATAAACTATTAATTCATTAATTGTTTTATAGATTCAGAATTTTTAGTTTTAATATTTGATTTGCTAGTTGATTAGTATTCTCATCATAGAATTTGAATATTCAAAAAGTATGGTGACAATTCCAATCATTTATCCTACCTTGGTTTACAATCTTAATTCAACTTAGAGTTCAGTTAATATCTCTAAGTTATCCTATTCATATTCAGAAAATTACATCGAAAATAATCCCATTAAAACTAAAATACAGTTTAAACATTATAGAAGAATATTATATTTAAAATATAATTGTAATCTTACTTTATGATTCTATAAATTGGAACTTTCGATCCTATTTCATACAATCCTAAAATTCAAAACATTAAATATCAAATTAAATAATTAGTTCCAGAGTTCAAATCGAATAATCCTAAGCATCAAACTCATAATTGTTAATAATTTATTTTAAAATATTTTGAAGAAAAAATCCGGAAATAAAGATTTCTATTTCCCTTTCTTAAACACTGAAATGGAAAAGGTTTCCAAGTGAATGTTTAGTCATTGAGAACTTAAATTAAAAATAATAAAACATTCTAATTCTAAAATCAAATGTTTATGTTTTCATTTCTTAAACACTTAAATGAAATTAGTTTCCAAGTGAATGTCTAGTCGTTGAAAACATAAATTTATTGTTCTACTTAATTCATATGATTCAATTATAAATCGCTATTAATTTTTATTCCTTTCTTTTTTCAAAAGTTGAAGATTATTTAATATTTTACTGCGTTATAATTCTAAATAGTTTATAGCTATTTATTAACTACCTATTGTTTCCATTATAACTGTATATTTAAAATTGATAAAATTGAATAATTTTAATAAAGTGTACTAATTATTAATTAGTGGTTTTCAATTAATCTTGTGTTGACCCAGTTGTATTGGCCCAATCGTTTCACGATCGTCTCATGGGAACGTCTCATACAAGGTTCTCAACCTTGTCAGTGGCCACATTGGTATTGGCCTAATCGTCTCATGGGAACGTCTCATACAAGGTTCTCAACCTCGTCAGTGGTCTCGTGGTGGGTTCCCAACCTTGAGAGGGAACTGTTGAAGTCTCTGGCCATCTCAATTACTGTCGGCTTAGGTCAGTGATATGAGGGCAAGGTGGATAGACGTGAGTCTCGGGTTGAAGTTGTGTTGACTCAGCGGCCCTCATGGAAAACGTTCACAAAATAATTGATTAATATTATGAAACAATAAAAACATTATGTAGCTATTACAATCGGATTACTATTTATAGATTTTATAACTTAAAGTAAAATTCCTCTTAATTTTTTAGTCATTGAGACTGGAATTTACATGTTGGTGGTGCGTAATTTTTTTCTTCATTTAATTATTCAAAATAATAAAATAGCAAAATCTCTGTAATTTAAACATCTCCTAGACAACATCGAATTTCGAAAATTATTTGTATGCCTTTAAATGTATTCTATTTTTTCTTTCTTGCACCGTTGGTGTGGTTGGAACGGATGACAAATTTGGATACATAATATTAGTGTTAGTTCCTGTATTCACAAATTTACGAGAGTCAGTTGATAAGTCGTTCCTTTTCCTAGTTAGTGAAGAATTTCTAATCGCTTGTCTTACTGATTTAGATCTCTTTCTAATTTTATCATTCACACTAGATCTAATGGAACTTTGTCGTGAGCTTGGTCTGCTTCGGTCTTGAAATTTGTGCAATTTATTTCGGATTCTTCTGAAACTATTAAGGTTCAAAGAGTCTCTGGGGAACTGAAATCTATCCAAGAACTTAGATCGTCGTCCTAATTCTACATTGTCTGTTGTATCGTCACTTTTCTTGAATTTCTTCCAATATATCACACCTATTAAAATTGAGTTAATTATTACTATAATCAAAATTATTCCGTAAGCCATCGTTGAGTAAATTTGTACTTCGTCTGTTGATAAATTAAAATCCTCAAAAGTGAAAGTTAATGATTCATTAATGGGTAACTTCTCTAATTGATTTTTAATGGTCTTATGGAGTGGATTCGTTGTGTTTACGTCAAAAATGGGTAATGAGGTAATGTCGAAAACACTGGTTTGATTATTTTCTACTAATAAGTCTTCCAATTGTATTTCCTTTTCTAATTTTGCAGGCCATGCTACTCCTGCAGTTTTGATGTCACAAGTATTTGGTACTATGTGTAATCCTGTTATCTGTTGTCTAATCTTTCCAGTAGGACAGTCTAGTTCTATGTTCCTACTTACGGTCGTGTAGATTAATCTATGTTGTGGAGTGTCGGTCAAGAATATTTCATGAGATATTCCTAGCCTCCGGAAATTGCATAATTTAATTATCTCTGTCGTATTTTCTCTAAAAGCTTCAATTTGACAGGAAGATTCTGTTTCTTGCCATATAGGCTGATTTTTTATCAATAAATAGTTTTCATCTACAGTCCTTAAATTTTCCTTCTGAGTCACTATGTATGTGGATCCGTCATACAACAAAATGTCATTCTCCAAATCTGCTATCATGATCTCGCTTTGTTGAAGTCTGATTGGTAAAGGAATAATTTGAAACGTGTCATAAGTATTTACATGGACTAATGGAATGATCATAATGTAATGATTTACTCCTACCTTTTTTATTTCAATTAATGGGATAATATCACCTATTGTTTCCCTAGATACTTTATCAATTGGAAATCTTAACTGAGGAAAATGTGCTTTTCCTTCCTTAAGTACTTCCTGAAAAGTCTTTATGTCTAATAGTTCAGAATTTAATAGTGAACCTCTCAATAGAGTGAGGGTGTTTTCGGTTGATTTTAATAACAGTAAAGCATTAGTAGCTGCTAATTTTAGCTGAGATAATTGCCAAACTATCATCTGTCTTTGTTCTGTACCTTCATTAAGCGTCTGCATGTTACTCAATAGAACCTTGAACTCTCTAATGGTGTTTGATACATTTTTGGCTAATACATCTACTCTCTGGTTCGTCAAGAGCACTTTTTTGTTGACTCTGTGGATATCTTTATTTAATTGGTCGATTTCGGCTGAATTGTCATTTCCAAATAATGATCCTACAACTCCTCCAGTTACCAAACCTGTAACTAAAGCTATTCCTGCCCCTAAAAATATGGAAGTTTGGGGTGGTAGTCTTGCTACGTTAGGTCGTTGGGCAATGAATGATTGGGTGATCATGGTGTTCGTATTCTGATTTGAGGATTTTATTTCCTCCCATACTTCGTCTAACCTATCCTTTAAGTTAAAGTATTTTTCTCCTATCTCTTCTAGAGTGTTGTTTTCACAAAGTTGAGTGTTGTTCAACATTTTGTATATGTCTGAATTTATAGACTCTATTTTCAAGCATAAAAATCCTATTCTTCTGGTGAATCCTATGTCGTCCTTAAAGGTGTTTAAAATATCAGATAGAATTATTTGTCTTATGGACCTTGCAGAGACGTCTAGATTATCTCTGACTTGGTTACAAGTATTTGAAATGAATGTTAGCTTTACTCTACTGACTAAGTACGCACCACTAATCATGGTCCTTCCCCTCCAGGGAGATATCGTCATAGGTGAGGCTCTCTCCGTGGAAGTCTCTGACTGTGAGGTTACATTTTGGACAACTGCTACTACAAGTAGCAAGGCTAGTGGTAGTCTCCAACCCTCAGTCTCTGTAATACAGTTTTGAGTTACAAACTAACCATTTAAAATCTTACATTAACTTATAATTAGTGGATACATATTTTATAGTTTATTTTTTAATCCTTGATATAATTATAAGGATTACAAGAGTATAATTCTTAAACAATCTAAACATATCAGAATACATTTTTAATGTAAATATACTATTACATATCGTTACTGAAACAAAGAGTAAGGTTTACTCTTTAATTTCTTGGTCTTAGATTATAAGGACCTTTGAAACTTTTTGTTTCCTGTAACTGTGTATTAGGTTTTTCTACTAGTGATTCTGGTTCTGGAAAATTTGATTCCTTCAAGTTACCCTTAGTTTGAGAATTAGATTCAATTACAGAATTATCAGGGGAAGAATATTCCTTCGTGATAAGGGTATCAGGATGCACCTCGTATTTTACATCAGAGTTTGCCTCCTGGAGTGTGATCTTGTTTCCTTTTTGTTGGAGAACAATGAATGGCCCAGATACTGGCAAATCTAATTTGTTCTTAGGAATATGTTTCGGTAATTTTGCATAAATGCGTTTACCAATTGTCACCTGTTTGTCCTTTCTTCTGTAATTAGTCCTGTCCGTATACTTATCTTGGATTTTTAGGATGTGTTCCCGACAATGCTTCCGGATTTGCGCTACTCGTCTAAGCCTGACGTCACTTTCCAGTTCACTGTAATTCATTCTTGGCTGGGATAATGTGATCGTTGGACTATCATAACCAAATAAACTGTAAAATGGTGATTCGTTTATGCTTGTATTCCAAGAGTTATTTATAGTCAACATTATTACTGGTAGAAGATAATCCCAATCCGTCATGGCCAGTGAGTTGGTGTATATCCTTAACATTTTGTTAACCTCCCGGTTAATCCTTTCTGACAGTCCTTGGCTTGCTGGATGGTATGGAGCAACTTCAAGCTTTTCGATGTTGTAGAAATCGCAGAAGGTGCGGAGTTTAGTGGATTTATACTCCTGTGCATTGTCGGTTAGAATTACCTTTGGTGATCCATAATTAGATATTACCTGTCTGAATCCTTCTATAATGGATTCGGCTTCTTTATTAGGCAAAGGTAATATTACAGTGTATCTGGTAGTGTAGTCTCTCACCACCATGATATAACGGTTCCCTTGTTCCGTGATAGGTAACGGTCCCAATAAATCTGAACTGAGAGTTTGAAATGGTTTAATTGGTATCGGATATTTTCCGATGGGAATAGGTTTAGCAATCCCTTTAGCCTTGATACAAAGCTCGCAATTATCACAAAGTTCTCTCAGTATCTTGCTTTCGTTTCGGTTGTAGAAGTTTCGAACGAAAATCTTCAAAGATCGTTCGATATCTCTATGACCAGCCGTTGTTTCGGTATGTACCGTTTTAAATGCTTTTGGCATTAAACTGTCTGGTACATAAGGAACTATGTGAACTTCTTTCTGTTTCTGTCTTGTGATATTTCTTACCACAAAGATTAAGTTCTTTAGAATTTTAAAACTTGCTAAAGCAATGGTTTTTTCACGTTGGTTGGATAATATTTTTCTCTTGATTTCTATGCAACCTTCGTCCTTTTCCTGGTGATTCCTCAGTTCTTCCTCACTGAATGGAGTTTTCACCGGAAGTAGCGATGATAACCCTTCGGTTAATTCCGGGTTCTCCTGCGTCTGTTCTATCTTATTTATTCTACTCACCAATTTTTCTTCCAGTTCCTCCGTTACGTCAGTACAGTTCTCCTCGACTTTAGATAACCTAGAGAGGGAGTCTGCAAATAAATTGGACTTACCTGGCAAGTAGAAGAGTTGAATGGCATACTCCTGAGCTAACATAGACCATCTATTTATGCAACTATCTTTGGTATTCTTTTTCAGAATACCAAGAAGAGGCATGTGGTCAGTATATACTGACACTGGATAGCTGAGTATGATATTTCTATATGTCTCTAAAGCAAAAATCAATGCTAGGAACTCGCGCTTAGTTGCGCTATAGTTCCTCTGAGCCGGATTTAAGCTTTTCGAGATATAAGATATGGGGTGGAGGATATTATCGTATTCTTGCATAAGGCATGAAGCTATCCCCGATAGGCTTGCATCACAATACAAATGGAACGGTTTAGAGTAGTCCGGGATTTTCAAAACCGGACTAGTAGTGAGCATTTCCTTAAGTTTATCTACTGCTTCACTTTGTTCTTTACCCCATTTAAATTTTACCCCCTTCCGTAGTAAAAGGTACAATGGTTCTGCCTGATGGGCGAAACCTCTCACAAAGGTTCTAAAATAGTTACAAGCTCCTAAGAAAGCTTGAACTTCCTTCTTAGAAGTTGGGTATGGCATTGCGTTTAATGATTCGATTCTAGACTCGTCCATTGTTAACCCATCGGAGCTGACTTTATAGCCCAAGAATTTGATTTCTTTTGCAAAAAATTTGCATTTAGTCAATTTTATTTTGAGGTTGGCTTCAGACAATTTCTGCAATACTGCCTCAATCCTTTCTAAATGAGTTTCTTTATTTCGTGAATATACGATAATATCATCCATATAAGCAAGTACATTACATCCAAGTAAATCGTACAAAACTGAATTGATAACTCGACTGAAAAAAGCTGGACTACTTTGGAGCCCAAAAGGCACTCGGTTAAACTCATATCGAGTTGAATTTACAGTGAAAGCCGTTTTGTGTCTATCACTTGGTGTTATTAAGCATTGATGAAAGGCCGATGCAAGATCTATTTTTGAAATATATTTGATTTCATCTAATGACTTTAATAAGTCGTTTATCCTTGGGATAGGATATGTTACAGGTTTCATGACCTGGTTGAGAGCGCGATAGTCAATGCAAGGCCTAATTTCATTATTAGGTTTGTTTACTATAAGCAAAGGTGCGTTAAATACACTCTTTGATTTAGCGATAACACCTGTATTTAACATATCCTTAATTACCTCATTTAACTGACCTTGTTTGGAGTGCGGTATGGGATAAGGACTCCGGTTGACCACCACGTCATCCTTCAAGTCTATATCCAAGGTGTCACCTGTAAAAACTCCTAACTTTTCACCCTTTTTCCAACCTACCTGTCTGTACTTTTTCAGGAGATCTAGTATCTTATCCTTCATGCTGTCATCTTCACATATTATATCCTTTTCTTCCAAGGGTTCAAGTTCCTCTTCTCTTAGTTTTTCCCTTGGGTCTTCTTTGTTGTCTAACGTTACGGCATTTATCCTTTGTTCATTAAACACACTTCCAGTAGAAATCTTCGTTCCCTGGGTCAATACAATGTTATCGTCACTTATATTTATGCAATTAATGGTTATTCTCCCCTTGCATACTCGTGCAAGTGTATTGGGAATTAATATCTTTTCCTTTAGTCGCGAGCAATGGATTAATATCTCTTCACCATCTTGTGCTCCTGCAATTTTCATATTGCACACGTTAATTGCATTTCTTTGGACCTCAATGTCCTCTATTATGTGTAAGTTGAAGTGTCCTTCATCTTCACATTCCTCTGTGACTATTTTATCCACATTTATTTCCTTCTTTTTATTCCCATTCGTACATTTGGGATAATTATGAAGGTTTTCGTTTATTATCATCATTTTCAACTGGTCCATTCCTTTTGAGACCTTACAGTTTTCTGTTTCATTTTCCATGAAACTTATCTTACCTTCTGGTAAGTTTATATGAGCTCTCCTCAATATATTCATTCCAATCAGAATATCCATTCGCAACGCACTGGTATTGCTAAATATCAGTACATTTTCATGAAACTTACCTCGTGGATTTACAATTTCCACTGTAGTTTCTCCCACAATAGGGATAACGTTGTTGCTAGCATCTCTTACCTCCTTTTTATAAATTCTAACCATGTGTTTATCCGTCAGTATTCGTTCTGACATCAGACTAATTGACGCTCCAGTGTCAACTAATCCCTTATATTTGGATTGTCCTATTACTATCTCTACGTGTGGATTTACCAACGTTTTGTTTGGTTCCTGTATACTTCCTAGTCATTCTGACTGATCCGATTCCTCACATTCGTGATCAGGGTTTTCGTAATTTCCATCCTCTAGGACATTAACCCTGTCACCATTCCTTGTGAGAGTATCTCTAGGTCTATAGCTGTTTGATCCAGCTATTTTCCTCTCTTGTTTGGCTCCTTGCTCAAACTTACCCTTACGACAATCTTTATTTTCATGGCCAATTCTATGGCAGTTCAGGCAATAGGGGATTTTTTTAGCTATCCTTAATTTGCAATACTGCGCAGAATGACTGAGTTTTTTACAATACTTGCAGGAAATCTTTTTCCTGCACTCTCGGGCAAAATGCCCTACTTCTTTACACTTGAAGCAGGTCCTTGCTGCCCCTTGGCCTTGTTCTCTTTTCTTGTCATGGGAAGTAGTGGTTACCTGGTAGAGAACCTCTTGCTGTGTTGCGATGTTCTCCTTTTTCTTTTTTAGCTTCATTAGCGCTTCTTTTTCGTATAAATTCACAACTTCCGACATTAGCTCTGTACTGGAGCAGTCGGCACACATGTCAGTGATTTTTTCGTACATTTTTGTCGGTAACTGATTACCAAGTATAAACTTCATTATGAGGTTTTGAAATAACCCCATTAGTGGCAACTTTAGTACTTCTTCCTCATCTTCCTCTTCGCCGCTAGGGAGTGGAACTACCGTTTCAGGGCTTATGTTGATTTTTTTCATCCCTTCTGTTGAGAGGAAACTTTCCACATATGCTCTTGTCGATGCTTCTAACGACGTCATGCCAGCAAAGAAGTTCGGCTTGTGGATGTCACTGGTTCCCAATACTTTTGCTGCATGTTGAGTGTCCTCTCTTTGATGATTTGGATACATCTTGAGGAATTCGCGTTCTACACGCTCATAGCTGTACTCTTCGCGTCCAGCATAGAGGTCTATCAAACTCAAAGCGTTTCCGCTTTGTTTGCTTACTTGGGCATATAGTATCCGGAATTTTACGCCACCATCTGTGATGTCGTTTTGCAGGAAGTAGTTATCTAACGTACGGAAAAATGTCCGAACGTTAGGACCTGGCACAAATGCATCTTTTTCGTGTGGTAATGGCGCACCCTTGAATTTAGGTAGGTCATTTAACACAATCAAATTGTTGTTAGCCATCTTGCAATAATTGGAAACTATTTTCCTTTTATTATTTTCCGTTCAGGAAGAAATCTTATTTTTATCCTTTCCTTTGATTATTTTCCCTTTCAGGAAATTTTTATTTTTATCCTTTCCTTTGTTTATTTTCCCTTTCAGGAAATTTTTATTTTTATCCTTTCCTTTGATTATTCTGTAATATTTTTACAATAAAGTGTAAAAGAATATAAAAATATTGAGCGCCACCCAATACACAATATAGGAAAAAAAAGGTTAGGCAAAGGACAAAAAAAAAATATATAACTTGCAATAATAATAAAAAAATCAAATAAAATTTCTAATCAATATAAGTATCAATGAACATGCACAAGGTTGTACCTGTGTATAATTATTATCAAAATTATTGGGCACAAAAAAATAATATAATAAGAAATTATTAATTTACAAGCACATACACATATGTATATAATGTAATTATTATGTAAACATTATTTAGGCACACAAGAAAATATAATATAATTATTTCTCAATCGTAAATGTTCGCAAAATTCAAAACTCAATAGTGATGAAGGATTCCCCCTAATATTAATTAGCAATCAACAATATTTTTCGTTATTTTGAATTAATTATTTAATTCCCACATAACTTACTCATTCTTGCTTCTAACAATTGTATTTAACAACAGTTCTAGAACGTTCAACTTAACTTGATGAGGTGAGTCTTATTACTGAATACTATATTCGTTGACTGCTGAACTTCTGAAGAACCTCTGCTTTCTCTTTGTTGACCCCTTTTCTCTGAGTGTCCTGTTGTGGTCAACAGCTGTAGACTAATTCTTGTCTTCTTCTCAGCTTTGGATCCGCTGCGATGCGCTGTTTTTATACTATTATTCAGTATATGAAGTAGGGCTCCCAACTTTATTTGATGAAGAAGAAAATAACTCGTCACTCAGTTAAAGTAATTTCAGTCACTTACTCCGAAAGTGATGAGACGATTTAATTTACTTTAATTCGTTTTTTATTTGAGAGTGAGTTTATCACGACAAAAGTAGCTTTGTCGCCGTACCAGTTTTTCTTGCCACTAGTACCTGAAGAGCTGATAGTACGCAGGTAACAGCGCGTTACTAGCGTAGCTAATGAATTTTTACGCTGCCTCCTTCTTTTAGCACAAGGAGTGATTGTAGCACTTTAACACTGGTGTTATTTTTCACACCGGTATAACACTGAAATACTTTACATCGGTATTTCTTGAAAATGTTATTAGTTATTAGAATACTTTTCACATGTCACGTGATATTCTAAATAACCACACTATAACCGCATTAGTGTTTCATACGAAAACTTTCATACGGGGAACAATATTCTACCCTTCTCGAACACTTCACTTTTTAATTGTTAATTGTGTTTCCCACTGTAATTGATTATTGATTATAATAAAAGCTGCTTTTTGTTAATTTTTGATCTCCGTCGTAGATGTCATTATTAACTTTCTTTTCTCTGATTCTAGTCTTTGTTTTATTTTCCTCAAAGACGAAAAAGACTTCTTAGTTAATTTGCAGGTTCTTAGTCTTCGTAAGTCAGTTGATCAAATTAAATAACAATTGCCTTTATAATTCAATAATTACAATTAAGTGGGGTAAATGAAAAACACGGTAACACAATCTAATATAATAAATCAATTGGTTTACACTGTATAAAGTTTGAGTAAAATATCGATTAATTAACTTGTGTTTATTTCTTCCTTGAACAGTGTTAGTAAGCTTGATTAAGATAAGTCTATCGGCACTTAATTCACTCAGTCACTATTATGGAATGTTATTCAAGGGTTAACTTGATCAAGAGTTCTAGATCGATAGAGCTCGAACACTTTATGTTAGACACACGGTGTACCGGCGAACACGTCAAGGAGTGACGATGAAGGAATAGAACTGAACAAATGAAATGATTCTCGATTGGGTTTTATAGGGAGGTTGAAGGCCAAATGCGCCCAGAGTTTTCCCAGGTCTTGGGTGGTAAGTTCGGCTTTATCAAAGAGTTAAGAACGGCGACATCAAGTTAATAATATAATTGAATTCGTGTTCTTGCATGAGTTTACATGAGTTTGGATCTGAATAACAGAGTCATAAATATGAGTCGATGTGAGTGTTCTCACATGAGTTTGGGACTGAATAACATAACCATAAATATGAGTTGGAATTTCCTAACACCTCTTCCTTGATTAGCTATTGAAGAGTAGTACAGGATTATAAAGTTTATAATCTTGTTAAAGATTATAATCTTTATAAAGATTAAAATACTTCTGCGTATTAACAATAGATCAGTAAATTAATTAGGTCGATTGTTATAATCAGATCGATTGTTAATACATTCTATGGATCTTTGGAACTGAAAGCCCATATCACCTTCACTTTACTGTGGCAATTTTCAGTGTCATTAAAGTGTGCCAATAGGCAGTGTGATCATTACACGATTTCTACTTGTCTTTTCATGGGCAATCTTTAGTGCCACTGAATAGAGTGATCTTTCGTGGTTTTAGTGTCAACTAATAAAAATTGAGTAGGAATGTATCCTTTATCTTCAAATTTTAACTCTATGCTATATTCTCTCTCGCCACTATTGTACAGTAAAACACCTGAATTACTTAGTTTTTCGTTATGAAGCACTTGAGTAATGAAAGACCTGAGCTATGAAGTTATTTATATTTAAACTATAGAAAACGGTATACCATAGAAATTTCGTCCTACTTATTCTTCATAAACCATAGTTTTCTCCAAGATTTCTCCATTAGCGTATCTGAGTTATGAAGTAACCAATACTTCATAATTCAGGAGTGTCACTATACCTCCATTAGGATATTGTTAAATTAGTTTCTTATTGGTATTTATTTAAGCTACTAATTATTTTTGGTCCTTAGTGGATACAATTGACAGTCTATTGGACTGCTTGGATACTTAACGCATGATAAATATAAAATATATATTATTTGCATCAGTGTGCAGCACTGACACTTTGAAGTGATAAGAAAGAATAATATTGATTCGCATAAAAACATGACATTTTTTTGGCAAGACAGTAAATTAGAAACTTTGACTAAAAAATGAAAAGCGAGTATGTGTTGGGTGCTTCAACCGTTCCCATATGATTTATATATAATCTTGACCTAATTTCACAGTTCTTATACAGGGTGGGGCGTAAGTTTGGAAGCAAATGAAAGTGCATATTATAATCCAATGAAAAATATATTTAATAATTTACAGTTATGTATTATTACATAAGGGTTTTAAGAATTCAAAAATCATAAATTTATTCAAAATGTCCCCCCTTGTTTTTAATAACAGCCTCAAATCTCCTCCGAACTCCTCCTACTGCGGCACGCAACTGTTCTTGTGAAATTTCCTTCCAAGACCTCTGGAGCGAACGCTTTAAATCATCCACACTGCGATGGAATTTACCACAGGCCTTTGATTCAAGAATGGACCATACCGAAAAGTCCATAGGATTAACATCTGGGGAGCAGGGAGGCCACATTTCTTTGGACCAAAACCGTGGAAGATGGTCATGGCACCAGTGTCATTACCGAAGTGATCCTAAAGGTGTGGTTCCAATGCGGCGGCTGAAGCGGCAAGAGCCATGCGTTTCAAGACGCTCGGCTCTCGTTTTGGACTGCTATCCGATATATCCCATGTACCCCTTTCCAATGGAGCTTCTACAGCCGTACGGCCGAAGTGGCTCTAGGCAAGAGGCTCCATCCGGTACGACTGTACTGCTCTTGGAGCAGTCCAGCCGCCACAGCCTTGCGGCTAGTAGTAATTTTTGCAGCTAGCTTTTAATATTTTTAAGGCAAATAAGTAAAATGTGATAACTGACAAAGTTGGCTGTTGATTAAATATGATTAGAATGTCATACATCACACTGCTATTTTCCCTCCATTTTCCTACTATAGAGTATTTTCCCGTTTAAAATAACGGGTTTTCCATTAAAATAAAAAGTAAATCATCACCCTATATACTATATATATACAGTGTGTCTTTGTCTGTTGGTTGGTTGCAAGAAAAATGTCATGCTTAACATTTAATGTATAGAAAATGAATTACATATATGTTTCGAACACAAATGTTTTCTGACACAAAATTTTCTGACACAAATTACATACATTTTTTTATACAAAAAATTTTTTGATACATTTTTTAACAAATATTCTTTAACAAAATAAATATTCGTTAACAATTTTTTAAACATATTTTTAAATATATTTTTTTATAATTCAAATTTTGAATATATTCTTTAGATATATGTATTTTTTATATATTTCATATAATATTCTACATACACTTTTTCAACAAACATTTTTTTAACATAATTATTTTACATAATGTTGTTTTACATATATATTCTTCTATGCATAAATTTCTTTACTCACACTTTTCCTAAATAAAAATTTTCTTACACATAATTTTTCTACGTACATTTTTTAAAGTATATTTTTTAGATATGTATATTTTTTATTGATAATCCATTAATTTTAATGGGAATTACACTAGTATCAATATAATCCCGTGTATCAGAACACATTTTTTATGTTAAAAATGATAATTATCTAATACTAGTGTAATTGCCATTAAAAATAGTGGGTTATCAATAGTAAAAAATATATAAATAAATTGAAAAAAATATATACCTAAAATAATTATGTTAAAAAAAATGTTTGGTAAAAAAGTGTATGTATGTAGAATATTATATAAAATAAAAAATATATATATCTGAAGAATACATTTAAAAATTGATTATAAAAAAATATACCTACTTAAAAAATAAGTTTAAAAAATTTGTTGACGAATATTAATTTTGTTAAAAATGTATGTAATTTTTGTCAAAAAAATCTGTGTCAGAAAATATTTGTGTTCGAAACATATATGTAATTCATTTTCTATACATTGTTAAATGTTAAAGCGTGATATTTTTCGTGCAACCAACCAACAGACAAAGACATACTGTGTATTAGTATATAAGGTGATTTCTTATATGAGGAACTGTCCGATATTTCGTAACTCACCCTATTTATTTCGCATAATTAATAGATTATTATTCACTTACGTCAAAATATTTGAGTAATTTTTATTTGAAATACAACTTAGAGCTTTCCATAGGCATAAACAATATATAAGTTTCCTATCATTCATCTTTAAATTCCTATAAAATAAATAAATAAATAATCACAAGACGAAAATTATCAGAAAAGAATATTCGTTTTCAATTTAGGTATTTTAATTAATTCTAGAGCGAAAATGATAACCAAAGCAGCGTCGCGTTGGCCAGAGTCATGGAATTGGCCCTTGTGCTAGTCTATTAAATTGAGCAGACATAGGTGTTACATTCGTTCCACATCTCACCTCAAAAAACAAAAGTCTAGACCTCAACCTTGATGCAAGTTATTTCAGATGCCTAATAAATAGTAATAATCAAGATAGATCGAAACTAACCGTATTGTCCTTATCATTTCCCATTGCTTAATTACTTAATTAATGTATTTCACTCAATACCTAGATAGGTAAATTGTTTTAACACAGTAGGTATAGATTCAAGTAGTTTTGATTATAGTTTGTACTATCATTGTTTGTACCTACAATCACATGCATTGAGTTTTATTAATAATATTTCTGTCAGCTCTTTGCATTTATGTCTTCTAAGTTTTAGCTTTCGTAAATGTACATTAGTCTTCCTTTGAAAATATATTTGTATTTCATAGAAAACGCCTACATATCTCCAAGCTCATAGAAAATTGTACCTATTTGCTGGTAAACTGATGTATTTATGATGCACTTGAATATTAACAAATCAGGGGAACTCGATATTGAGTTTTGTTCATTTTAATTGTATTTAGTAATGATTTGATAAGTAAATATATTAACAAAGCATTAACAAAGAATCTTCCTCGTTTTCTTCCTCTATCTATGAGGTATAAATAAAGGAGGTCCTCATGTGCTTCGGTCATCATATGAACAGTAAAATTGACGCTTGTAAAGCGGCTACAGCCGTAGCATTGGAATTCATATCAGTGGCTAGAGCCACGCGTTTGCAGCTGTATGGCTCGAGCAGTGTGGCTCTTGCCGCTTCAACCGCCGCATTGGAATCCCACCTTTAGCTGACTCCAACATTGGCGTCAAAATATTCTCAATATAACATTCAGCATTGATTTTGGCGCCTTGTTCCACAAAAATTGAAGGAGATCTCCAAGTTTCTGAAACGGCGGCCCAGACCATTACTGAAGCAGGTTTCATGGTTCTATGGACAGTTTTTTGGTTGTATGGGATGTCTTTTGCACTTTTACCAATTATTCTGTCATTCCTCCGGTTGTGAGCCATTTCCACTGTGAAATTTTTTTCGTCAGACCAAACAATTTCACCAGCCGTGCCAGACTTCAATTCTCTCGGAAGTGCTTTGCTTCTCTCCAATCTTTTTTTCTTTACAGCTTTTGATAGAGTCTGCCTCTTTTGGAGGGTGAAAGAGGACATCTTTAGGTCTTCTTTGACATTTCCTCTCATTGTTCTGGGACTCACATTAGCTGTATTGGCTAACAATCGTATTGACCTTTTCGGGTTCCTCCTGATCTTCTCTCGGGCACATTTTATCAGTTGTTTGGTGCGTTGTGAGCGTGGTCTACCACTTCTTGGACGATCAGTCAAGTCTTCTCTCTCATTAAAACGCTTCACACACTTCCAAACAGTCGATCTCGCTATTGAGAGAGTCTTTGAAATGACGGAATCTGACTTCCCGGCACGGTGTAGAGCAATAATGGCTTCTATTTTGTCTGACATTTTTGAATTGACTAAATTTTTGTAAAAAATAACACAGCCACGTCATAATGTAGTGTCTCTACTATAGTTCAAACCCTATCACCTACTTAGGAACTTATTTTTGAGAATTATATTAATGTTTGAAAAATTGCTTCCAAAGTTACGCCCCACCCTGTACATACACTTTTTTAAAAATTAATTGATAACTATAATTTACAAATAACTCCAAATTTTTGGAGCTTCTATTTTTTCCTTTTTGAAATTTAATGTTATCTATCGAATTTAATATGCAATATATACTTTAGAAGTTTTGACTAATGAATGTTATTATTAGTATCGGTAGTTTTTGAATGATGATATTTTTTCATGATTATGATTTCATACAATATATAATCATCATATTTTACAAATTTCATTCAGCATGGAAAAAAATTTACTTACATGGTTGCTTTATTTTAAGACACAACAACGATCAAGTCATTTTTTTTTATTTCACTAATTTTGTAGCTTTTTTCACAGTTAATTAAATGGAGATTAACCCTTACGTATATAGTTGGGCAGATAGCTACCCACTTTAAATTCCTATGTACAGGGTGCGGAGAAAGTGCGGAGAAAAATGTTAATTTAATGAGTTGTGATGGATGAAATAAAACAAAACTTATCACACAATATCTCAATAAACCCATTTAACAGTTCTACCAATTATTTTTCAATATGACCACCATTGGCGGCGATTACTCTTTCGAGTCTACCTCTGACGCTCTTGATTGCGGCACTGAACGTTTTTAGGAGATTTTTGGCCCATTGTCGCTCGAGGGACTTCTTCAGAGTTTCCGTACTATCATGAGCTGTAGCACACGCTCCCTTCTCCAAGGTGGACCTCACACAAAAGTCCAGAGGGTTCAGGTTCGGCGATGAAGGAGGCCACAATTCCTTCCTCCAAAACGCAGGAAAGTGACGCTCAAACCAATCCTGAGTTTTGTTCGCTGTGTGCGAGGGTGCACCGTCATGGTGAAAGGTAAAAGGCCTGTTATTGAAGTGCTTCTTCATCTCGACTTGTCCTGGTGTCAAAATATCCTCGATATACGATTTTGCGTTAACTTTAGCGCCTTCTTTGACGAAAATGAGAGGAGATCTCCAACTCTCAGAGATGGCAGCCTAAACCATCACTGAGGCAGGCGTTTGGCGACGGAAAACAGTCTTTACGAATGGAGGGATACTGTCAGCACTTTTTGCCAAGTTCGGTCGTTCTGGGAGTTGAATTTGGCCTCCACTTAAACATTTTCTCATCTGAAAAGACGATCTCACCAGCCTGCGTGCCATCTTTCATTGCATTCAAAAGAATCTTTGATCTGTCCAGCCTCTTCTGTTTCTGCAAGTCCGTGAGCAGTTGCTTGTTGGTCATTTTGAGGGCGGACAACTTGAAGTCTTCTTTGACTATGGTTCTCACACTTTTTTCGTTAATATCTGTACTCTTAGCCATCTTTTTCTCATGCTTCACTAGGGGTTCCTCCTTATCCGCTCCCTAAAGGCTTTTATTTTGGTTGGAGTGCGTGCAGTGTGAGGTCGTGCACACCTGGGTCAATCACTTGTTGTCTCCAGTTCTTAGTAGCGTTTAAAAGCATCCCTAACAGTCGATTTCGGTGCTTATAACAGCTTAACAATCTGTGGGTTTGTCTTCCCGGCGCAGTGTAGCTTAATAATAGCCTCACTTTGAATCATTTTTACAAAAGGCAATGTAAATTTATCAAAATTTAGACCTGATACATTAAAGTATATGATTATAGGAAGAGAATGAGATATAAATGGATAAATTTAGTGAATTAATAACATCTTTAGTTTAAAAAATAAAATTTGATCAGGGATTGTCTCCGCACCCTGTATATAACTTCTTTCAAGGTGTTCGATTGATTTTTCATTTATATGACTTTTGACCTGAATGTGTTTTTCTTTACTGGATATAGAATCATTTTTGTGAGAAATTCCAATAGTGTATAATAACAAAAAAATAAAATAAAATTTATTTCCAAATTCACACCATTTTTCTTGTTCCGCCAGTCAGCCAACCGTGTCGGTTGTAGTGGCTTGCATCTCTGAACTGTAGTAGCTATCGGCTATTTGTGCCGTGTGGTTGTGTGTAACCTGTCTCGACCACGCGGGTTGACTGAGCCTCGAATTGATCGTCTACTGTTTGCTCTAAGATTACTGTAATGCAGGTTTGACCAATGAAATATTATATCAGACGAGGATATTCCCCATTCAATTGTCATTAATTATTTTATGTTGAACACAGTTAAGTGTTAGGTAAATAATCTAATTCAACTTATACATTAATAGAATAATTACCAATAATATGTGTCAACATCTCATCGTGTCCAGACTCTGTATCATTAAAAAATACTACCCATGCATGCCTTGAATACTTAAGAGTAGTAGTGTACCTAGTTTCGAACTACATTGTACCTAGTTTCGAACTACAGTGTACCTAGTTTTGAAATACATTGTACCTAGTTTCGAACTACAGCGTACCTAGTTTCGAACTACAGTGTACCTAGTTTCGAACTACAGTGTACCTAGTTTCGAAATACAGTGTACCTAGTTTCGAACTACAGTGTACCTAGTTTCGAACTACAGCGTACCTAGTTTCGAACTACAGTGTACCTAGTTTCGAACTACAGTGTACCTAGTTTCGAACTACAGCGTACCTAATTTTGAACTACAGTGTATCTAGTTTCGAACTACAGTGTACCTAGTTTCAAACTACAGTGTCCCTAGTTTCGAACTACAGTGTCCCTAGTTTCGAACTACAGTGTCCCTAGTTTCGAACTACAGTGTACCTAGTTTTGAACTACAGTGTACCTAGTTTCGAACTATAGTGTAGCTAGTGGACGGACGTGTGCTGCTCCTCTGTGTTTTGCTTACTTACAAGTTATAACGCTGTGCTAGCCTAGCCTCTGTGTTTATGCATGCCTATAGTGTGTGCTGTGGTTGAATCAGTACATTTTTTCCACTGTACTATCTCCCTCGTCTATGGTTCTGTGATCACTTCACAATGTCAAGAGGTCAGAAAAAAAAAACAATCAGGCAAATCCTCCAATCTCTGATTTGTTGTCCGGTGTCTCTGAAGAGAGCCGTCTTATATTTCAGCATTTGTCTGACAAACTTGTCCAGCTTATCAAGGCCAAAGAAAAGAAAATTGAGACTCTTGAGGCTGAAAATGCCAGCCTTAGAAGGGATATGGGGAGATTTGAGGAGAGAGTGGAGAGCCTGGAAATGCAAGATTGCCGCAATGACATTGTGGTGTCTAGAAACGTGCTCCCACCTCACATGATGGGAGAAAACACGACGAAGGTCATTATCGATGTACTGAAACAACATATGAATTATGTATTGCCTGGTGAAAATATACTCACTGCCTATCGTTTGAATGGGAAGTCTGGCGAGAAATCTGTTGACAAAACCGTCTTGGTGAAGTTGTGAGGTGGCAATCACAAAAGACACCTAATATCTGCCTGCAAATCTACTAAACCTGCTCAGCTCTACATAAACGATAGTTTGACTCCGTTGCGTGCAGAGATTCTCTCCATCCTAAGAAAAGCTAAGAAGAAATTTCCTAATAAATTTGGCGCATGTGGAACTTTGGGAGGCCGGGTCTTCGTTTGGGTGAAAGCACCTCTTCCCTCCAACGGAGACTCCAGGATTTTCATCAGCTAAAAACATCAACTAGAAGATTTTTGTATGAAGCAGTTAAATTGTTCTGTTACTGAACTGCTGATTTGACTCTGTACGCTGTGGTTCTACTTTTTCCTGGGATTTGGTTTACCTCTAATGTGTACTGGATTTTGCTTAATTTCTATTAACTGTTGTGATGTATCTGCTTACTTTTTATCTTTATTGTATTTTTTCTATACTCTAAATAGGGCAATTATTGAATGTGCTGTATTCACGTATTTCTGAATATGTGTTGTCTAGCATTTTTAAATATGTGGCATTATTAACGACAATTGTTTGTGTAATTTTATACACATAATGTTTTGCCTTGATTGTCTGTCTGTTACCGGAATATGGGTTGTTTGCTCTAATAATTTTAAAATAAACAAACATCCACTTGTTAGCAACCTATATCCGGTTTATTTATGTAATTTTTGGTTACCTGTATATATTTTTTTGTCCATATATTGACGACCCCCACCAGATTTAATTTAAATTAATTTTTTTATATGTATTTTTGTCCATAGAATCCGATAATCGAAAGAGTTTTTTGTAGAAACTAATAGTTTTTGAGATATGAGGGTTTGAAGTTATTTATTTCTTATGTATTACTGAAGGATTGAGAACTTTGAAAAAACTCGTTTTTTCATTGAAATTACTTAAACAATACATGAAACAGTACTGTAGTTTGTTGTATCCGCTAGTTTGTTGTACTACACACTCCATGATTGATTAATGACATGGCATATCGAATATATTTCCAGTTTCCGTGATATTTTCAATTTATTACTTCAATGCTGATATATGTGTAAGAGGGGGCGTGCCGCCCCCTATACCCCCCTGTCAGGTCATTAAACAATCATGAAGTGTGCAGTACAACAAACTAGCGGATACAAAAACCTGCATTACGGCTATCTTTGACGTTCCCAATCTTCAAAGTTCCCAATCCTTCAGTAATACATAGGAAATAAATAACTTTAAACCCTCATATCTCAAAAACTATTTGATTTTCGGATTCTATGGACAAAAATACATATAAAAAAGTATCTTGAATCAAATTCGGTTGGGGTCGTCAAATGGGAAAGACTCATTTCTCCTCCTTATATTTTCCACTTTATTTTTGCTCTAAATCTTTTCCTGATTACTTTCGCTCTATATCTTTTCCTCTTTAATTTTGCTTTAAATCTTTTCCTGTTTATTTATTGTGTGTGCATTTTATTATGTCCCATGGCCTTTTTGACCCTGTCGCTCCTCCCTCCCCGACTTGATTATGACTAATGATATGCTTAATGATGTTGATCCTGAGGATAACTTTTTTAATAGTTACTTTTCTTCTATGCATGCCCCTCAACAATCTTGCTATTACTCTATTAATAATTCCAATAACTCTTTCTGCAATCAGAATGCAAAATTCAATTTGATAAATTATAACATAAGAAGTTTTGAAACTAACTATGATACGTTTGACGCTTTTTTACAATCGTTAAAATCTCAATTTCATGTAGTTGTACTTACAGAAACTAGATTTCAGAAGGGGCGTGGTTTGTTGATTGATGGATATTATGGACATCACATGGGGAGGAGCGATGGTGGGGGAGGAGGTGTTACAGTCTACTGCTGTGACGGGTTGGTAACTAAGAAGGTGGAGCAATTAACTGTGGTTTGTAATGATATCGAATCATGTGCAGTGGAGGTAAAAACCCTTAATCGTACCTTGTATATTGTTGCCATATATCGGCCACCAAGTGGTTCTGTTATTGCATTCTGTGAAGATTTACTTTCAATATTAAATAGTCAATTGCTTTTTAATAGGGAAATTATAATAACGGGCGATCTTAATATTGACCTACTCAGATATGACTCCTCTGATCTACATGTGACTAATTTTGTACACAATATGTTTTCTTTGAATTTTGTGCCATTAATTAATAAGCCTACTAGATTCCCTTGTGGTGATCAGAACGGTAGTCCTTCTATACTGGACCATGTTTGGTACAATAGGTGCCATAATGTTAATTCTGGAATAATTTTGTTTGACCAAACAGATCACTTAACTTTTTTTATTTTCATTCGTGATATGCCTGTTAGAAATGAGTTGATAAAAGTTACATTTTGTGATCACAGTTCTAGTAATATTGAATCTTTTAGGAGTGAATGTAGTAGTTCCACATGGGATAGATTTGGTGAGGATACCAATGCAGATACATTGTTGTTCACTTAGATTATTGATGATTTGTATCGTAGGACTTTCCCATTACCAACTAAATTTGTGGGTCGCAAGAGGCTGAATAATCCCTGGCTCTCTCCTGATATATTAGATCAAATTAAAATCAAAGCAATACACTATAAAAAATTTAAACTGAATAAAATTTCTGAAACTATCTATAAAAAATTTAAAAACAACCTAGTAAATAAAATAAAGTGCGCTAAAAGAAAATATTTCTCTGATATAAAATCTGATATAAAATTTAGTTGGAAACTGATTAGTAAATTGCTGATGAATAGAGAGTCTCATAACACAGACTTTTCGATCAGGGTAAATAATGAGGAAGTTAGTGATAGTGCTGTCATGGCTGATCATTTTAACAATTACTTTTCTACGGTGGCAACAGAGTTAAATGATAACATTCCTCCTGCCTCACATGATCCTATTGCCAATATACTCAATGATTGTCCTAACTCAATTTTTCTCTTTTATGTATCTAGCTAGATCAGAAATAAATAATATATTGTTGGGATTAAAAAAATCTTCTTGTGGTCCTAATAGCATTCTTACCAAGATTTTAAAACTGGTTGCTGAATACCTGATCAGTCCTCTTTCATTACTTGTAAATGGTTCTATTCAGCGGGGTATATTCCCAGACTGTTTAAAGCATGCAATTGTTATACCAATTTATAAATCTGGCCCTGAGTCCGAAGTATGTAACTACAGACCGATTTCGATACTACCTTTGATAAGTAAGATATTTGAAAAATGTTTTGCTTCTCGATTATCTGGCTTTCTTATCAAAAATATTATCATAAGTTCCTCCCAGTTTGGTTTTTTGAATGGCAAGAGCACGTCGGATTGTATATTGAACTTTGTAGAATGTATCTATTCTAAGCTTCACAACAAAGACCACATCATGGGAGTGGCTGTCGATCGACCTGAGTAAAGCTTTCGACACAGTATGTCATGATATATTAATCCGTAAGCTTAGCAGGTACGGTATCCGAGGTGTCACCTCTTGTTGGTTCTGTAGTTACTTGTATGGCAGGACTCGAGAGTGTTAGGGTAGGTGGTGTTATCTCTGATGGGCAACGTGTTACTCGCGGGGTTCCCCAAGGGAGTGTACTGGGTCCCCTATTGTTTCTAGTATACATCAATGATCTTGTTAATATCTCTGACAATACCCATTTCACTCTCTTTGCAGAAGACACCACCATTGTCATCGGTGATAGAAGTCTGGATGCCCTGAAGTTTACTCCATACCTGGACATTCAATAATAAACTTTCTCTAAATGATTGTAAAACTACCGCGTTATTCATATCGAACAGGTCAACCAGGCTGAATTTATCATCTTCTTTAAGCATTGGTGATGTACCAATTCAGTATAGTGATGTTATCAAGTTTCTCGGTGTACAATTGTACTATAGATTGAATTTTTTTACACCATATACATCATGTATGTTCTAAAGTATAAACAGTGGCTGGTGTCCTCAGTAGGATTAATCATTATGCACCTATCGATATTTTGATTAGGTTATATTATAGTATTGTATAACCCTATTTGTCATATGGTATTCTTGCCTGGGGCAGAGCAGCTGACGTGCATCTAAATCCTCTTGTAGTTATTCAAAAGCGCATAATCATAACAATAACCTCTTCTGATTATTTGGCACCATCGCAACCCTTATTTGCAAAAACTGAAATTCTCCGCATTGATGATATTTATAAACTTGCTATTGGCACTCACATGTACAAGCTTTCCTCCTCAGGCAATATTACTCTTCCCACTCATCATTGTAGCACTAAATCTCGCACCAGAGCAGTTCCTACATTTCAAAGATTGTCTCAATGCCAACGATCCCTAACTTTTATTGGTCCAAAAAGTTGGAATTGCATTCCAGCAGAAATACAAAACTGTCCAGCCCTTAATTTTTTTTAAAAGAAATATTAGCACTACTTAATCAGTTTTTATGAGCAGTGAATTGATAAATTTTGTTAATCTCTTCTCTTTGTAAAGTCCTTATGACTATCTTTTTGTTGCCCAAAAAGTTCACAACGAACTTTGAATGGGCTTGAACTTATTTATTTTCCTTTATTGTATGAATATTGAAATCTACATTTTTATTATTTTTTTCTTTATACTCTTTTTAAAATACTCTGATATAATGTACTGTACTGTTTATAATTCAATAAAAATATTAATATTATAATTATATTACAGTTTCGAACTATAGTGTAACCAGTTTCGAAGTGCAGTGTACATAGTTAGTTTTGAAGTGCAGTGTACCTAGTAAGTTTCGAAATGTAGTGTACCTAGTTAGTTTCGAAGTTCAATGTACTTAGTTAGTTTCGAAGTGCAGTGTACCTAGTCAGTTTCGAAGTGCAGTGTACCTAGTCAGTTTCGAAGTGCGGTGTACCTAGTTAGTTTCGAAGTGCGGTGTACCTAGTTAGTTTCGAAGTGCGGTGTACCTAATTAGTTTCGATGTGCAGTGTACCTAGTTAGTTTTGAAGTATTATTATTCATCTGTTGATTAATTACAGAAATATCAGCTGTCTAGTTAAACATAAATTTAATATTATGAGCACGAAATGTAATTATTCAGTGAATTGTTTATAATGTTCGTTTCAAATTTCAGAAGCACTGTCCGGCCCCGATTTCAAACCGGGACCATAAAACCATTGGAATCTCCCTATAGAATTCTGCCGATTGGGATGTACATAGGGGAAGGGGTAAACGCCCCCGGTATCCGGTAAATTCATCGCGGTAAATTCATCGCCGTAAATTCATCGCATGGTAAATTCGTCGCATGGTAAATTCATCGCATGGTTAATTCATCGCATGGTAAATTCATCACATGGTAAATTCATCGCGTGGTAAATTCATCGCATGGTAAATTCATCGCATGGTACATTATAAAATTAAATTGATAAACTTAAATATACTTTTTGCAAATTATCGCGCTGACTTTACTTTATTTTTCGCTGGATTAGGGTAACTTGTTTTTACGAATCTGTGCTGTTGTTTATTTCAAATTATTGGATTTTAGTAATAGAATGTCAAATAATTTTCGCAAGAATATCATTCAATTAATATTTAATTTAATATATTTAATATGAGTATACTTGCATTAATTAATTATTTTAAAGTTTTGCATATTTTTCTTTAATTTAAATTTTTAATATATCTCAAATTACGTATTTAGGTAGCTACTCATAGTTTGAACAACATAACTGTAAATGCTACACCTCTTTGAAAATATGATCAGCAAAGCATAATTGCCTCAGTAAATGGGAACCAGGTTTGCTCTAGCAACATATCCATATATTATTTCGTTGACCGACAATTGAGCCCAAGACAATTGGGCCCATGACAATTAGGCCCCCCTACAATTGGACCTCGGACAATTGGGCCCACGACGATTGGGCATAAGGACCGATATATTATTTACCCATTATTTTCAGAGTCTACAGTATTAACTTAATTAAAGACCATTGCTACCGTAATAACTAGGGATGTGACAATATGCGTTTGGTATAAAAATATATAGTCTTGAGCATCATTAAAATATAGACTATTCCTAAAATGAAAAAAACATTCTTGTTATGAAACATATATATCTTTTGATAGAACATATTCATTTCATGAATAAATGGTTTTATTCTTTAAAATTACTATAATTTTCTGTTCTGTGATAGGTCACGTAAGCAACATATTTCCTAGTTACAGTACCTCTATAGTGAACTCCTGTATAGTGAATGTGTTAGGATGTAGCCTATAGAAAATAAGAATGTAGGTATTTTAGATGAAGAGACCAATGTGGGTATTTAAAGAAGGCCGTGGCCCTCCAAGACATGCTGAAATTATTGGAGCATACAAGTCGAATTAAAGTTAATGTGAATTTGTTGAAACCTGTTCACTGTTCAGTGTTCAATATGCATAGAAGAGTTTCATAAATTAGTATTACAAAAGGTATTTTCACAATCTCATTTTATCCCTACAACTCTTCAATTTTTCTTAGTTCAATGTCACGAAAATCTTTAAAATTCACATAACATGATTCAAGTTAATAAAAAATATTTAAATACTTCAAAGATTTTCATTACACCGAAACATGAGATTAGTATACAAATGTGATTTAACGGGCTTATTAACATACACCTTATCAAGTATATCAAACTAATTTTAAAATTACAAACTTATGTTTTAGAGAATATAAAACATATTTCAAATATAATATTATCACTACCCTAATAATATCAAAGTAACACTTCTTTAATGTGTCTTCTGCCCAATTTTTTCTGGGTTCAAATGTTTTGGAGCTCAATTGTCGTGGGCACAATTGTCGTGAGCTCGATTGTCCTTGGGACCAATTTTCCTGGGGCTCAAATGTCCTGGGCTCAATTGTCTGTGCACCATATTGTTTGTAACGTTTCAATGTCTTCATAAAAAAAATCATCTTTTATTTATATCTCTATTTTTTGTCTTATCTACCTTTCTTTTTTATGTCATCGGTGATTATTGTGCGATGAATTTACTTGCGATGAAATTACCAAGCGATGAATTTACCATGCGATGAATTTACCACGCGATGAATTTACTGTGATGAAATTACTGCGATGAATTTACCCGCGAAGAATTTACACTGATTGATCCAACTCCCCCCCCCCCCCCCCCCCCGACCAGAGCACTCTACGTACCGAGGAACACGTTATCAAAGTAGGAGACCAAATCTATTGCTATTATCCCAATTTATATTTGTAAGTATGGTTAGTTTTTTTATTCTTCTTCAAAGAGATTAAGTTTATCAAGTTCTTCATTACTGGAAACTGAAAGTGATACTCTGGTATGATAGAAACTTGATACTCATAGTAACAAGTGATACTCATTTTACAAACTTTGACGATCAGTTAGAAGAAAAATATATAAGTAATTTTTACAATGCATAGCTTAATTTTACCAATAAATTTTTTTAAAGCTTTCTACTTTACTTTTATAACCTTACCACTACTCTTTACAGTCCATTATATCGTAAATGGAAAAGGGGATGGTGTCCTTTCAGCCCTGAACTGTTGTAATTTGTAATGCATTTTTTTACTATGTTTATTATTTTTTTAACGTTACTTGCAGTTTTGGAGAATAACGCTAAGGTTATATTCATCAACTGCGATGTCTTAGATTTTTGTATTAGGAAGGCTTCATTTCCCATCACCTCTTCATTTTCCTATTTATATTTTGTGTGAGGTAGGATCGTAGGCTTCATCTCCTTCTTCCATTCTCCATTGCCACGGTGCTTGTGACTCTTATCGTCACAATCCTTGGTAAGTGACAGCATTCAGGAGAAGCTTTTTTTCCATTCATTAGCTAGCATTGTCACTGATTGGTGGTAGGTGACATTGTTTTAGAGCCATTTTTCTTTCTGACTGATTCTTCCAGCTCCATCTATTTAATTTCCTTTTGATGTAGCTAAACAATATGGCGTTTTAGTTCCGAAGCAGACATTTAACCCCTACTAAATAAATTCATCCCTAACTTGAAACGTCAATTACATTAATTCAACTAGATCTCATGATCATTTTTACCCTCATGGTAGATATTGACTGGAATATTGCTGTCGATTAACGTCACATTCATAATATAAAATATATATGTGTTTAATTAACGCGTCATATTTTATAGTATGAATGTGTGCGTTCACATTCAGCACAGTATTAGCGCAGTCAATATCTGCAATGAGAGTATTTTTTCTTTAGTGTTTCACGCGTGGCCACGGACGCTACGCGGTGGCCCATTAGTTAGTAGTTAGGACGTGCGTGTCAGCCTTCTAGGGTAGCGCCCTAGTGTAGTTCAGTGCAGTGGGAGGACGTAGAATGAGGTCACCAAAAGGGGACAAAAATGCTCTGTCGCGGTCCTATCGCGGCCCGTGCCTCCCGTGATGCCGGCCCTGCACGTCCAGTCCTCTGCCCCTTTCCTGCACCGAATTTTATCTGGGTATTCCTGTTATAAAATATTGACAATTTGGAGAAAAGTGTTTAAGGAGATGATTGAAAAAAAATGACAAACTTTTTTATTTAAGAAGCGATTCAAGAGGATTTGGAACAAAATGTGCAGAATGCAAAAAGAATAACAAGCTATTCATAGGTTTTTTCACCATTTCGCCTGTTTAACATATTAACCCAACCTCACCTTTTTCCCTTGATTTTGGAGCCAATGTTGCCAAAAAGACTTATTTGATTAGTTTTTATCGTAGAACAAAAATAAACATATCGTTGGAATACTGAATTCATTTTGAACAATGGTATAGAGAGTTTTGTTTTTAAAATTTTACTTTTGATTTATAATCTTAAATACATTTTTGCTTCAAAGTGTTGATATTTATTATATTATTATATATTGGCGAGCCTGTAACCAAATATATGCCTAACTCAATACTTGTAAGAAAAGCTCTATAACGTTGCTCCAAATGACTTCGGGATTCCAACAATATGTTTGTATTTGTTCTGCTATAAAAACTAATCAAAGTGGACCCTTTCTAACACATCTTTTAACTATAAAACAGAAATACGAGAAAAATCGATATCAAAATAATTATTCAAAACTGATATAAACAATAATAATTCGCACTTCTGAAAACATAAGGAAACAAACATTACACCTGAAAAGGACATTATAACTGGTTGAAACAAATAAAAAATACATTTGCATAAGTACTATAGATGTATAATCTTTTTTCATTTTTTAACTTATATTTTTTGGGGGGGTAATTTTTTTAATTTTTTCCAAAAAAATTACTTTCACTTTTCAATTCACACCTCAATACTCTCAAATTACTAAAAAATTGTATTCAATTTCACCATATTTCGTCGAATCATCCCCTTAAGTACATAAGTGAAGGCACAAGTTTAAATTTTAACAAGGGTCGTTCAGGTTTCAAGCAGACGGTATGATCTGAAGACAAAATCAATTTTCCCCAACAAATTTAAACTTGTGCCTTCATTTTTGTATTTAAACACTTTTCTCCAGATTGTCAATATTTTATAAAAGGATTAGTTACATAAATATTCTTAAAACCCTAGATATAAAAATAACTAATAAAGATATTTTTAATGTTTGACCTCCTTCATTGTCCGTTTTCTGACAATTTACACCACCAATCAATAAAGTCGTTGTTATTTAAAAAAAAATGAATAAAATTATGGAAATGTGACTGTGGACGAAGAAGGGTTTAACAAAAAAAAAAGATACATGCAAGAAAACTTTACCATCAATAGTTGTTGAAATACTCTAATTTAAAGATGGGAGCTCTGTAATACTTACAATATGATAACGAATTCTTCCGCCAGTTCTTCTATGGAAAAACTGACAGCAGATTGAAACTGATTTGTATCCAAAGTGGAAAAAAATATTCCCCAAATTCTGCATACTTAATTTTCTGTCCTGGTAATAATAATATTTGTTAGACTCAGATTCGGGCTACGATATTTGTCCATAACATCAGATGAACAATATTGGAGCCTTTAGTCCAGTCATTCCAGTTACTGAGGACAATATTCCAAGAGAGTTGCGACCAACTGGGAAATATATCTCTCTTAGAAAGTATCAAACAGCAATAAACTATATATAGTGTAATTATAAAATAGTCAATAGGTAAAGTAACCGATAGCTTATTACAAATTTATATTCAACGAAGTAATTGAGTTGGTAGATATTTAGATTGCTTTAATATTTGAGGCTATTGAGGCATTGGAATTTAAGAAGCTCGCTACGATGGTTTGCATAACAATGTTCTTAGATTTAGCCACATTTATCAACGTAGTGGACAATATTTATTTTAAAACTATCGGGCATTGGTTCTTATAAGATTATTCTCTTCTGCAGAAAATTGCCACTAGAAAAACTTCCACTGGGAAGATTGCCCAGGAAAACTGCCACTGTGGGAAAATTGCCACTGTGAAAATTGCCACTGGGAAAATTGCCACTGTGGGAAAACTGCCACTATGGGAAAATGGCCACCCGGAAAATTGCCACTAAGGGAAATTGCCCCTCTAACATTCACACTTGACAATTGTAATAATCTATACTAGTCTGTATTCTACAGAATACAGCATGATTTGAATTTTATGTAATTAAATAATCACACTGCGTTCATCGCTGTTTGGCATAAGTTACCTTACTCTCCTAGATAAAATTTACAAATAACAACTCAACTCTAGAACGACCAATGGGCCTAATAAGAGGCCCATTCTGGTTTGAAATATTTATACATAATTAAAAAAAAACTAATTGAAATGAGTTGCTGAAGCTCCGTGACTTCCATTGTCTATGACGTATTCATTAACACATTACCTGCGGCAGCTCTAACTGCCATAATTTCAGTTTAATATGGACAGAAAAATATTTATTTTTATTAGTAGACTTTTTTATATTTTATGTACAATACATCCTTATTTAGTAAATAAATATACACTTTTAAAAGAAAAATTTGTTAAGGAGAAAAAGCTTTGATCTTCTAATCAAAAAACAACAACGCGGACCCACCGGTGGGTCACATCGCGGGACACGTGTTAGTCGTGCACCTTTTGCGACCCAATCGCAACATGAATATCATATTTTTGCTAAACGTAAATTTGCCTCTTTCAGATTTATCATCATCATTTATCATCACCACGAAACAAGGAAACAGTTCAAGATTACAGTTGGACAACTTAAAAGGGTTTGCTTTCCTACCATTGATTATTCTATTACCAATTGGATATTTCAGCAGATACCATATCATCCATGCATAACCAATAACAGCAAATATTCAATATCCAATAATTTGAAAATTCATAGTGTTAGATGATACTAATACTGATAACTGGTTGAGCCTTGAATTCTAGAATCTAGTCACACTGGCCTTTCCATCTCTGTATAAGAATAATTGACTATACGCATAAATGAATGCTATTTGCTTTATGAATATTTATAATTGTATATATAATGATTATGACAATATAAAATTATGGTTCAAGAAAAAATAGATATTAAGCCTGATATATACATTCCACGCTATTATTACCTTCCCGTTGTAGCTAATAATTTATTTTAAGTTAGTCGCTCTTTTTCAGCCTTAATTTTTATCTACCTTGTTTCTACTTCTATATACTCTTGCCTTTTCGACTTGCCTGCTTCTATCTATCACTGAGCAGACAGACTGACTGTGTAGGTCAGTCTATTTATGCCATATATGCGCTAGAATAACACGGTTACCTATGGTAGCCGAGTAGTCGACAAAGTATATGGACCGTACTTTCATGGTCCCCTCTTCAACCAGACTTTATTTCCTCTGTTTGTCTCCTTGGAATCATCTCTTTTCCCATTATTTGATTGAAATGATTAGAATCATGAAAAATATATAAAAATTGTCTTTAATTTTTTTAAATAATTGTTTGGCGATTAGAGTAAAAAATCTATCCATTATTCGTGATTTGTGGTTCCATTGTAGATTGAGTATAATCGTATTAGTAATGAGTAAAATTATATTTTTTAATCGATATGACTAAAGTAATATTACAAATGTTAAATTCAACAATGCAAATGTTCCTATACCAAAGTCATCATGCTTCTCAAATTTTATCTGCTCTTCTATATCAATAAAGTGTTTTCAAAAATTTATCTTTTATCATTAATATATTCCAAAACAAAGCTGCCACAAATAATTTCAAGAAACCTATTTATGCAGTATCTTATTACTCTTTCAAAGATGAATATTATCATGATGTCGAAATTAGATCTGCACCACTTACACATGACTGTTATTATCAGTAAGATTTCTCCTAATGGGCCATTCAAGTACAGGAAAAGCTGTTCAATATTATTGGAATTGGGAAGAAGTTGCCAGAGAAATATTCGTGCGAGTGCTGGGCTAATGGCGAGTCATTACTGCGTGAGGCTGTCGATAGGAACTGGAGCAAATTATCGAAAATTATACCATTTAAATGGAGAAATTTTTCTTTCTGTATCGTAAAATATTTTCAAAATTATCATTTACGATGTACACTATAGTTAACTTAATATAATTTAAGTTTAATTTTTTTGAATGGCAGATTTTTTCCTCCGTTATCTACCATTTGATATCCTCGTTAATCTCTTCATTTTCCTCGATTTATTCACATTTACAAGAATATAGTGGAACAACCATTATTATTAGGAAATTTTTCATATACTAATGTAAAAAAATCTTTATTTTATTATTTGTATTAATTTATGTATGAAAATTGACAATAATTTACTAGTAAAAATTATACTGAAAACTCTATTTAAGTTTTAAAAAGAATACTATTCTAATACTATACACTTTTCATTTAATAAATATTTCATAAAAGAGATATAGTGATAACTAACCTGTTTTATTCTTCAAAATATTGCTCAATTCATTATTCCTGGAGCTTTCGAGCGGAATAATCCCATGGAAATATCTCTCCTATAACTCATATTCTATTTTCCTTTGTATTCATACCACAAGCAATTTAGAAATCCCTTAATTGTCAGAGTGAGAAGAATGACCCTTTGTTTGGACTCCATTTGCAGGGTATTTCACACTTTAATCATTTCCAGAGTGTCGATTCTTTTACCATCAAAACCACAACGAGTAATAAAGCAGCGGAGATTGGAAATATATTCCTTTCAGAATTAAAAAGAGATACTAGCACTGACCTAAATCCTTTCTGATTAATTTATATGAAATTAAATGATGGATTGTAATGTTTGATAGTATTTCATGTAATTTGTTTTACATGCAGGCCTCGCTTTAAGTACACCTCACTTTATTAAATGTGGTAGTTATTTCGAGTCATGTCTCGTAGACATAGACATAGAAATCTGATACAATTTCTTGTGATTATTTCACAGTAACTATCAAAAACATCAAAACTATAATCCAGATGAGGTTATTAGAAGCAATTGGTTCAGAAATTCAACATGTTACATTTTAGGGTAAGTTCCGTGTTATCGCACGGTTCCATATTTTCGAACACGTAAAAATCTCTGTATATTAATCATTATTTAACTTTTATTACAATAGGTATTCATGATGCCAATTTGAATATAGGTTGAATAATAATTATAATTATTATATTTACTTTTCGGACCTGTCCAAAAATGTAGAACGTACCAATAACTTGATCTTAGTATCCTTCTTCAAAAAAATTTTCATAGAGCATAAAATTGCTGTTTGTTGAATGTATAACAATAATTATTGAAATCTATTAATTACTCACCTATACTGAGTGAGAAATATTCTATAGTTGGATTTTAAAACCTTTAATAAATTCACTACTATAAACTTTCATCACAGTCATAAACACTGTTTGATAATAGGCCTATATTGTACTTTAAACATAGTTTATGGAATAAGGACTATGAACTGTGACTCTAATTCTAAAACAAATTTTCTTTCATTATAACTCAAAAAAAATGAGATATATAATCAAGGAGTGACAATTATAAATTCCTTGATACTTTACCTCGCTTTAGTTACCGTTAGGTAATTAAACTGAGTCGTGATTTGGTAACTAAAGTGGGGGATGCCTGTAATGAATATTGATTAATCAACGGTTGCCTAATCCTTTTTAGACTCAGTTTTCATTGAAAACATGAATATTGAAATTTGACAGTTATACATTAAAATGAAAATATATTAGAAATAACAATTAATAAATTCAGAATTGGTAGATGATGTTTGAAATTTTGCAAAAAATTCCTATGAAGTTACTCTCACTCTAAATAAAGTAGTTTTACATACTATTAAATATTAAATATCATTTGAATATATATATAGACATTAAATATATTTTGAATAAACAGTATATTAGATACATTTTGAATAAATGGGAAATATATTTCGAATAAATACTAAATATATTCCGATCGAATAATGATTACATTTTGATTGATTATTAAAAGTATTTAAAATAAAGATTAAACATATTTAAAATAAATGGTAAATGTATTTAATATTTTAAAATATATTTTAAATTTTATTGAACCAGCATTCACTTCTACTGATAAGACTTCACTAACTAAAGAGAAAAGTGTTATTTAGAGTCTCTAAACTAAATATTGACGTAATTAAGATATCCAAATGCCAATACAGCTTAGATTCATTTTACAAGGGTCTTTATACTCTAATTTTGTTCGGTTTAAATTTAGACTTAAGGAAAGCATTCAATACCATTGATATGGATATTTTACTGAGAAAGCTCGATTTTATTGGATTTAGAGACGGTGTGACAAGTTTTTTTAGAAATAATTTTGACAATATGATTTCAATTTTGATTTTAATGATATTCAAGTAGGACTCACACATGGAGCTATTTTCTCCCCAACTATTTTCAACATCTTCATCAACGATATAGGAAACTTCAGCAAATGGTTTGACTTTCATGCAACTTTATTCGATGCGCGATACTGCCTTCTGTACTTCGGGACCAGATTTTAATGCACTAATTTCTTAAATTGAATAATTTTATCTCGGCTTTAACAGAATATCTTAACATGAACAAACTAACTGCGAATGTTCATAAAACCAAATTAATGATTTTTACTAATAAAAAAGATCAGTTATTACCTCCAGTACCTATATTTTAATGATGTTGAACTTGAGAGGGTGGGAAGTCTTAAACACTTGGGAGTCCAACTCGACTGCAAACTATCTTTTAACTCTCATGTCAAATGCATCTGTGAAAAACTTAGTTCAATTCAAGGCTTACTCATAGCCTCTTCTATTATCTTTAACTTCCAAACCAAGACCACTTTATACTATTCTTTAGTTTATTCCATAGTTGCTCAGTCTATCTTTATTTACAGTAACACATTCAGCTGTCACCGAAAACCTCTGAAAATAATATTGAAGCACTAATAACATGTATTATCAGAACAAACTTTTAAAATTTGATGACATCTGAATATTTTATTTAGTCAAGTTTATAAAGAGAGCATTGTGCGACAGCTGTGACCTTTTTTTTAATATTTTACCATCATTACCGTACCGTTCATCATTATCGTACTAGGCTTTTAAACTTGAATTACCTTTAGTTAGAACCGAAGCAAACAAAAGGTCTTTTGAATATCAAGCTATTTCAAATTTCAGCAAATATACTGGAAACCTAACCTTACCTATGTCAAATTTTTATTGAAGAAACGCTACAGAGATTGTGTTTCAGGAGAGTATAGAAGAGAATTACTTCAACTTTTTAACTAATTTTACCATGTTTTTTAAATCTATAATGTTTTTAGTAAAGTATATTTTTGTACTGTGGTATTTATTTTTAGATTTTAATTGTCCCATAAGCACTAGCTGCAAGAGGCTGCTCCTTTTTTAATAGTATTATACTAGCATGTATTGTCCAATTATATCTTGTGAGCATTACAATTAACCAACAATCTCCGCTTCAGTATGATTATAATATCATTAAAAATGGTATATAAAACAGATTGTCGTAATCATCTTTGACGTCTATATTGTAATTATAAATGCAGAGAACAGATAGAAGTTATAAACATCGGTTTGTAATTAACTCATTATAAATCTCGTGGGAGGAAAATGTTTAATTGAAAACATTATTTTATCCTCTTGTGGTTATGTTTTTATATATCATTTAATTGCAATGCGATAAAAATTGTAATGCATTGCAAAAGAAGTATTTTAATCATATCATTCTATAACTTAGAATTAATAAGATTTTCTGGTGTATAACAATCCAAACAAGTCACTCTCATCGAAAATTCGTTCGAATCCGAGTTCCGCCATCCGAATTTTTAAACCATCATCTCTAGCTGTACAAAAGCCTGACGTAATGTTTACCTTGGATTTATGCGAAAATTCTCGTCACAGTAAATAATTCTCAAAGGACATTTTCTGTTCAGAGAAATATTCAGTTCCCTCTTCTCACTTGCGAAGTGGGCAAGAAAAAACAGGTGCATGTGACGGAAGGGAAATATATTTCAGTTTCTCTACAGAGAAATTGCATATAAGGATTTACCGGATTAATATCATATTGATGAATTAAGATTTTGCGTGGGCCGGTAGATTTATTCTTAGTATTCGAACAATATAATTGAATTTACCTCAACTTAAGGAATTAAAACTAATAAAATTAATGCTATTATTTTATCTAGCGATTTATTATAATGAATAAATGCTCCCTCCGATTTAAAAAAAATATTAAAAGCATACAATTCATATGAAAGCATTCTTTTAAAAACAACGACAAGACTAACAAAAGGAAGTATTTGTAAAATTTATTTTTTTATTCATAATCTCAAATAAGTCACAATTCCAATTAATGATAACATTTATAAGTGAAGAAATTTCTAGTTTCATTATTCATACTTGATGTTGATTAACTCGAACAAATGAGAATAAAATAATTGATGTCCTTGTCAACTAATTAACAATAATAATTTCTTTATTTGTAAATATATAATAATTCAAGTCCCATGAAAATATACCCATGCAAAGTGATAAAAATAACTATTTTTTCTTTAGTGATAATTCGCCAATTTACATCTACAGCATTTCTTTTAAATTTTGTTTAGTATTTCATAGCATCTTTTCAGTGAAAAAGAGACGAGAATTGCGATAATATTCTGAGAATTTGGACTCTCCCATATAATTTTATAGTCTACAATCCCCTCCTAAAAACTGTTTGAAGCTCGTCTAGAAGCTTCTTTAGCTGTGTAAGGTCCTCATAAAAACTAACACAGAGATTATCATAAAATATACAGATTCCAAATCCATTAGTTCAACAGATGATATTTCAACCAAAAGTGAGAATGACTATAGAGAAGATTTATGAATATTTATAAGCATAATTCCATCTTTTTGACTATTCTTCTAATACATAATAATTCGTATACCTAATATCATCTCCGACTTACTGTTTTTGTGTTATTTTTCGTACTGTTGGCATTTTATAGCCAATGCATTCGCTAAATTGTCGCTAATTTCTTTGTGTGTAGCTTCTGATCACGGTCAATATACAAATCATATATAATGCTTTGTTAGTATGGTAGCATTGTGTTTGTACACAACTGCTCAAAGAATTTTATGTACAATAGTTTTCTTCTTTCGTTTCGACGACAGACGTTTCGACGACAGACGTTTCGTCGACAGGTCGTATCGCCGACAAATTTTCGTATAGGGGATATTAACAGATTATAATGTTACAGAACATTTACTTTAACAGAATAAAGTATCAAACGATCAAATTGTAAACTAGAATTATGGTAAGGAGGAAAACTATTAAATAAATTTCAATCGTTTTTCTACTTAAATACTAAACCAAAACTACTCAATAACAATAAATTATTTTGTAGTAATTTAATAAATATGTGTTGAGTTACGTTTGTGCTTTCAAAAGTTTAAGAAAATTTCCTTTCATAATAATAAGATTTCTATCGTCGGATTTGTCATTGACAAGTCATTTTCAGTTGGTAAATGCCCACTGTTTGACTACTGCGAGTGTTAGCTGAAATTGATTGGTAATCATAGATTGAAAGTCAAGATTTTATGTTAAAAAATCGTCGTTGAATGTTTATCGATACTTAGGTTATCGTTATAGAAAAAAGAGGTTCTTTGAAACCAGTAGTTGGCTATAAAATAGAAAAAGTTAAGAGTTATCGAACGATATTTCATTTGCGAATTTTGATCCAATTTAAGAAAAGAAAAAAATTCTCTTCAGGCTCCAACAAAAATAGAGTTTATTAAATAACATTGTAGAGCAAATTTGCTATTATTCATATTCTTAAAATATTCGAAAAGACCCCTTTACCCGCAAGCCAACATGGCAAGATACAAATAGGCGGCACGAAGCTACTTATAGACAAAAAATTGAATTTAAGAATGCTCTTTGTGAGTGGATTTACTTATTTATATTTCAATGATTCTATCATTTGATGCAATATATTTTTTTAGTTTCGTCTTGCAAATACCATTCAACGTAACGTCCTGTCGATGGAACGTCTTGTCGAAGAAATATCTGTCGACGAAACATCTGTCAACCATATATTTATAAATATACATGAATGAATAATTTATTGAATAATATTATATACAAATAAACCTAACTGATTTCGTGTTAAAATTTCTAATGAATTTCCCTTGCATTCAATTAGAATATACAATAATTTGGGAAACGTTAATTGTAAAAATGATTGTATTTACAAGGCAAAAAACGAAATATTTATAAATGAAATATAATGTATTTCAAAACAAATGTAACAGCACACAATTCAGTAGCAATACACATATCATCTGCCACACGAATACTAGAGAATCACGTGAACATTAATGCAGAGGAACAAAGACAATTAATTAGATGATAAGAGTAACAATTTGATCGTGACTTTATCTTAAACCTTAATAATTGATATCAAAACTTGACCAGCAACGCAAAACAATAGGATTGATATCTTGTTTCAATTTATCTGTGCACTTGCAATCAGGAACAGTGATTGATATCATTCACTAAATGTAAATTAACATCGACATTTTAATAATTGTATTCAATAAAAAATTTATGTAATGGTTTATATCTCATTATACAATTACTATTCATTTTTAATTATAATATTAATTACCTTAAACTATCTTCATTGCTCGGAATTAACATCTTTTGTACCGGAACACTACCTGAGTTGTCATATTTATAACTTCAATGGGTAATAACTCACAAACTAGCCAAGTAGAATTGAATGAAATCCTCGACTCTAATGTTCCGTGTGAATTTATAGATTACAATTCAATGCAGAGGTTTGAAAGAAGAAGAGCAAGGCTGTAGCTTCCCATCCCAATCTAATCCAATTTGTCGGTCTGACATTTTAATGTTCTGGAAATGCTGAGTAGAGAAAATTAGAGAAAGAAAAGGTACCGATTATACAGGCTGGTCATTTCCTGATAGTAAGCCTTAATTAGTGAGCTATTTAATCATTTACTGATGTGATTTAAAGTCACCATATTAAATTAATAATAAAAAAACTAACAATTACCATCTAGATTAAAAATGGCTCTGTTTTAATGCACAGAAATAGTATCATACAATATTGTAAATCTTAAATCTGCTATAAAAGAAGAAAAATTAAATTTAGACACCACAAAAGAGATTTAGAATGTCAAGTTTATAAAGTTTACAATATTTTTTATTTTACATCACAAGTTTTATTGCACTTCGCATATTCCTAATTTAGTTCATATGATTCTGTAAATACAGAGAAATGCCATTGTATATGCAATAATGACCATTTTTTCTGCTACCAAAAGTCGGAAAATGATTGTCGGCGACTATGTTTGATTATACTGGGTGTTTCAAAATATGTATACATAATTGAAATAAAGAGAAACCCCATATATATGAACACAGAATGAAATTGAATAGATTCGAATACAGAAGACAGATCTGATTGAAAGATTAACTTTGCAAATGTTCAATCGATAACCATTATCGTCCTGATAGGAATATCGCGGCACCTTGACATTGTCTTTTTCAATTTTTCTCTTGGTTTGAAGTGGAATTTATTGTCCTTGAGATATCCCCTCACATAAAAGTCCATTGGCTTGAGGTCTGGGGGACGCGCAGAATATACAACGGTATCTTTATGTATCTAATTGCGTGTTTCGAAACGTTTGCAAATGCACTGGTGCCTGTTATCACCGTTGCCTGAACAGTGGACAATAATGGTGATCAATTTGAACATTTGTGATGTTAATTCTTCAACCAGAGTTGAAGCCTATAGATTTTATTCAATTTACTCGCTTTATGCATGTTTTGTACAGATTGTATTGCGTGATTATTTATTTAACTTACCTTTTTGATATAAAATTTGCTTAGATCATCGACTATTCATTGTTCTTGCATATTTTGTAGTACTATTTCTATTCATTTAAAACTTTGCTCTATATGTTATACCTATACCAAAAAATGTTTTTTAATTGTGGAAAAAAACTACAATTTTATTAGATGGTTTGTACATTCCATGAATTTTTGAAAAAAAAGTATATTAGTATCTCATGATGATCGTAAATATTGACGCCGATACAGTTGATGATGAACACTCCCAATAAATAGTTTCCTTATCTTGCTTTATTTGTCGATCTCTCTGTGGTCTGTCATGCTTAGATTAATGTTCAAAAATTTGGCTGAATATGTTAACAAGTGGTATCATGAATATCAAATCTCATATGAGTGGAATAAATGTTTTTACTATATATTGAATTTTAATTATGTTAAACCTACATTGTAAGTTTATGAAGAACTATTTGCAACCTCTGTTATAAATTCACTCTGTGACTCTATGACCTACGTCTATGATATCTTCTATAGTCTATACTCTATACTCTATAGTATAATAAGAGCCGCGCTCGTCTGTCCGTCCGTGTTTGTCACACTTTTTATTAAGAAATACATATTAAAAGGAAAAACAAATCATTTGTGGTAGTATCATGACTACGGGCTACAATAATAATTGACACTAATTATTTGAAAAAAAAATCCATTTTGGCTTTAGAGATTTTTTTTGTTTAATCAGAATATATGTATCCATAATACATAATTTCATTCGAATATAATTTAGATTCAATAACAGATACTGTACTAGTAATAATTTATATATAATCGTCATTTTTCAACTAATATCTTCATTCAAATCTGAGAGCACAAGACCAAAGTGTTGAAAATGAGATTTCACAAATATTGATATTGATGCTATTAAGAACACGTTATTCTTTACAGGTAAATAAAGACTAATTCAGATTGTAAAAAAAGGTTACAAGTTCAATGATATTCTTTTGCTAGAATATATTAATTGAATCAAGTTAAATTTATCTTAGTTATTTAAAATAGTAATTTTATGTTTCATTTTAGGTTTTTGGCTAGAATTATTCTCGAACATTTACCCTGTTATAATCTGAAAACAGAATAGCGAAAAACAGACCATAACTGCTACAACCGAACGAAAACTGCAGCATGGTTATCGCAGGAATAACCAAACTTTCAAACTTTAGAAGCGTTTTTCTCACACTTCTTTTTTTTTACATTCAAAGCTCATTTCATGAAATGTTTACTATTCGATTTTCAAAGTGTAAGGAAATATTGCATCTTCAATTCTTGGGAAGCCGAATTTCAAATGCTTTTTTTTTCCTTTTTTTATATAACAAATTATCAAATATATGATTTTTTTTAAATGGAAAATTTTGAATAATTGACTAACAGGAACAAATTTGCCAAAATGGTTCCCAACATTCATTCCTTAGGAGAATAGCAATGTACAGAAACAAACAGAACAAGATTCCATCCATTACTTCTCCCGAAAGTGTGCGACAAAAATGGTTCTAGGAATTTTGCTGGGGGAATTTTGCCCGGCGGAATATTGCCCGGCGGAATTTTGCCAAGCGGATTTTTGCCCGGCGGAATTTTCCCCATGGATTATATAGTTCTAGGTTTAAATTGGAAATTGTAAGTTAAAAGCTCAAAATGTGAGATGCAATTTACATAAATAGTTTTAATTTAACTTTATCATATTGTACAATAACAAATTTTATTTTAAGATAATTACTGAACATCATACATATACATATATTCTAACATTCTTGTAGAATTCACTTTTCACCGTAATTGAAAAAAGTAAGGTTAACATAACAAACTATGATTCAACATTTTCAATAATTTAAGAAACAAACTATATAATCGTTACAAATTAACATTCAGATGTAGTCAGTTGGTTCCTGAAGTTTCTCTACTACAGCTATTGTCTTATCTCTTTCACAATGGCGTTGATAATATTAAGTTCACGTGGAAAAGATATTATTATTTAAAAATAAATATTATTAATAATTAATGTAAGATTGAAAACTATGAATGATCATATGATCATAATATTCCTTATAAGTTATGCATTTCTGAATGAATATTCTCATTCTCATTCTCTCAAATCTTTAATGAAATCATTGAACATATTGATGAACATATAGTCTTATCTCGTAACGAAGTACTCTACAGGTGAAAAAAAGCCGTAAGTTAATTACAAACAACAGTTAAGAGGTGACCGGTCCATTTGCCGAAAACACATTCGCCGCACGACACATTCGCCGCACGATACATTCGCCGGAAATTTTTTGATAATTTAAAAAGGTAAACAAATTTATCTCATATGTCCAGATGATATTACATATAGATGAATTCACATACAAGTGTATAAATTACTTTACAATATTCTACATAATTATTGGTTAAACTTTATGGTATTTACGTTAACTTAATTAATTAACTCATATATAATGCTATTGCAGCATTATTTGTGTCAGTTTATTAATTCTATGTTAATCCTATTATCTGTGTACAATTAGCAGTTACAAAACAAAAAGATTTTTTTTTATGTTGGTATCACTTTACTTTAATCCTTCTATATACATTGTAGAATCAGTCTGCTACTGTGAGTCGCTCGTGAAGCTTTCACTAGACAGGGCGACCCATAAAAAAATCTACCAAGTTTGAATTCGTGAATTCACAACTATTGAAGGTACAGTTAAAAGAGATTTATTTCTAGGTTTTAAGAATATTCATATAACTATTATTAACAATATGGAGAAATGTATTTGAGTATAAAAATGATGTCAAAATCAATTTTGTTCAGCAATTCCTTTTAAAAAATAGAAAAGTTTATGTTAGAATAAATGGATTAAATATATATTATTTAATAAATACTATTAAATTTATTTAGAAACTTTTATAATGGGACTAAGAGCAAGCGTATACATATATGGCATTAAAATCAGACATTTAATTTCCGTTTAATATATAGTTACTGAAAAATTTGATCAATTATAAATAATCATTTAACAAAGGATTTTCAATAAATTTAATTTTTTTTTTTGTAAACCTTGGTCTGCTTAAAATTGTCATATTTTCGGCGAATGTGTCGTGCAGCGAATGTGTTTTGCGAATATGATTTCGACGAATGTGTTTTCGGCGAATTGACCTAGAACCCAGTTAAAAATACTAAATGATAATATTTTAAAATTAGCAAACCATAGAGTATTATTTTAAACTAAATTACTGTCAAAATAGATAACAGTCAAATTTATAAGATGTTCTGTAATTATTATGAGTAAAATCATATTCATTATATTTTCAATTTCGTTTCAATTTTACATTGGTTAAAAAAAACTTGAAATAGTATAATATGTTAAAGTTACATTAAAACGTTTTACATTTATGTAAGTTGCATCTCACATTTTAAACCTTTAATTTACAATCTACTAATTTATAGCTATAAATATATAATCCACGGGGAAAATTCTGCCGGGTAAAGATCCACCTGGCAAAATTCCACACTGGTAAAATTCCGCCGGGCAAATTTCCGCCGGGTAAAATTGCTGTCACCATCAAAAATTACCCCAGAAAGGCCAAAAAAACTTAAAAACTATCAAATTTTTTGAGTAGGACTGGTAGTTATAACATTTTTAAATTTGTTTTTACATATACATGTGAAGTTTATGACAAATCGGACAGTAAATAAAAAATATTGGTCTGAAATCAGTCGGCCCCTTTTTACCAGCTGTTATTCCACTGTATTATGTAGTAGATTAGTGTAACTGATTATCAGACAGAATTCTTTCATATTATAACATTGATTATAATAATAATTGTCACAATTTGCTGACAAATTTTCCAGACCATGAATATATTATTAAATAAAAATGGAGAATTTCAATATCACCCTACCTTTGAAGCTGTGCGAAGTGACGATTAAAAATCGCATTGCAGATCAAAAAGTCATGAATCACTTTATTTTTTACAGTACATGGAACTTCCAATTGAAAGGACAAGAATCCAATCAATTACTTTTTTCAATTGTTAGCTTCCGATTTTTCCGTGTCATTTGAAAAATAATTGTGTCGAAAGGTGCTAAAAATATTCAATTACCTTTGGTTGTTCTCAGTCTGAATTTTAACGCAAGTGAGTATAGAAAATAGTTAGGTATAAAAGTGCATAGCAATTAATAAATGCATTGTGCACAACTCTCATATTCTCAGTTATTGAATGTATCAACATCGCGCAAAAGTGAATAAATGATTTAATTGAATTGAAAAATGTATGTTTTCATACTGGTATCTAATTTGTAATTCACGGAGGGCCCTTCGACGTCGATATCAGAGTAACTTTTATAACATGAAAATTCCATTTTGATGAAGTGAGCCACATAAAAAAACAAATATGGAAATTCAAATACTAGGGAATAATTATGATGTACTGAAGCATGTAATAGCACAGATGATAATGGGATGTTATTGTAACATCCATTTTAAGTGCAAAGCGATAGAATAACACATTAGACTATAGGAGTTTATTACAACTAAAATTCTGAGGTGCTGACACTGTTGTCGATTACCAAAATGTTACATTGAAACTGCTCATATTCTTCTTATAAAATTTAATTCAAACGGATGTATCTTGTATAATTTTGAAGGTATGGCTGTACTGTCCATAAGTTGTTTATTAGGTATTAAATAGCTAAACAGATGAATCATAATACCAATATTGTTTTCACAGAACCCGCGTTAAGCAGTTTTATACTGAACAGAAATGAACCATTTCGAAGTATTATCCACTACCTATTAGTTTAATCTATAAAATTGATATTTATATTTAACCAATCAAATTTTCAACGAATCAGTTTTTTAAATTTTTCAAGTTTAACAACCTATGGAGTTTTCAACTTAAGATGTTTTGAACCTTCGAAGCTTTCAACAAATCAACTGTTTAATATTTCAAACCTTTACCATATCAAGTTTTAACATGTCAACTTTTTAACCTATCAAATTTTAACCTATCAAATTTTTAACCTATCAAATATTAACCCTATTATCTTTTTAACCTAACAGCAGTTTTATCTGTACATTTAATTAATCTATTAAATATATAACCTTTCAACTTTTAACCTATCAAATATTTAACCTATCAAATATATTTAACCTATGAACTTTTTAACCTATCAAATTTTTAACCTTTCAAATATTCAACAAATCAAATATTTTACCTATCAGCTTTTTAACCAATCAAATATTCAAAATATCATATTTAAAGCCTTTCCATTATTTAACCTATCAAATGATTAACCTATCAAATGTTTAACCTATCAAATACTCTTAGCCTATCAATTTTTTAACCCATCAAGTTTTGGAGCAAGTACAAATATCGGACCAAAAATGAGCCAAGTAAAGAAAAAGGACCAGAAATAAAGCTAGTAAAAATAACTGACCAGACATTTACCGAGTAAAGAAAACCGACCCTAGTCCATTTTCCTCTTTCTCTGTCAAGTTCTTAACCTATCTAGTTTTCAATCTAAGAAATAAATAACAAACGACGGAAATCCAATCTTTAAAAAAATCAATTAGCTTTGGAAATTAATTTATGAATTTGATAATATATGTACTATGATAATTGAGTAACTTACTATAGCGACGCACATCTAGACCCAACCCTACCAATCTGGTAAAACCACCACCAATCTGATAAACATAAACAAATAGATTTATACATATCTTAGACATGCATAACTTGTTCAATATTTAATTTTGAAATTATATTAGTTCATTATATTTCTGTTATAGTGTGCAAATGCTTAACTGAAATATTATTTGATTTCGCAAATATCTTACGTAGTATTATTCCACATCAAAGATATAGATATTTTGATCATAATTTGCTAATTAGGATATCCATGCGAATCGATTACATATCTCATGTATCTCAATCTAGCAACCATGTTGCTGTCATTCCCTTCACTTGATATTCTGACTGCTGTCCCTAATTGAACAGAGTGCGTCTCATCTGAAAACAAATCCGATAGTTTGTCACAAATTAGAGTTCGTTATGAGCGCATAATGAAGGTATGCGTTCCGGAAAAAATAATTTGATGCGCTGAACTAGTTATAATTTAGCTAATTATTCCCTAGATTATTATTATTAATTGATCAGATATTTGATTTCGTATTTTATTCATGAAAAGTACAAATTATGCTGATTTTAGATAGTATCGTGATTGAATAGGAAAATATTAGATTATTGATAATATTATGAAAATATTAAACTTTCCAGACAACGTTATTTTCAATCTTTAACGATAAATTTATCTAGCAATGGTATGAAGATATTTCTTATTAATCCAATATGATAAATAAACATACAAACAACCATAAAATGATGGGTCTTTTATGTTAATAATATTTTAATTATTATAAATACAATTTATATGTAATCTTATCTTTTAGAAAGTGTACGAATTTCGGTTTTAGATATATTCCACCCCGGTAAATTCCACCCCAGTATATTCCACCCCGGTAAATTCCACCCCAGTATATTCCACCCCGGTATATTCCACCCTTGTATATTCCACCCTTTTTATAATCCACTCGAGTGAACAATTAGCAGCATTTCACTATGTGGTTAAACGTCCATTTTGGAGCCAAAGGCCATATCAATGACGTCAGAATGATATTTAATATAAAGGGCTAGAAGAAGCAGTAAGAAAGGAAATTGGCTCCATGATCAAAATCACATACAATATGTCGTTGATAAAAGTCATGTATGCAGGATAGCTACTCAGTGAATACAGTCACTTACCTAGTAATGTGACTACAAAAGACACAAACACTGGTTACTGAATACTGGACTCACGGAATCAAGAGGAAAATCAAGAGGTGATAGTTAATGATGCCTACGAGCCTAACCAAAACAAAATCAAAGATGTCCAGGTTGAGGAGCATACCATTATTATAAATAGAGGTCTAATGTTTGTTTCGAAACCAAAGGCCATATAGCTGACGACAAAAGAAAATTAAATGCAAGTTACTGGAAGGAGATGTCAGAAAGGTAATAATTAACTCCATGATCCAAGTCACCTACCACCTATCAGTGATAAATGAAGCCTACGAGGCTACCTAGCACAAAATCTAAGACCTCATAATTGAAGAGCATGAATCTAGCGCTATACTCTAAAACTACAAGTAGAGGTTAAAGAGTAATAAACATGAAAAAGAAACATAATTCAAATTACGACAGTTTGGGGCCAAATGAACACCAACTCCCTTTTCTTCCACTCACCAAATACAGCTTCAAGATTGATTACAAGTAAAACAATATAACTTGCAATTGACCAAGTCAAAGTTAAATTTGATATAAAGATAGTGCAATTTACTTAGTATTATACATACAAAAAATTAATATATTATTAATATTATATGACTTACCAAACCTAACCCGTAAAGTGAGGTGGATTTTACCTGGGTGGAATATACCTAGGGTGGAATGTACCGGGTGAATAACTCTGGGGTGTAACATACCGGGGTGTAATATGCCAGGGTGGAATATACCGGTCACCCTAAATTACATTTTCAATTCACTATATTTCTTTTCAAATTCAATATTCAACGCGCTATTGAAATTAAAATTGTACGAATGTCCAATTTTTATCATTAAAAATATGCCTTAAAATATAAATTAATTCAATTCTGTATTTTGTCAGAGATTGTAAGTCAATTGAATGTTTTCAAAATGTTAAGCAACTGTCAACAGGCTAAACAGTTCCCAATAGCGAATGTTGAGTTCTTGGTCTATGAAGTATAGATTGGAAATGAGGGCGATGTCAACTGCAGAATTCGATAACATTGAATAACATTGTTCATTTGAAGTTTCATCGCCAGGGATTTCAGGGATTACATATGAGTAAACTGAGAAAGGCATAAGTATTAGTCAATAATCATTCTTTGTTTTAGTTTCATTATGTAATCGATGATCATATTTATATTGCTATGTAAAATCGTCTATTTTTGATTCAAATTACTTCGAACATTCTCCTTTTTCGTATATAATTGTTTTTATTCAAATTAGGTTTTCTTAAATACGAGGAGTTTCTCCGTAGATTTGAACATGTTATTGGAAATTAAATACTGGAAGTCTTTTCCGTAGATTTAAACAAATTATTTTAAATTGGGTGTTCTTTCAGTAGATTTGAATCGCAATAAAATGTTAATGAGTTTCAATTGATGAAGAAACCTGGCAATGAAATCGAGATGAGGTTGAAACTATAGTTGGTTATACTTTTTTCTATTTGTATCATGAAAACGATATATTGAATCTATGACGCTATACTAACGCTTACTTCCCATCATTCTATGCCTCATTTTAGTTGCATAGTAATTTAGCTAAATTGAGCTGTAATCCATATCACAGTCTGCATTATATTGAAATCAGATCTGAGTTAATTTCTTCAATACAAACATTTATAATGCTCTAATCTTGGATTCGAAAATTCACTGTGACGTTATTCTTTTTTTTTTATATGTATATATAATTATATTGTATTGGTGAATGTTAGCATAGATACACCACGAGTCAAAGATATTAATTCATCACCTAAGTCAACCTGAAACTCTCCACATAAGTCAACCTGAATCCCATGCCCGGTTCACAATGAATTCAAAAATACCTGAAATATACTTTTGTTAATATGCAGTATCTTAATTACATTTTATCGTTTGTAATCGATTGAAATTCGTCTGTAGGTCACCAAACTATTTATTTTGAAGTTTTGAAATTGATCCTATCAATGCAGAAAAAAAAAATTCTTAATCAAAATCATTATTGTTGTCAATTATAAATTATAAATTAATTATAAATGCCTGTGTACTAGGAATAATACCACAATTCCAGTATCAATTTTATGACTTTTTCAATGTTACACATATTCTCATATTCGCGATTTAAAGAATCTAAAGTTATACATAATTTCAAAGAATACGTTAAAGTTATCTCATTTCTCTAGTATTTCGAGCATATAATCTTCATCCTGAAACTTGAGGTAAAAACTTTGAATTTGAAACTTCTTTGAAGATTCCAAAGTGATTCAGTAAATAATCTCCTTGGAATACTCTAAGCTGCTAAATGATGTCCAGGCACTTTCTGGAATATCAAATAAAGCCCAAATAACAATGAAAACTTATCTCATCCTGGATCATGTTCGAGCTAAATTAATGTAATTGTTTAAGATATCTTACACTCATTAAATTGAAATTCATTTGGTACCTGTCGATTGAATGTTGAGATTCCAGTTGTTTTCATACAACTTAATGGATATTAAATTGCAGCGAAAAGATCCACTGATATTGTTATGTTTTTATTTTTAATTTACTTGACCCTCTTTTATTGCAACCCAGTTAGCCCACTTATGAGAGCTAAATTACGTATGTGATGTTTTTCATCTATAGATGACTATCACTTTAATATATTTACCATACGTTATTGAAGACACAGAATTGTAATCGCAGCAATTCATTCGGAATTAAAGAAATTTATGAAATGTGAAATTTTACACAAAATCAAAATTATTAGACTATAAATTGTCAGATTTAAGCGTGAGGTGTTAATTATTCGGCCAAATGCAAACAAACTGACCGAATTTGAACGTTCCAGAAATGTAGATTTTCATTATGAAGATTCGACGCAAGAGTCAATTGCAAACTGTATCCTAACCAAGTAAAATAATAAACAAATACAATGCTTTACTGGCCAAACAGAACATTTGCAATGCCCGTGAGCATTCATGGGTCTACTGCCTCTTTGCTCAATACTCTGAAAACACTTTCAGAGGTACAAATCTCACCATACAAACCAACAAGTAATCATTCAGCTGATAATTAAACATCCTGCAACACAATTAAACGAGAGACTTACCACCAGCAATAAATTAAAAATATTAAATACTGATCAAATCAATAGAAAAAAATGATCAAATACGCAATCCAAATAAAAGCAGCAAAGGGAGAAGCAGTTACCACTGCTATATTACACTGCACTAGGGATTACAAAGTACAGTCAGAGCCAGCAAATGTACAGTCAAAACCTAAAAGGTACTGGCTAAGAGAAATGCAGGTTTGGTACACGAGAAAATTGACAATGATGTTTTGATAACAACTTCATTTTTCAATGATACCCATTAAATCTTCTCAATTTATGATAAGCAATAAAGATTCCGATTGTAACAGAAATTTCCATTTATAAATTGAAAGACTCTGCTAAAATAAATGGAACATTGAACTACTCTATTGATTGCTATTCTATTTTTAGAGTTGAAAATAAAGAGTAAACAAACAATGGAAATTGTGATGTCGGTAATTATTTCTTGGAAAGAAAGCTAATTCATTAGTGCGCCGTTTAGAAATTACCTATTAAAGTAAATAATAACTTAAATAAATAACTAAATATGGTCACAGCATTAACTCTTCCTATTTAATAAATTGTTCATAATATATAGATTACGTTTGTACAAAATAAATCATTATTAAAGATAATTCAATATTCATAAACAATGACACATCTATTCAACGCCGTTTTAGATATGGTATGCAGTGGCATGCATAGGTGATTTTGACATATATAAGGAAATAAAAAAAATGATCTGAATGCATTCGAAAATTAGTTCCGAATGAAATAATACATAGAACTGAGGGTCTTATATTTTTTACCCAATAACATGGTAACGGTTTGGGGACAGTATGGCAGTGTAAGCTTTTAATCACTTGCTCCAATGCAATATAACGGCGTGTTTGTTTACGTACCCTATCTAATGCAACGATATCTGTGCATTGTGCAATGTTGTCTTAATAGCATTTTCTGGTGTATTTTGTATCTTCCGGTGATGAGGAAAATGTTAGATTGAATTATGAGAATGTTTTTCATGATTTTATAGCTAGGCATGATATTTCGTTATTTCACAGCTATGCATGATATGTCATTATTTCATAGCTAGGCATGATATTTCATGATTTCATAGCTAGGCATGATTTTTCATGATTTCATAGCTAGGCATGATATTTCATGATTTCACAGCAAGGCAGGATATTTCATGATTTCACAGCAAGGCAGGATATTTCATGATTTCACAGCTAGGCATGATATTTCATGATTTCACAGCTAGGCATGATATTTCATGATTTCATAGCCAGGCATGATATTTCATGATTTCACAGCAAGGCAGGATATTTCATGATTTCACAGCAAGGCAGGATATTTCATGATTTCACAGCTAGGCATGATATTTCATGATTTCACAGCTAGGCATGATATTTCATGATTTCATAGCTAGGCATGATATTTCATGATTTCACAGCAAGGCAGGATATTTCATGATTTCACAGCAAGGCATGATATTTCATGATTTCACAGCTAGGCATGATATTTCATGATTTCACAGCTAGGATGATATATACTACATATATTTTAATTTTTTTTATAAATATCTTAAGTTTAAAATATATATGTAAAAGCTTCTGATGAGGAGACATCGCATAATTGCGACGTGAGTTAGATGTTAAACATTTTTAATTAGAAAATAGTATCCATAAGTATTCAAAATGAATTATTGTGAAGACATCAATATATTGTGAACCAAAAAGTATTTTTCATTTCTAAATGCTGAATTTCAGTTCCAATTCCACAGAAGTTCGATTTTAATCATCGCCTGATGTTCCGACTTCAAAAGTAACAAAAAGTTTGACAGAAGAATCGAAGTGACAGGGAAGTGTGAACTTATCTCACCTTTGACGTGTCCTAATGCCTGAGGCTAAATCTGCAACAGTTGACAGTTTTATGTCGATGGAATTGAAATGTCGCGTATAATTTGAGTTTGGTAAGTTTGATGAGAATATTTCATATATCTATGTTTTTTTTATTAAAAATTATAATTGGGTATAAATATTACGTATCATATGTATGCACATACTTCGAGCATTCACTAAGATGGAGAATCGAAGATTTGAACTAATTTTTTATTAGGACATCATTAAAAATTCTAGTTTAGAATAGTTAAAAGGTAATATCCGTGATGGTGATAAAATAGCTGAAATTTTCATATCTTATTGTTAAAGAATAAAAATTATTAAACCTATAATTATTGAAAACAAATTCATATACCCAACACACTTTGACTATAAAACTTTATAAAACTTCACAACGATTCACAAACCCAAGTTCATTCTTGGAGTGTGAAAATGATGGTGTGGTCACGTTGAATCAATAAATTGGAGCAGACCAAACCATAATCTCTGAATGTATTGCGATGTGGAAATAATGCAACCTGAGATTAGAGATGTCAGTTATTATTCAATTTTTTATGATCAACGATTCATCCGAAATAAATTACGGTAGTTTTTAGGCAACTATCCTTCGAAGAACCATCGAGATTTTCGTCGGAAAACACCTTCAATCTACTATTCACATGAATAGAAATTTTCCGATAAAAAAGGGCTACTGACATTTACGTACGCTTGCCCGCTTGCATCTCTTCAAAATTAATGCTGCTTCTCTCACTTTAGATCATAAAAGATTCGTGACGAGAAGAACTTATAATAATTTACTATGAAGAGGATTAAGGAGATCAATATTTTATTATAGTAAATATATTTCATATATGCAGGTAACAAAAAACTACAATTTAATAATAATTAAAATGAACATATTAATATAGGAACATGAAAATAAATCAGATTTGGGTTCTCGGGAACTCTAATAGGGAACTGTCGGTGGTCGATTGAAATGAGCACAGCTAGGTGGAGCGCTTAAGCCATAAACTTCATAGTTTGTGACTACATTGTTCATTTATACAATGTTTGAATTTTGTAACTGTACTTTAACCATTTCGCTCGTGACGGCACCTGCAGTAGCCATGTAATTGTATTATAATTTACCAAGTTTGTGGCCCAAGCTAGTGTGTGTATGTTTCTTATTAGTGGGCTTCTCTTCAATAATACAAATGATGGATGCATGGAACATTACGGAAATATCCGCTCTGGGCCTACGAATAGCATTCTTAATGTATTTATTTAGAGGTTATTAAATACATTGTGCCATTGTGAATAAGAAGATGCATTTTTTCTAAAAATTGAATAATAAATACAAAAATCGAATTTCAAAACGAAAGGATCAATCTTTGAATTTTAGGTAGTCAGATTGAATATGTCGAACTTTTCTTGGCGAAAGATAAGTTAATTAAGATAACGACAAGATGCAAAGTTTTAGAAATGAATATATGAGTTGTTTTTCAAAAAATTAGACTTACTTTATAAGTACGATAACTGCGCATAAATTAAAATATATTACTAACAGTAATCAATGTTTTACCATTTGCAGTTGACAATATTCAATTAGTGATGGTAATTAATTGAGATTACAGTGTATGTTCAACTAATATATTTTATCTAATAGGCTGGATTGGTCTATTCAGTGGCAGATTATTCTATCGAAACCGCATAGTAGTTGAATTTAATATACGTAAAAATGAAGCCAGAAGAAAAAATGCTTGCGAGAGCTTGTGAACATAGAAAACTACAGATTGCATTACAACAAATAAATGAACTGGAGCATGTTAACTTAATATAAAGCATTAAGAAATTTAATTGAAGATTTAAGGGGACCGTTCCCGGGAAAACTGGCAAAATTAAAGAAAAAAATTGTATTGTGTAAATAGTTGCTTTTTAACCTTCTAATAGTGGTACAAAATATCAGAGCTCTCATGTTACTCTAACCCCCTGGGGAGAGGGAGAAAGGGAAAAGGGGACAGGGGGGTAGGGAGTCAATATGTACTCTAAAAACCAACTCTCAGCCAATTATAATTCGTAATAATTAATTATCTCGCTATATCTGGTATCTAACGTGACATTTATCAGATGCACACTAAAGTATGCCCCTTAGTTACCCGCAAACCTTCACAGGAGTCGTATGCACCGTGTCAGATTATCAAACTTTGAATGGGATTTTCTATTAGTTCAGAGATCTAAAAATCTTGTAATTCAAAAGCCTAAGGCGTGTACAATTTTGAAGCTACGGCATTGCGATTTTTTGCATTCGATTTTCCCCGGAATTCTCTACAAACTCTGGAAGATTTTTATTTAATTTTCGAATTATTTTTCAGAATATTGAGTTTTGAAATTTATATTTTTTCAATTTTTTTTTCACTAAAAATTTCAATAATTCGAAAACTAATTCGAAAAGTCAAGAAAACGCTTTGACAGTTTGTAAAGAATCTGGTGGAGAATCGAATGCAAAAAACCATAATGTCATAGCTACAAAATTGTAGTATCCATTCATTAATTTATACACTGTTCGAAATTTGTTCGAAATTCGAATAACTCATTTTCTATGGGTCGAATCGAAAAAATGTCAGGACACAAAAAACATCTTAGAATTCATATGTGTACAAAGTTTCACAACCGTAGCTTCAATAATAAAAAACTTTTCAAAATCTGGGAACGGTGCCTTTAATGCACCACCTCTAATCTCTATATTATAATTTTTAAGCTGTCTCCTATTACTCAACCTTATTCCATTACTTACATTCTTTTGTTCTATGAAATTAAATCCACGCACAAATATATTTGAAGAAATTAATCTAACATGGTGCATCGGTTTTCGGTATCAGCTGTAAAGATCAACTTAACGTTCAAACTGAACTTTATGTGAAGATCGATATTCAAATGAAGAATTAAAAAAAAAATATTCTCTATATTCTAACGTTTCTAGCCCTACAAGAATTTGTTAAATATCTAATGTTCAATTTTATTTTTAATTTCAAACCTGAGCTAATAAATAACATAAAATTAATACAGGAATTAATTCATATAAAATTCTGTTTTCGAATTCATTCATTTTGGTTGAGCAGGATCATGAGAAAAATTCTGGAACTTTTAATACCATTATATTACACTACGTGCCACACTTTTGTGCAGATCACAAATTTTGGGATAAAATGAGTAAAAATCAATGAAATAAAATGAAATTTGCAGTTAATATGGAAACCCTCACTAGGAGGTTATGTATAAAATTTGAAGGAAATCCGTTGTTTATTAACCGAGTATGATCAATTTTTACATTATTTTGTTGTCCTCACATTTTTAAATATCGAAAATGAGTCGCCGCCCGTGTCTTTCTGACTCTGAAAAGAGTAAGATAGTATCCATGCTGGCTGAGGGACATGATGCAAAGTCTATTTCCACTGAAATCGGTCGTGACCCACGTAAAGTGAAGAAATGTATTGATGATCCCATGAGGAAGGTCTCTCGTAAGGATAAGGGTAAATGGAAAGTAGCAACCAGGCGGAACTTGTCCAGGATCAAGAGGGAACTCAAGAGGAACTCCACTGCCACAAGTGGGGAAATTTTCAAGAGTGCAGGTATGGAGGAAGTCCCCAAAACCACTCGTTGCAGGATCTTGAGAAGTATGGCTTCTCATGTTTCACCCGTTATCAGGCCTCCTTTGAAGGAGTCACACAAGAAAGCAAGAGTTTCTTGGGCTGAGAAGTATCTCAATCCTCAGAGGATTCGTCGTCAACAAGGAGGAGGAGGTGTTATGATGTGGGCTGGAATACTTGGAGACAGATTGGTGGGACCCTTCCGTGTACCAGAGGGCGTTAAATTCACGTCAGCTAATTATATTAGCTTTTTGAAGAACAATTTTGTTCCGTGGCTGAAGAGGCAACCAGCTGCACTCAAGAAAAAGATCATTTTCATGCATGATAACGCCCCGTCCCATGCAGCTACAGCCACCCGCAGTTATCTGGAAACTCTTAAGTTCTCGGATGATAAATTGATGGTCTGGCCCAGCCTCTCACCGGATTTAAATCCAATTGAAAACCTCTGGTCCATATTAAAACAAAAGTTGTATGCGGGAGGACGTCAATTCACAAACAAGGAGGACCTCTGGAGGGAAATTGAGAAAATCTGTGAGAAGATAACACCAGATACTATAAATAAGTTGACTATATAGCTCCATGGATAGACGTCTTTTGAGGGTCGTTGACAAGAGGGGAGGTTTTACTGGGTATTAATAATTAAAATACAGTTTTTGTTATCATTTCATTAATTTTGTATTTTCGAAGTAATTAAATTTGCACTCTTGTAGCTCCTGCATATAAATAACACTTTTTGAGTTAAATAAAATTGTTTTTGAACGTTATATAAGCACTTTTATCCTCCTGCACAAGAGCGTGGTACTCTGAAATTATACCTTTTTAGGAAAAATCCTTGTCAATTCACCAATAAGTATCACAGGCATTTGTAATTTCTTGGCATGTTACATCTGTATTGGACAAGTGTCTACTGAAAATTTCAATGGATTTAGATGAGTTATACTCATTTTACAGCAAAATGTGTGATCTGCACAAAAGTGTGGCACGTAGTGTATATATATTTGAAAAAAGAGGTTAGGGTACCTTTTATAGCAGAATTCAGTCGACCATTCTGTGGCAGAAGTATAATTTGCAATCAATGGTCTATTGTATACATCATTGGAACAGACAATCAACCATGTTATTACGAGTCTACTAAAATAACTGGAACAATGTAATAAATAATTCTATAGAAACTATACTTTATCTTGTTTATTTATTTCATGTCTCAGAACAGAAATTTTCTTCACAGAATATTGAAATTATTGGGATCATAGTTGGTTGTCAAAGTTTTAATTATTGATAAATAAATATTTTCTCAGATTTGGAGATTTTAATTTCATAATAATTGTAATACATATATATTCAAAAAATTAAAGGAAATACTTAATATGTAAACTATTTTCTGTGAATACTTTAACAATTCTTTATAGATAATGATTTATTTTTATGACCCTTTATAGAATGTAAGTAATCAAACTAACCTTACTCATTTCCTTATCATTAGGTCGCTTAATAAATATCTATGTGCAAATTATAGTCAATTCCATATGCTAAGAAATATTATATCCGAAAAAATACCTGGTGTTAATAGGTTCTACATGTAATGAACATATTTATAATTTAACATTCAAAAACAATGAACTTCTTAGTATGTACACATGAATTTAAATGGGTCTCCAAAGAAATAAAGACATCGTGTAAACACTTCAAAACGGTATCTCCATATATATATTATTCACTTCAATATTTTGCAATGACATGAAGACCTATTTTTTTTTAAATTGAGAGTGAAGGACAGGTGTGAAACTATTTGATAACATTTACATTATTATACTTTTATCTTTGATCAGAATTCTCTTTTATTTATTATTTTACTATAATTTTTAACTACATCTGCAACAATAATCAAAATGAAATTGCCTCAGTAAATAACTCATAGGCGCAAACTATTCAATCTACGATTACAGACAACAAAAGTTGAATTTGTCCCGCATAATTTTTTTTTCAATTTTCCAAGTTAGAAATTAACTTCAGATGATATTAATGCTTTAGCTTAAAGACTAACATATGTATAGACTTCCCCCAAAGAAAATTAAGTATCTCAAAATGTTCCGCTATGGGGAAAATAAGTGTTCTACGAATTGAAAAATAATGATATACTACCTATTCAAAGTGGAATAATCAAATAGAGTTAGAACTTTCTAAAAACCTTATAATCTTTTACCCGTAGTCTTTACCAGGATAATAAGTTAATCAGCCTTCGTCAAAATTTAAGTATAGATAAGACTATAGTTATAATTAAATCAGATTATGGAAATGGAAAGTATATTTTTGACATATAGAGCTGCACTCGAACTATTTCGGGTTACTTACCTCAAATTTCCTTTCGACGAAGTTACACATATTGCCGAATATACTCTGTATGATAATGGTAACTTTAGTGTTCCTCCTTTTTCTAAATCTTATTATAACAATTTTCAAGATATACCTGTTACGGAGTTGTTATTATTTTCAAAATGTAATCTTTTAGGTCCAACGCAAGCGAATGTTTTTTTTTTTGTGTCATCTTGAAGTTACTTGGCTAGATAATTATCGTTCTTCAGACTTAAGACCAATAGTTTAAATCGTTACATTGACTATACTTAAATTATTTTTAAGCACAGTTATCACGTCACATAATTACTAAATCATCAAAATAATCAAACATTCCAATAGTAATCTGACTCCGTGTGATATTGAAATTGATTCAAAACTTTATTTGTCTGCCGGTTACAAGAAAAATATCATGGTTTAACTTAAAAGATAAAATATAAATCCGTAACTAAAATAATTGTCGGAATAACAAATCCTGACAGAAATACAAATAACAGAAAGAAAGGGATACAATAAATCCAAATAAAAAAATCCAGTATATAAAAAATATAACTAATATTTTAAAAAAAATCTGATAATTTTAAAATGAATTAAAAACTTTTAGTCCGTCGTTTTTGCCGGAACTCACTAGTATACTTATAATTATATACCTTAAGCTTATTATGGAACATCAATTGAAAAGATTCATATTCAACGGGACATCCATTTATAAAAAGGGTATTTAAACCCAACGTTGAAGGTTTTGTAGATTAATGATTAGTTCTCACACAGAACGTGGTATGTCATTTTAATTACCAAAAATTTTTGCTCAGCCGGTTCATAAAATATGTAATTTTATTAGTTTTTATGAAAACATTTAACTTTTAAATTTATCTTATATTCGAGGAGTAGTATAGATTTCAGTTATAGATAGATCCTCTGATTTCGGGCAGTTATTGGCGTACCCTTGCTTGCCGGGAAGGGAAACGATATGCAGTGTTGGACAACTGATTCTGGAATTTATTTTAAAAAGCCTTAACTACTAGAAAACAAACAAATGGAATATGGGTTCAAACACAAGGTTAAAGTTTCAAATCAGAGAACCAGTTTAACATTACCAAGCAAAAGTTAACCCTAGTAACCTAGCTCTAACAGTTTAGTCAGTAACTTAGGGACTGGTCTATAAAACTGTTTTAAAATCTTAACAAATTGACTTTTCGTTTTTTTTTTCATAAAAACTTTCATTTGATATTTACACATCCATTGATAAACCTCAAAGAATAATTCTACATTCAAAATAAAATTAACAAGCAAACATAAGAAAAAAATATTTCTTCGGTTTTCTAACTATTTGCGCAAAAGCTATTTTCACCACCAATCAATAAAAAACATATAACATTCACAAAAATATATAAAACTTAATGAAAATTTAATTGTGGATGGAGAAGATTTCGATCATAAATAGATAACAGAAAGAAACATGTTCCTTTAATAATTTTTGAAATATACTAATTTAAAGTTGTGTTCTTGTTTTATAGATACACCCTTTATATTTTAATAAATACTCATAATATGGGTATCTTGCCATTTATCACCTTTTTTGTATAATCGTATGTTACTGAGTTGAAAAGTAAAAGTCATTAAAGACAGTTTCCAAATCGGTTTGAAAATAAAATTATTAATATATTTTCATGAGGACTGGTCCGCCTGGACCAGTCGATCTCTAGGTAACTAGGGATATAACTTTAAACATTACTAGTTTCCTAATTACTAACCGAGGAGTTATGGGATTCAAGACTTTGAGCTAGAGGCAAATCACAAACTAATCCGACAACACCATTTTCTAGTCTCTGCTAGCACACTAAATACTTTGCTCTATCCTATGAAATCTCCAAACACATAATCAACCAATCTGTGTCCTACTGGCTATGATAAAAGAATTTTGTTCCAACAATTTTAGCTAAAATTTCGACAATAGACGTAAGTACTTTTAAATCTTAATAAAACATGCTACTTTTTATTATTAAAACTTAAAGATGCTTAATTTAAAATAGACATTCATCATTGAATGGAACAGTAACATTCTATATAATTTGTAAACAGTCGGCCATGACATCTTAAATTAATTACTGCAATGAAAGTGTCAATGAGAATATTTTGTGGCTATTAAATGAGAGTAATTATTTTTTACAAGGTTAATGTCCACTCACTTCCTCTGTTGCTTAGTCATCATTTTCTCACCTAATACATTACAACTTTTTACATCAATTTACAAACTTTTCCACTGAGAGTAGCTTAGCATCAGTCATGTTGTAATTACGGACTCAACATGTGCGACAACAATGATTTCATGATTGCACCATTGAAATAATATCCAAAACCAATAACATTAAATTCAAAGATATGCAAATAATATTGTTTGTAGAATGAGCTTTCGTAGTGAGAAACATTTATCTAGTATCAAATTTATAAGATAACATTGCTTTAATTAAATCATTTATCACTCTAAAGTTTAAACGAAGTTATGTTCAACGTTAGAGATCATATTGTTTGCATTTTATATATGGGTAAATGTCAATTTTATCCAATCCTCATTAGAAAGGTGATTATCAGTCTAGTCTATCAAAATATATTAGGATTTCCCACAGTCATTTCGAGTAGGATCTAAGTATTACTGAATCCTAGTAACCTAGGTGCTTTCTCAACCACCAGCTGTCAATGAAAAGTATATATATCTTTAATTCTAAACCGATTTGGATGTTTTCTTTTCAGGACTTTTACACAATTACAAATGATTAGACAAGAACGAAAGTAAATATTTGTAGGTTATTCATATTATGATAGCTTAGTCACACAGTAAGGCGTAAGTCAGACCTCCCTTCAGGAATGATATGTGCTATCTCCGTCCATATAAAAGAACTTACTAAAATATATTTGTTTCTTATGCATTACATGGGTCATTGATCTTTCATGTATTCCAATGGATGTGTAAATACCAAATGACGGTTTTATGAATAGAAGAGATCAAAAAGTAGATTCCATGAGATTTGCAACAAGTCTAAGTGAGAGATGGTTCACGTGCACCAGCTCTATATGTGGGTTAGTGAGTGATTTTTCGAGGTTTGTCATATTCACAATTAATCAGGTTTACTTAATATCTCATTCTCCTCGGGTGAAGAAATCTATTGAACTGCATTATTTAATTGTTATTTCATTAATTTTGATGAAAATTGCAGAACATTCAGTTTTTTGAGAAAAAAAAAAATTCTATATGACAACTATAATGTCATTAAAATTTGTTAAATCTGAATCACATGAGGATTATACAAAATTAAATAAATGAGTCATTATCCAAATACTGAAAGATTTAACATTTTTAAACTTATATCTAAGAAGACAAGAAAAAATCCTTTAATAAGTCTAATAACATTGTCAGGAAAAATAAAACTGAAGAGGTTGAATTACAAATCTATGAACTATTCTCGAATTTTAATTTTAATTTAATAACTTTGAGATGTTTTTTCTTTACTATTAATTGAACCATGACATTAACCATGACATAGTTGGTTGAAACCTTTTTTTTTATTTTTCTGAATAAAATGTCCAATTCGCTAACATACATATCAATTGTTGCATGTAGGCAATCTGTTTCTATACTTCTTTACTCTACTAGTGCATATTATTTCCGTTAACCCAGCAACACAAATAACCGAGAAAACGAGAATAATAATTGTTCTCTGAAAAAAATATTCGAATATATTACATGTGCAGGAATGTACCTAAGCTTGATTGATGTTGGTATTTATTGCTGTAGTTTACACGACAGTGAAGTCAGTGGGTGAAATACCTTCTCATTAATCACCAAGATAAATCTTTCAATAACAATTGCTCTACTAGTATGCCTATATGGGCAAACTCGTAATGAAGATTAACGAACAAACTGAATGATTAATATTGTATGTTAGTAAGGGAAAACACTAAAAGGATTAGTTTTCAACTTAGATGGAATGATTAGTTTTTCTGTTTTACTATTTCACATACGAATTCAAGGTATAAAATTAATGAGCGTAAGAGTGAGTAATTTATATTTATTGGAGTACCAAATTATATGATATATATGCATGTAATTGAAACCAATGTATGAGTAATTGAATATTCAAGTAAAAATATAGTGCTCTATTCACCAATAAAGAAAAAAAAATATAATGAATGAAATTCAAGATTTGTTCTCATGTCAAGCCAATAATATATCACAGTTAAAATGAAACGAAATTAAGAGGTTTTATTACAGGCATATAATAAGCTTGCCACTCTAAAATCAATTGATGAGATACAATTTGTAACATTACACAAGTAACCCAAATCAGAAACTGCTAGTTGCTACGAAAAGAAGGAGATCAACAATAATCCTGTTGGCGAATCTGAAAGTATTAACCAAAAACTCTCAGGATTAACATTTACATTCTATATTCGTGGAGATTACATCTACATGTCATTTAGAGCTTCTTCTTCTCATTAACAGATATTTAAATATATGTCCGTTACAAATTAATAAGTAGTTCGACTAATCCATATCGTAAGATATTCTCACTGATGTCAATCACCACGGTGATTTTCTTCCCAATCATTTTGTACACGAGGTAAATAGCTAGGTGAGAAAGAACCATGCAGAGATTTATCTAGTCATTAATTTTGCATCAGCAACAGCCATGAATAATAAGATTGATAACACTTCATGAATATTGGAAGCTGTTACAGTTTTTCACACGGCGATATTATTAAAGAGTTTTCATGATGTAGAGTAAAGTAGAAAATAAACTATACATGTTTCTTGCACTCTGGCATAGATCAAATTGTTTGTTATTAGCGCTACTATGTCGTCCGGGTGTAGGAACGAAAATTTCATGGTTAATTTTATATACGACCATGTTAGCTCCAATGACTAGGATTGAAAAAATATATATCTCTAAGATAAGTTATCATATCTCTCTGAAGCTTGAATTTTTCTGTGTAATGATTGCTAGAGTAATTTTCATCTCTACACCGTAGAAAGCTTGTTATCGCTTCTCTGTTCAATTCTTTGACATTCAAGTAATTACTACCGTATGCTCAAAAGTAAAGTTTGTATAACGGATAGTGACTGTAATTTGTGGGATGTACCGGTGCAGTGCATGTAAGTGTTCCAAGCTAAGGTCATACCGTCTATGACTTCGAATTGAAAATGACCACTTTTCTACAATGCTCTTTAGTCTTATCAACTTGTTCAGTTCAGCCAGTCGTTATTCCAAAAGAGTTTTTCATGTACGGTAGTTTTTATTATTTGGATAGTAGTCCCAATAAAGCGGATAATTTCTAAAAATGCCTCGTTATTGCCTTGCGCACCAACATGACAGGGTATCCAACTTATTCCGTTAACTTGTGAAAATTGAATTCCTGCGGTATATTTGCTGATCAGACATCTTTTCTAATTATGTTACAATTCTCATTCCACGAGGGTATTCATATACGACCAAAACCACTGAATGTATGTGGAATGTATTCTAAAGTGACGTCGCTGATAGCAGTGTTTTCAGAAGGTAGTTGGTAAAGGTGTTCAAAAGGACAAACTCAAAAATAAAGATCAATTATTGTTGAAATTCCTGATAGAACTGTGGCAAATGATAACTCCATCATTCTGCAATAAAAATGATTCATTCCTGTAACAATAGATGCAACGAAGTCATTACAAAATGAAAAACTCTTCAAATACTAACTTTGTTCTTCTAATTAGCCAATGATCGGAGTATTAATACCAGTTCACTAACTTTTGCTAGCTGTCCTTTCGGCCTCTGATATCTATAGTTGAATATTTGTGTGACAATATGTTTCATTTTGCTATGTGCACTAACAGGATGTGTAACTTTATTTATGATAACTTCCACGTGTTTCCGTTGGTTCATTCCTTTGCAATGAACATAAATGTTAAACTCGTGTCACTGTCCCTCAAATTATGCGCGCTACTGTACATATTAAATACATATATGATTATCTTATTAGTCGAGTATAATCGTAAATGATCATCAAAGGAAGAAACCTCGGTTATATTTAGGATCAAACAAAATTATAATATAGTTTTATATATTCATTGGAGCAAATCTTAATCTTGGTGTGGAATGAATCATCTGCCATTATATTATTTCATGTTTAAAATCATAGTGAGATATAATAATTACAGATTAATTGAAAAGCAAATATAGTTAGGTAATTTTCTATCAAATTTAAGTTACAGTTCTTAGTGATAGATAGATTCTTCACTCACGGAACATTGGAGCTTGGATAAAAGGAATTAACAATGATTAGATGTTCCAAATTGTAAATATATCTTGTACCCTTAATTACTAAGAAATATTATCAAAATATTATACGACTATTTTATTACATTTACTCGTCAAAGATATTCACTTAAAAGTTAGATCATTTTTATACCCTCGATTCTTGGGATATAAAATCCATTCGTTAGAAAGTGAGGGAGGACATTGTCAATTCCTTACTCTGATACCTAATCCAATTTATGTCCATTGGAGACAGGGAATCAAACGCAGGGATATTAGAATACTTGATTGGAAACTGAACCAATTCACTGAAATTTAGTAACACTGGTTGCGAATAATTGTTGACGTAAAGTATGAATAGCATTACAATTATACAAATATCGGGGTATATTGAAATATAGTTTCATTTTCGAATTTTACTTCATTGAGTTAATCAACTTGACTGAAATGTGACAATTAGCTTCATTTTATTAATTATTTTATCTTTTTCAGATATATGAAATATACTGGAAATCCTAATTCTTCAGAATTATTTAAAAGTTTCAGACCTTCTTATTTGATATTATACATCATTGAAAAACGATATATACTATATATTTATCATCAATAAATATTTACTCCATTTTATAGATATCTCACAATTAAAATTTCAAATTCTACCGAAGTTAAACTCATTAATCAATTCAAATTTTTTGCAACAAAATATTATATCCGATCATGGTTTACTTCATCTAAATTAAGTCAGCCATGTAGCCGAAACATTAGATATAAAAATATTTCTTTACGCTTGAAGAGATCTTTCCCCTTAAATTTTCATTTTCTTATTAGTGATCATAATTCTTTTGAAATTTGATTCACATAAAAAAACATCGTATTAGGAATATTTTTTGTTGATGGTCAATATCACATTTTCTTACGTGATTTTAGGGAAAAGTCTATTTCGTTTCAAAATTCCTACCCTGAAACTGAAAAATTAATAAAATATTTTTTAAAAATGGTTCTTTTTCTTTTTCGTGAAAAGTACTCCATTTTTCATTTTTGGGATTCAATCTATTTATATCTTCTCAATCAATACTTGACGTACAGTTATAATATGGGTATCATTTGATGCGAAAAAATTTGAACAGAAGATTTACGGTCGCATAAATACGAATTTTATCGTATATAAAAAATTATGATATCACAACTATGAAATATTCAAAAAACATTGAATTCAGTTTCTGAATAAGAATTACGAAAGTCAGTTTTCTAGATCATGTCTTTCTGCAACCAATGATATCCACATTATTATTGTAGATCAAAATTGACGAACCGCAATCCCCCTGAAATCACGTTTTCTTCCATATCTCGTTTTCTATCATTAAAATGTGATTTTTTCCACGAACAAATAAGATTTTTTTATTCATTGTTCTATATAACATTTTACATATCAAATTTCAAAATTCTAAGATGCATAATAAATAAAAAAAATATTGGGGGAAGGATCTAACTATGGATTTTTAAGAAGAAATCTATTAAAAATAATTGGTTTATTAACTTCATTATATCATCTTTTTCTGTAAAATTTATATCTGCATATTGCCTGTGCTGTACACAATCCTCTATAATGTTGAAATATTCAGCAGTACAACTTTCGTTAGGATTTTCTTGATCTTTTCTTTCTGGTGCAATAACTTCTTCTTTACTTCAATTTCGCTGATTTCGATTTATTTTGCTATTGTCAGCGATTTCTAATCAGTTCGGTCACTAATTACAACAAAGTGTTGATGAGTTGCTCTCAGGAGAGAAGTTTGTGTTTGATGTAAGAAGTTGCAAGTTACTTGCCAACAGTTGATTAGCAATTATGGATGAAAGAAAAGATTTTTGTTTGTTAAGCAGATATACATAAATATACAAATTTATTGTTATTTGCATATTTCACCTAGAAATAACAAATGGGACTGAAAATCTGTCTATGGGCAATAACTGAATACAAATTAGTTTTGTATACATTTTTTCTTGGTATACTGTATATGATAATTCAGCATAGTAGAAAAGATCATAGCTTACCATAATGTAATAATTTTACAGGAATTCATAGATGATTACATTGTAAAAGAAAATAGAAGTAATATATTGCATGCATGATTATGGTTGCTGTTCTTATATGATATCATATTAATATAGTACATATATTATTGATATATTTTTATCTGAAGATAATATAATTGTTTAGATTTGTAACTCTTCAACATCTTACCATTATACAACATGCAATTTTTTTTAATTGAAATGTACTTTGATGCTCTCGGTATTTCTTAATATTAAATCTTATGGAATCGTTATTGTTCATTTATATAGTTAGGACAATAACTAACAATCATGTTATCATTTATCTGATGAAATATATATGTTCTTGATTTTGACTTTCGATGTTGTGATTAAACATGATTAATATTATATAAAGGACTATATTGAATGACATATCTTTATTATTTATATATAGCACTTAAATATATTTATTATATATCAATTGACTGATATATCATGATTTACATCAAATTATATAACCCATTTTAAAGCTTACTTTTAATTTATAAAATTCATATTCTGCCATTCTTATACGCTTACATATTATTTATTTCGGATGGTCAAATTTCGATGAATTATATTATAATCAATTAATACACTAATTTGTATTCAAATCCAATAGGTACATAGATATTATCAAATTAACCTTTTCCTTCTTGAAATCATAATAAATATTTGAAAATCGCAAAAGGATAATAATTATTGTCCCTTGTATGATATTGTTATGGCTTACAAGTTTCGGTGAAAAGGTTTAATAAATGTCAGGATGTTTTCAGAGTTCATGAAAGCTTGGTAAATGATAGCTTGACAGCGCGACATCTAACCATCAGTCAGCAATAGAAGGTACGAGGAAGGCAATAAATTTATCACGGGACAACGCGGGAAGATGGGAGACTTTTGCGTACTCCGAAAACCGGAGATTTAGATATATACAGTAGCTAGTATAAATTAAGGGACAGTAAAACACTTTTCAAACAAGCTGTTATTGTAATTCAACAACTTAATCAAATGACTTATATATTAACTAATACTTGCATACAGGTCTAATAATAATTTTAACAAAGTTTCTAAAGAATTGATAAAGAAGTTTATTAATAGATAGTGGAATAACAAGTACATTTTCACGTGGTGCAAAAGTTAAGAGACATCTTGAAAAATCATCAAAACTGAACATATATATGAAAAATGAAACACTAGATATCCAACAGTATCAATAATTAGTGAACATTCTTTTATTTTGAATAACTTCATTGCGTTTTTTACCACAGGAACCTATAAGTTTTTTTTTACAAAATTCTGGGGTTAATTTTTTCAATTCTTCTTCTGAATATTCCAATAGTTTGTCCTGATTTTTTGGATTTTTGGCTTGTGCACGTTCTCCAATGATCTTCCATACGTTTTCTATTGGATTTAGATCAGGGCTTTGGGCTGGCCAATCCATAACTGATATCCCCTCGTCATTCAATAATATGGTTACGGACTTGCATAAAAAATTGGTTGCTGAGCATTCACAGTGCGTAAATATGGCAGAGCATGGTGCCAAAGCAGCTCCTTGTACACAGGTGCATTCACTGTACCTCCAACACGAACAAGCGGTCCATGCCCGGCAGCAGATATGACTCTCCAAACCATTACACTGTCTCCTCAAAACTTCACCGTATTTTTGACACAGTTCAATGACAACCTTTCGCCTAACTTACGTCTGACATACTTTTTTCCATCAGACCCGATCACATTAAACTTCAATTTATCAGAAAAATGAACTATAGCCCGCTGTGCGTCCGATAATATAACATGTTGTTGAGCAAACTGAAGATGAACGTTTTGATTTTTTTTCGAGATCAAAGGCTTCTTTGCATATGCACGTGCCAACAAACCAGCCTCTTTCAAACGACGTGAAACAGTGAATCGAGACACAGTGACACCTAAAATTTCACACATCTCGCGAGAAATTTTAGTTGCAGTATTGAAAGGATCGTGCAAGCTATGTCTCACCATCATTCTATTCTGTCTTGCATTAGTTTTTCGAGGTTTACTGTTTTTTTGCAATGCCTAGATGTATCCGGATTGCTTAAATCAAGCTACAATACTGCGAGACCTCCCTGTTGCACGAGAGATCTCTGAAAGAGACATTTTATCTCTGTGCAAAGACAGAATACGTATTTTTCCTGCTTCAGACACTTGTTGACATTTGTCGTCGGCCATGATGGATTTAAATTCGTTCCAATAATGTAGAAGTGAAAATTTATAATTGCCTACAAGTAAACAGTCTTATAAATCAACATCAACAAGAATTTTAGTTATATTTATGATGTTGTCCCTTACCTTTTGCACCACATTAAAATGTACTTGTTATATGTACCATTTCCCTATTTATTTATAAACTGCGTAATCAATTCTTTAGAAACTTTTTCAAACTTAATATTAGACCTGTATGCAAGTATGTGTCAATTTAAAAGTCATTTGATTAATTAGTTGAATTACAATAACAGTTTGTTTGAAAAGTGTTTTACTGTCCCTTAACTTATACTCGCTACTGTAAGATATCAGATTGATGAAAATGTTCATTTATTTTGCTTCTTTATGTGTATTGCTGTTTTTATTATGAAGATTTTTGTAAATTCAAAATCAGGCCATTTCAGAATTACCATAGTAATTCTGAATAGTTATTCAATTTTGTTGAATTAATTTTTATATTAAAAGAATTCAAAGGTATAGAAAATAAGTAAACATTACACTGATCCATTTATTCGATATTTCCAATTTATTTTGAACTGCAGCTTTCAGTCTTGAAACAAATGCATCGCAAGCGGCACGTATCTGTTCTTGTGGAATAATTTCTCATTCCACTTGCCATTTTGCTTTTAGGGGCTCAAGAGAAGTGTGAGGAATAGCTGAGACCCTAAAATAGAAAAGTTCAATGGATAAAAGGTTTAACTACTTGCCTCGCCAGACATCTTTGCATTTGTAGGATGCAATGTTGCTTCGGATCAATGTTTGAGTTAATTTAGAACCATGTGATGGTGCTGAGTTCTGTTGGAGACTCCACAGTGAATAATGAAACTGTTCTCTTTCCTATGATAAATTAAACTTTCATTCGTTAGTTCGGCCTCATGTTTGTATGATAATTATAAAGAAATGTTATGCAAATCATTGCTTAAATTTATTTATTAAAACAAAAGAATATTTTTCGACTAATTTTAACCCTTGTAACAGAGCCACTGAATCGTGCGAACCAGCAGTCATAAATAAATTATAATAATATCTTAAATTCTTAACCGATATGAAAGCTGTCTTTTCATTGCTCTTACTTTTCACATAATTACAGGCCATTGGACAAAAGTAAAGGTGACTTATAGTAAGATAGAATATATTATAAATCTGTAAGCAAATGTATTAGGTGTATGTCAGACCTCCCGTTAGGCAAGATATAACACACATCTGGTCTTGCCCAGTCCATATAAAATTCATACGTTTCGTAGCGGATGAGTAACATTTGCTTCTAATGTTTGGTTGTCATTTTAAATTCATATGGATATTTTTCTTTTGTGTCTACTATAATGGATGTGTAATTATTTAATGAATATTTGGATGTAAAAAAATCAAGATGTCGATTTTTATATGAAATATTACATGAGAGTGCCTTATCAGAGAGGTTAATAGGGTTAGCACTATATGTCTCCATGAATTTGATCTAAAAAAGTATATTTATATATATGCATATAATTCCGCGTGCATATAAGAAAATATTAAGATTTATAAAAGCATTTCATTATTCTGTTAGATATATGCTACATATGTATTTAGTTTCCTATCTGGAGTTTAGTTTTTCAGGAATTAGGAAACTTACTCATTAGCCTTAACTATTATTTTGTGAGAAATATTACCTACTACATGAGTTATCGTAGTGGTTTTGAATCACACACAGGCATTCTCTCTGAATTCTTATCTTGATAAAAGTTTGATGCATTATGCTCCAGGGAGTAATTCCGCTTCTAATTAGTTGGTCGTAAATTTTGTATTCTGATATGAAGATTATGAGAGTAATCCTGAGTTTCGTTAGCAGAGAGTACACCAATGTTAACGATGTGATGAAACTTTTTGGAAAACATGAATGATGTTATTATGCTCTGCAGTTCAGCAGTTGGGAGACGATAAATCGACAAAATATGATTCCTGCTCATACTTTTTTAACAAGTTACCAAAACATGTTTAGTTTTCGATAGGAAGAATTTAGGAAGGATCTTTTCACCGTATCGCGTCATTCAAACTAAATGAAACGGTACACTTGAAAGATACTAACTACTATAATCATTGAACAATTCTACGGAAATAAAATTTTTCTATAGTAATATCTTCAATGCGAAAGAGCATTCGTAATTAATGAGAAGTAACTTCACTTCTAGGAGCTCACAACAACAGTATTTGCTTTGTTATAAACTTCTAGATTACAGTGTGTAGCAAATTCGTTTGAAGTCCATTATAGTAAAGCCAATGCGATGAAAAATAATTCAATGCAATATTTCAAGGTCGTGTTACTATCTCTAAGGTTCAACCAATTCATGCGCACATATGTAGTGAATAATTCTGTACATCGTAGGTCTATATCAAACTATTTAAATCGTAAGAATGATACATGATATCCATGAATAGATATTTCTCAATAAAGTAAATAGTAATTACGGGTATTAATTTCTTGTATTGAAACTTTTCTCAATTAGCAGTAGAGGAATTGCCGTTCTCATTCATTCTGACTAGTATATTATAAGTATGATATGGTACAAGTATTATATAGTATATAATAATAATGTTTGGTGATTATTCTAATACACAAAAACATATTATAGACATTACTGCATTAAATTCGAGAAAATTGAATAAATGTTATGCTTTATTCAGTATTTGATGGTAAGTGTATATATTTTACATAGAATATCTTTTTCATTATTAGGATACTCAAATTTGGTTGGTAAAAGTTTTATTCTGAATCTTGGTAACATACATATATCTTCTTGTAAATTTTACTTATTTTAAATTAAAGCAACACCTAACAAAGATTCTAGTACGCTACAAATCTTGGTTCTCATTTTCTGTATGGTACACCTAACTTGTAACACAAAGACAACCTTTGTTGTATCTTTCCCTCGAATTAACCTGAATCTCCTTGGTAAACACTCTGAGCAGGACTCGAGTGTCCTTATAATTGGATTGGTTTACTCTGTGCTATATATATGTGCAGATGAAACGGACACAATTGCTGTCCTGGGAACACACGTATAAGAGGTGTCGCTGATGAAAATTTCCTCCACTGAGAATTACAAGTCTCTATGCTGCTTCAAAGTTATTAGAGTGTTTAGAATGTGATAAAAATAATTCAACAAAAGAATGTACTTTGGAGATCAAAAGAAGATGAATTTACGAATATGCATCAATTCATTTAACTAAATACATGTTTTTTTTCAAAACATGAAGTTTCTGTGGTATTTTTGTGAGCAATTTTAATATTTTGTTCATTTTTATTTAATTATTTATATATGGAAACCCAAAAATAAATGCATGTGTATATCAATCAATTGTACTTTCCGTAGTAGATTATCTAAAAATCTAACAGATCTAATCTAATCTATAAGTCGTTTAAATAGTATTGTGTAAATAATGATTCATATCCATCAACATTGAAAGATTTTTTTATTTGTGGTTATATTCAACAATTTCTGTGAATCTTTATAAAATTATTAGTTTTGGGTATTTGAAACCGAAAAAATTGTTCAACTGTTTGTAGACTCTTTGTCCATTTCCGTAAGCAATATTAAAATGATTATACATATATTAATTAACATTATTTACAAGCTTTCGTATTTTAATATCTTACACATTTGAGTGTGTAGCTATAGAGACATGTTATTATTAATAAAGAAATGGAACGCTCAGTACTTCTTGTGCATATATAATTCCATATTAATATTTATATAACATAATATTTTGATTTTAAGGAGAAATTGGTTATAACCCATTAAAAATATATTGCAATTATATTATCCATTTTGGGGGTTGATACAATTTACTTCTAATAATGAGGGACATAGACTCTTCCTTTTTCTTTACTAAATGTATATTTAATTATCAAATCTTAGAAGAATTTCATGATTAGTTCACTAATAATTAACCAGATGTCTTTTAATAAAATATAGAAAATGTCATTCATTCCTTAAAGTACAATTATATTATGAATAATTTAAAATGTTTCTCCCTGAAATGTACCAAAATATTTTTACGAAACCCTATAGATATCATTCTTCACGTATCCAGTGTTGAAATGCATCCATTATTTAGAAGTCTACTCAACAACTCATTCACTGCCAGGACAATGCACCCTTCACTCTAAATCATAATGGACTGACGGAAGGTACAACAGTATACTCAGTTACTAAAATATGAACCTGGGATTTTTAGCTGAAAGTATAATTTTGTGGAAGAGAAAAAAAAATTATTACAAAATTAAACTATCTAGATTTTATTAAAGTTTCATGCATCAGCTTGAACAGGTATATCGTACAGTGCATACCTTCAACAACGCTCCAATTGATTTTGACATTCTCGTCACTTTAACCTTGATCCTTGACCCGATTGCTCCTAAAATCTATTCTAACAGTTCCTGGAAATGACCATTCATCTCACTAAATTTCACGTAATTTTGTTGAATACTATTTGAATCCTAATTTACCTTGACCTTTGACCCGGTCGCTCCCAAAATTTGTTTAACTGGTTCCTGAAAAAGACCGAATCATCCAAACAAATTCCAGGTAATTTGATGAAATACTTTTTGAGTTATGCGAATAAGAGGATTATCTAAAATAAATATATGCCGATCAAAATATAACCTTCTGTAATTTTGCGAAGGTAATAAAAATCAAAGAAATTGATGGATGAAGAGTTCTCCAATTTAGTCAATTATAAAACTAACTCCATGAAAGGCGGCTTGTATATATTGCTTCTTAAAAAAATCCATAAAATATGTGAACAATTTTATCATTTCTCATCACTCTTACATATAATATTTTTTTTATAAATATCAAAATTAATAATATTATATTCACAAATTTTATTTTAATTTTTTTATATCATCATATAATTTTGAATCAAGTTTAATCGGACTGACGCAATTATGTAATCTATACTTACAATAACAAAATACATTAAAGGTTGAATTATATGCATATACTCAAGAATTCTTCACAATTCCAATTATATTATTTTTTATCTAACTGAACATGCCACTGAGTTACATAGTGTATTATATACGGCTGACATGATAGGCCCAAATTAGCATACATATCACATGCAATCATTTATGTCGTTTTATCATGACCAAAGCACTTAAATGAACCAAACTAAATTTACATCAACTGAAATCGATTGATTGGTTATTGATTATTGTGGAGGCATAAAAATATTGATATTTCATATATGTACACACATAAAAAGTAAATACATATAATAATCATGTGTACTTTTGATAGATATTTCCTGCAAGGTATATTTCTCCATATTTAATATGAAATAAAATCAGAATATTTTTTTAGATAATACATAAAGGCCATCATAAATCATGTTTAAATCTTTCTTCATACATTACCATGCATCTTAAAAATTGATATTATAGTGCTATTTTATTATATTAAATCTATGTATGTAGACATTTATGAGAGAATGCCATGTTCGAGATCAATGAGCATGTTCAACCTCAATATATTCTACACCATACTTCTTCCGAGTGTGTAATCGACACACTATTCCAGTGAAAAGCTGTTAAATTCGGACTTTTCTTTACTTTATTAAACTGTATATTTACTTTCACTCTTGTTTACATTTTGTGGTCAACATACATTATTAATATACTAATCTAGCACATTGAAAAAAAATATATGTATTTTATAATACATATATCAAAATAAAATATTTTGCATCAAATATTATATTAGTTCAAAATATAAATATAACTATAGGAAACAGTTTTGTTTTTTGCTGTTTCTTATTACATTATTATTACTATTGTAAATTTGATCTTCTTGATCTGGGATTTTCTGTATGACTGGACTTTGTGCTTTAGATCGTACAATATACATAAAAACTGTCACTTTTTTTCCTGCAATCAATATTCCTCCAAATTTTTCATCTTTCATTCTATTAAACTTGAAATAAAACTATTGTTTTTAATTGTTTAATTTCGAACTTACTGATCCTCTTTATTAAATTTGAACATCTGGAACACGATAATAATTGACTTTGATTCATTAAAAAATAGAATCTATTATTGAATATCTCAATGAAATTTTTTAATAGTTGTGCCAGAAAAGCAAAGTTCTTCATGTAAATTATAAATTAGGATAAGGGCAGGGCAAATTCTTTACGATCAACCTTTTCACGATCATTAAAAAAGAAAAAAAACTATTCAACACGAACCAATTAAATATGGAGTTTTCATTCATCTGGGTCAAAATATTCACAATACTCATAAATAAATGTTTAATTACGTATTTTACCGATACAATACTGTAATTCATGAGAGAATTAATAGCACAATTATTGATAGAACGTTACGATATCGCAATACGATATTAATTTGTACACATACAGCATTCTTCATAATATGTTGATATTTACAATACAATACCCTGACTAATTTTCATTCAATATATACATATTGGTATCACCAAATTTATATTCATGAAACGATAATACAATATACCCCAAAACCAAATAGACTCCACGAACTAATAATGAAGATAAATGACAGGTTCGCTATTCAAGGTTAAGTAAATTGAAAAAATAGTTCCCTATTTATTCATACCACGTGCTACAGGCATCTGACTGACAGACAATAGCAGTCGTTCTATTCGCTCAGAAAATTTCCTAAATTTTCTCCACCGAGTGTGAGTTATACAAGGTTCTCTTCTTTAGAGTTCTATGGAAATCCTTTGAATAAATTTATATTCAAGGTAGCTAGAAGAATATATCATAATATTGTTTTGTGATCATAATCTATATCATTAATATTTGAATTAAACATAATATTGTGAATTGTTTAACAAGAAATGTTATAGGTTAAATAATTATTATAGTGTGAAGAATTGTAGAGATTCACATTTTAACTCTAATAATCCTCGATCTTGATATTGGTTTAATTTGAATTCAGTGTAAAATTCATGTTTATATTTTTCTTAATATACATTATATATCAGCTTGGTGACCATTGTTTCAGAAGACCAAACCCTCTATTAATTGATAAATATATAGCATCATTCATATATCTGTACTCAACAGGTATATGTAGATTAATATAGTTTATTAACTATTCATTTCTTATAATTATTATATCAGTTAGTCTTAGTGTACTTCATTTACTAAGTATTTAAAGTATAAATATACGATGTTATTATGACTGTTTAAACAATATTAAATGAATATAAATTCTGTTTAGTAACTTGCAAGTGCAATTTTTACCGATTTTATTTTTTACTTCATTTTCCCAGTAAACATTCCAAAGAAATCCTACAAAAAGTATCACTTTGGTGTGACAATTTGAAGTTCTTATGAATAATGGAGGGGGAGGGGAGTGAAAAATAGGGTGTGCCACATTACCCCCCCCCCCTGTAAATGGACTTAGAATCCCAATTTTGGCAGATGGCGTTTTTTGTGTGTTTTTATAATTTCGATTTTTTTGTTTACTCCATTATATCCCGATAACTTTTTTACTCAGATTGTACTCGCGGCAAATTAGATTGAAATTAAAAAAAAACTCACTTGACGATTTTAGGTATAGGTCGAGCAGAATATATTAGCTGCTAAATATTTTTACACCATATGTCAAAATCTCGTACGAGTATTATTAGTAGCTAGCAAAACTATGTACACTGTACTACTTAAGCATGAGGTAAGGACATAAAAACTTCTGCACTCGTTACTATAAAACACAAGATACACTCTCGTTAGTAAGCCACAGCTCGATATATATCCCTTTGTAAAATGTATGAGTCTAGAGGAAATGTTCATGGTATGTTTATTACCTGATGAACATTGGTAACTTCAAACCCTTAACAGTCTGAAAGAGAACCTTATTGTTACATATAATATTTTACAAAGGTATTTCTTTAAATGTTTGAAATATTCTGTCCTTCAACTTGATATCCCTGGGTTGAGTATTACATACAATCTTTTACACATGATGAATCCCCATCGAATAAATCACAATATATGAGATCAGATGATCTTAATAGCCGCGTGAAGCTCAAGTCTCCATTTGAACCTCTGCCAATCCACCTGTTTGGAAACTTTTCACTCAGCCATTGTCTGACAGTTCTTTACCAGCGAGGTGCAGGCTTCATTTTACATAAATAAATTTTTACAGAAGTTGCTAGACTCGTTAAAAACTGATAATTATTGCCATTAGCATTTGCATCAAAGAAATGTGGACCGAAACAAATAAAATATCGATTGTTTAATATTGCACTTCAAATAATTTATTTAGCTCTACTAAATATTTAATTGACATCATCTCAAACTTTGTAATTTGCATGTATGAAAGCAATGATATCAATATTTTGCAACTAATCTCTTGTCAGTGGTTGAAGGTTAGCTGATAGTATGTGAGAGGGTATGTTGACGAAGGATCTGTTTCCATTCAGACGAGCAATAAGGGACCAAGTCCAGCCAATGAAATGATCCTCGACTATACATGGACATACGACACTACCACCTCTGAATTTTAACTGTTTACTTGATGCCGTTCAGAGGGTGCACCGACAATTGGCACAGAAAATTGGGCCAAGGACAATTGGGCCCCATGAAAATTGGGACCCAAAACAATTGCCCCCAATACAATTGGGTCCATGAAAATTGGGCCCCAAGCCAATTTAGCCTATAAAAAAATCGGGTAGCTGACAAAAAAAAACGTTACTTTATTATTACTAGAGATGTGACAATACTATCTTTCAAAAATGTTTTATGTTCTTCAGAAAAATATTCTCTATGTTTTCTGAATATATTCTTTATACCCTGAAATATGCTTCATATTCTCTAAAAACATTCTTTATAATATTTTTATTCTCAATTAATAAAAGTGCGGTAATTCGATTGATAAACCTGATTAATGATATATCTACCACATACTAACTTGATTCATGTCTTATGAATCTAATTCATGTCATATGGATCTAATTCATGTCATATGGTCCGACGAAGTTCAGTCACAGAAATATTTAGTTATTAAAATGGGTAAATTATTCGTTACAGTAAACTCAGAAAAAATGAACAGTTGTTGGGATAAAATGAGATTATGAGAGTACATTTTGCAATATTAGTTTATAAAACTTTTCAATAGTATGGTTTCGACAAATTCACATTTACATTAATTCGACTTTTATGTTCTATACATTAAGGCATGTCTTGGTGGGCAACGGCAATCTAAAATACCTACAGCATCATTTTCTATTGACTACATCACAACTCATTCACAACACAAGCATTCAATATAGGGGGATTCCACTGTATCTAGGAATTTTATTTATTATATGGCCTATCTTTGAAGAGAAAAATATAAATGTTTCTTAAAAAACAGTATTTAATCAAGAAAGAATATGTTCTAATATAACGAAAAACATTTATCATAAAGAGAATATATTTTTCCACATTAGGAATATTCCTTATTTTAAACATGGTCAAAAATAAATAATACAAGATACGCAAAAAAAAATAACATATCTTCAAATAAGCTAATACAGTAGACTCTGATAAAAATGCACAATAAAGTAATTGTCTCGGGGTCAATTTGTCGTGGGCCTAATGGTCGTCGGACCTAATGGACGGGCACAATTGTCTGTCCACGGTTCAAAATTTGACTTCCCCATACTCTGCGTTCCACGCACCGTTTCTTATCAGAAGCGGACACATTGGAATTTGATTCATCTATAAAGCGCAATTTCAACCACTAATCATAAGACCAAACGGTATTCTCTTGTACAAACAGAATTCTAATTTTCTAGTTATTTAATGATGTAAAATATTTAGATGCAGTGACGCATGAATGCAAGCCAGCATGTTGAAGAAGTCGTGAAATAGAAGTCCGTCACACCGTACATTCAGACATGACACATTATACATTATATATCAATAAATGTCTGAGCAGCAATGTTGAAACCATCATCATTGTTTGTTCTAACAATAATTGTACGATCCTCTCTCGACGTTGTTTTAGGAAGTCTTTCATTCTTTGGTTTGGAATCAACAATTTCTTACCTCAGATCGCTGACAGCGACTCCCCATCTCGAAAAAAGGGACACAATCCTGTTTTTCTCAGAAACATTCACCAGTCGACATGTAGCGGCAGCCATGTAGAAAATTGTTTTGTTCCAATTAAGTGATGCATTACACTATTAATATGCAGTCACAACAAGTTTTCTAAAAACGAATTAAATGGACAAAATTTATTATTTTACACGGTTCCCATTAAATTTTCACTAGATCTAAATAAATTACTTGAAGTGCAATATCAAAATATTTGTAAAATATTTAATCATATACACTGAAATGTGTAACTAATATATATAAGCTCTTTCATGTAAATGTGAATAAAAATTCATAATGTGTGTTTTATACTTTTTCTCTGCAGTATACGATTCCGATCAGTTATTAATCAATACCTATAGTATTACGTTCGTATGGTACAAATTTTATGCATAGTATCGTAAATTACGAGAATTAGGTGTAGTTCACTCTACGTGAACCTTTTTCTACGTGTTTATCATTCTACGAAAATATGAACAATATTTTAACCATGTTGGAAAGTAATAGGGTCGGACGGGGTATCACCGCGAACAATCCTGCCAATTCTATATTTAGTCAAAAATTAAAGGTACTAGAGAAACTATTTTCTCGTGATGAAATGATCATGAATGAGGATGGTTCTCAACCAGTTTCGAAATAATACCTAAATAAATAAAATACTTATTTGCAATTTTACGTCAGCAGCTTTTTTTGAGTATATAGGGGTATCACTGGTCACACGAAGGGTTATTACTGCGAATTGTATACATACAAGACTCCTCTCCTCCATCTAGATCCCACCTCTCCCCATTTCAATACCCCTCCACCCCTGATCTAAACTCCCTTCTTTACACATCTAAATATCCCTCTCTCTCTCATCTACATATATCCCCCTCTTCCCCATCTAAATCCCCGTCTGTCCCATCCATTCACCCTCTCCCCTATCTAAATTTCCCTGTCCTCTCCTAAATGTCTGTGTTTCCCTCTCTAAACGCCCTGTCCCAAATCAAATTGTCACTTACTTTTTTTAACACATTTAATGAATCTGCAACAAATTTAACATTAAATTTTACTTATCTTGTTAAATACTTATATCAAGCATTATAATAAGATCGTAGGTTTATTGGTAATCAATATTTAATTCAATAATCTCTCACCCCACCTAAATACTCCCTCTCCTTATCTTAATTTCTGACACATCAAGTAGTATAGTTACTACGATCGTAAGTTTATTGTTAACCAATATTATAATTAAATGACAAATAATTCAATATTTATGTCTTTATTAAGAGCTATAACCCATAATTATTATATTTATTAACATACAAATATGGTTATTAATGATTCACTGTGATACCCTTCTACCTCTAAATTATCTGGGGTATTACTGAGCACCGTTATAGCGGGAAAACCGTTAAATATGAGAAGTTAAAAAAATTGATATTATGTAACTGTTTGTGTTAACATGTTAAAACAGTCTGGATCTATAAATCTCGGTTCTAGAGTTATTGGAGAGTTTGCGGCATTTAAAAATCATCAGCCTCAACTTTTTTCAGATCGTTTTGAGAGCACCACATTCATTGCGACTTAGCTCTAGAAATACTAATGGGATAATGTTGCGTCATTATGTATTTTGGAGATATGAAGATACTTGAAATGATGGTGCAATCAAATTTAGGCTGAAATTAGTGGTTTCAAAATTCGAAAGTGTATGCGTGGTGATACCCCGTCCGACCCTATTATAGGTAATAATCGATTATTATTCAATGTCAGTGGACTCATTTTAACATAGGCTTAGAAAATTAATAAAATTTTAAAGTCTTGATAATGTTTTGAATGAAAGAAATATCAAATTGAACCAATCTTTAAAAACTAATTAATAAAATTTAAAATGTGGAACACTACAAATTATAAGTATACACGCTGTATAATATTTTTCTATAGATAGAGCAAATATCCAATTTACACAGCATCATATTATATCCAAGAAAAACGAATCTCTTTCTAATACAATTTGTGAACTATTGACTTTCAATTACATAAGTTCATTCATATTTTTAACATTCAAGTGATTGAATAACTTAATATTGATCTTTATCAACAATTCTGATGTAAATTGGCAATAAAAAATCAAGTTCAAATATTCAATGAAATTAATTTGGCTCACAGACCTATTTTAAGATTCAAAAGACTGAGCTAGTATTGATGTTGAGAATTCATATTTTCAAGGATTCTGTTTAACATACTTATTGTTTACATCATTGAAATAAATATCTGAATTTTTTTAAATAAAATGAATTAAAATGTTAATCGTTTTAGTATATAATATATTACCTAAGAATTATCACATAAAAAAGACTCGGCATGTAAATAATTTCTCAGTTCTCTAATTTCCTATTATTTATAAATCTTACATATTGGTCGCTGTGTACCATTGGTTAATTATAAAATATCTACAAGCATTAAAAGTAGTGAAGTTTCATTTTGGAAAACGTAAAATTAGTAAACTGTCAAACAAATAATTGAAAATACACTTTTCTTTGACAGTTAATAGAATTAATGTAATTTATGATCATATAAACAGATACAATGTTGTATAAATTGCAAATTATGTATACAAAATTAAAATAATTTTATAACCTTTCTTATAATTCAATAAAAAATATTGAAGTATTATTTAGGATTTATTTAATACATTAGAGTGGCAGTAAACCATTGGATAAAACAATTTCTTTCCGGTAGATGAATAGATTGAGAGCTGCCATTAATTAGAGAATAATATGATGTCATTTAATTTTTAGAATTACCTTTTATAAAATAACTTATTTAATTAATCGTCAACTGCAGCGTCATCTTCTGATGAAAAATTTAGGTACTGCTAACGCTAACTTTGCAATGTTTGTTTGTATACATTCTAAGTTATTATATATTAAATTTAAGTTTATATTATTTAAAAAAGTTAATCTTTTTTGCTTAAATTCATTATTGCTCCATTATTGTTATTGCTTAAATTCATTGAAAGACAGCTGATTATGTTAACAAACAGATTGCAGCGCCATTCCTATATATCAGTGCGGTGAACATGTCAGTTATATTCTTATTATGATACAGATAATATTCGGATTGTTCGTTGTATTTCTGACTAGTACATTTTCACAGCCATATTACTAATTACTATCAACATATTTATAACAAAATTTTCCAGTATATTATTCAAGTTTACTGCTTTTTAAACTTTCTTATCTCTAAAACCATGAAGTATGCAAATACATTTACAAAATATCCGAATATTTTTTAAATGTCATGATTTAATATTTCCTATTTTAATCGTATCAATAATTAATATCCATTACCTCATTGATAAATATTTTTATCTACTATCATGTTATGATATTCCGGAAGACTTATTTTTGTATGCGCCCTATTTGATTGCATAAAACCATTCAGATTTCAAATAGAAAATGACAGAATGCAATATTAATTAGCGAATATATTCATGCAGTAAAAAGTTGATTTCAAAAGTTACATTTGATAAAATGTACAGATATGCCAATTTAAAAGATTATTGCTTCTTTGAGTGAAATATAATTATGTAGATGGACACACTAATTCTATATAATAATTGAGCATATTTTACTGATTGTGTTTTGTATATTTAAAATGTTCAATAATTATTTAAAATAACGATTTTAACATATATTCTAAAATAATTGGATGTATCCATACATAGATTAAAGACCTCTGGTGTTTCAAGAGGTGCTGTCTCAAAAGTAATGACTTACTCTGAAAGAGAATGAAAAACGTCTTCACCGGTGTTCAGGTGACGCCAAAATCAAAGTTGTCTGAGAGAATTGTGGTTTTCAATTATAATTTTTTATAACTACCATTATAAATTTTTCCCATTTTATTCACTGTCTTTCAGTAAGTAAAATCAAGGAGTTAGCTCAAAGAATGATCTTTGCGCAATGATCAAAATAATCACCCTCACTCTTTGCTTACCTGTTCTTAAACTATGTACATCAGTTCAAAAATGTTTTTACTTGTCAATAGTACAATAAGAGGCGGTGAAAAAGAGACCAACCTACAGTTTTTTCCTCTATTGGCTAACGATTTACAAGTATTTGAAAAAGCGGAAACATTTTTGTGGCCCATACTGTATAGATAAATAATGTGCTAAACATGACAAAAAGTATCAAAAGTACGTTATTTGCAATCGTGTGCAATGTGCATATATTGCAGATCTGTATTTTAAATACATTCGGTGCTAATTTTCAATTTTTATCTAGCAACTTATGGATGAAAATTAAGATATTATAATTAAGTTTCTCCAAAAATTGATGAATGGGTATTGTAGAGATTTTTTCCAATGTTTTGACTGTTTTTCTTAACGGTTCATACTGAGCAAAAGATCTATCTACCACTTAGACCTCTTTACTCACAATTAATTACACTTACTCAAACTATAATTCTTTTTTTTCGTGATTGATGCATTACGATAGGCTCTAGACTCACTAATGTTAGATCAATCTTTTATCCGATTAGCCCTTCAAGTTATCCTCAGTATAACCTTGAGAAAAAGAGAATTGATTTACTCTTCGCAATAGAGATTCCCAAACATAATTCTTGGCGAGTTTATCTTTTCAAAGGCGCTGCCAGACTTTATCTTCTGAAATATCACCGCCAGAAAAATGGCTGTGTTATTTCATGTAGAATTTACGCGAGGGAAAGACCTTTGTTAGAATGGAAACGCGATATAGAAATATAGTCGCAATATATAATTAGTTTATAAATAGCATTGGTTTCGCTAAGTTCATTGACTATAGGTTATGTGCACATTGTGCTGTTTAATTTGTTAACTTATACCATATGATAAATATTAGTATACAAACATAAAATATTGTCAGGATAATTTGAAATATATGTATTTGATCAAATATATACGAGAAAAATAATAAACACCGACTGTTCAGTGTTCATACTATTTCCAGATCTTTTGAACAGGTTTGTGACTAACCCTGAACATTCTTGACGATATCCTTGGTGCTATACGCTAGGGATCTGGTGGCTGCAAATTGGTCACAATTAACTTTATCAGCCTAACTTCTGAATTACCAAAAATAAAAACTTGAAAACTAAGGTTAGCATTATTAAGTATAAGACAGCACAATAATTGAAATATTAAATGCATATAAAATACCATCAGGTCAATATGTTAGGTCGTGAAGTATCGGTTATTAATTTACGATCGCTGAATGTTGTGAAGTTTACCTGGTTTGATAAAGTTATTTTACACCAACCCATACATGTAATTGAGATTAACGTATGAGTCGGCACTCATTATAGGTAGTTTAAGTTCTCTATTTTAAAGTCTATTTCCTAAACTCTGTAAAGTGGCTGAAGTTAGGCACTGTCGGTCCAAAGATCAGAGAATGAGCTTTGTCAATTTGAGAACTTGAGCCTCTTGGGCTTCGGAGGCAATTAAAGCACCTCCAAATTGTAGTCTTTGCCCTTTCTACTTATCTTGAAGATATATATTTATATATATTGACTATGATCTTATGTAATATCACTATGTAAATGATTATTATATGCATACCAAATTTTCTAAATGTATCGTATATAACCTAAAGCGAAGTATTGGCAGACTTTACTTTTTTACTCTAGTTTTTCGACGGTTTCTGTAAAATACAACAGACTTCTAAAGTTCATTGGTTAGGGAATTGATTCCCCCCAAGCAATTAATAGAGTTAATCCTTCGTTGTTAATTACAAAGAAGATGGAAAGGGAGATATTGGAGCATCATCAATACACACATACTGCAGAACTATAAAATATTTCCTTCCAACGGATTTAATATTTTGTTTAAATAAGTGTGAAGATATTTTTAATTAATATTTTGAGTAATTAGTTGTCATATGAGAAACATATATGGTCAATTAAGGTATAAGTATAAAATTTTGTAAGTGATAATTGCCAGTATAGAGTTCATATTGTTTGCATTGATTTTATTTTATTTTATAAGTGAACTACAACAACAGTTTTATGGTAGTGAAATATACCATTTATAATTCTGTGACAAGTTATTTATTCCTTATATTGCAAGATATTGCATTGCTTCAATGCGTTCAACCAATTTACTCAAATTATAACATTGGATAGAATTATGATTCAATAGCTTTTGAAATTCAAAAACCTATATGCGAATATACATTTTTGTCTTTGTAAGTTCAATTTAGTTCGTAATGTCACCAAAGAATGTAAAAACTTTCCCATAGATTTATTTTTGTTTATTTATCATACAGAACAATTTCTTTTTCCGATGGTTCACTGTATTTTTTTTTTTCAGAATGAATAGATCAGAAACTGAGTTCTGATAAATGAAACGAGCGTTTTTGGAGCGTTTTCAACACTCCAAATGCGTCGTGTAACATGGATACATATGAAATGGGTTTAACAATAATTTCCTCAGAGTCAAAAACGCTGTGAAAAAACGATCATGTGACATTGCACGTAAACCATATTTCATTGAGAAATACCATTTTTAGCACAAGTTTTTAAAATAAAAAAGTTTTTTTCCTATTCTTGATTTTGAACCCACTATCAATAGATATGGAGCTCTAAATTATTTTCGAATATGCAACAATTAAGTTCTATTAGATTAATGTTGTAGCATAAATATTTAGAGCAAATAATGGTATAGTTTAGTTGTGTTCTGTTTCCAATAATACAAAGCTGCATGTGGCCAGTTTGCAACTATCGATATTTATGAAATATTACCCTGTGAATATTGCGTCATAAATAGTGCAATAACCACGCTACGAATCTGAAAAGTAAATCGGCTTACTCATTTAGTTGAAATACTTTCCATAACTTCTGTACTTATTGTTCAATATAAAAGGTAATTCAAACTGCAATATTATCAATATTGAACATACAGTAAACGCTTATAGTGAATTATGTAAATGTATAAATTACTAATATAAATTTTATTTCCAATCCAACGGACGTTTTTATTATATTTTCTCCGCGTGCAAAAATTGTTAGGAAAGTATCGTCAGATAGGAGCATCTTTTAGGAATTTTAAAGAGCATTCTTGTCAGCTGTTAAATGTTTAGACTTGAACATTTCGTTCTCGTAAATTGAGATATTTCGTATTTATGACTTTGGAAGTTATTTTAGATATTTTATCGTTCAGTAAATTGTTATTGATATTTATCAAAGGAGTTTATTCATCTGGATAGTTTATCGTCCTCCATAATTTCTATAATTCCATTTATAATCATAAGGTATATTACATACATGTTGTATATTATTATTTCAGTATATTAAGTAAGATTTAAATATTGGTCTGATAAATATGCGATATATGTATTTACTTTGATATAAATATTCAACATGTCCGATCCTTATCTTTATATAGGGAATAAGATTCCACCTCTTTGTGATCACAAATATCAAAAGATTTTGGAATTTGTGAAGATAGGAACATTAAATTAAAAAAAATATTTATACATATTTCTAGTTCTCTTTAGAAGTTAAGTGTTACCGATATTCCAATCCCATTTTTTTTTAAATCACGTGCCATCTGTTAAACGAGTCATTAGTTAGTACTCGTTGCTACTCTTCAGTAAACTAAAAATAAGCAAACGAATATTTTCTCGTATTTAGCAAAACTAATTTGGTTCCAAATACCCTCGGAACATTTGCAATTTTTCACAGGACTGAAATATATTCTCTATGGTGAGAAATGCTCAAGAAACAATATAACTAATTATATAGATCTTTCGTGTTATAAATACTATTAAAGAGTTCATTAATATATGAAAGTTGAAGGTATCTTAGGGTGTTTTTTTCTCTTCAACGTTGATATTTCAATAACTCTCTTCATGATATGTAAATCTTGTTGAATCTTTTTAATCCAACGATATATTATAGGCTAAAGTGTGTATAGGAATTTTCAAAAATTCACATTTGGGAGTTACAAAAAACTCACGTATGTGATGAAAGGGTTTCTTCTCTAATAATTCCTTTTCTCATGTAGAATTAGAGTTTGATTAACTGAAAACTACGGAGAGTTAAGGATCTAAGTGTTTCTTCAACCTGTAATCCTAGATTGATAGATCCTTTACTCTATTTGATCTTCTTATAGTATTGAAAAAGGATTTAATTCAAGTTTTCGGAGTTATATATATCAACCAATCTCATTTATTTGGCAATAATATTTAGGTATAAAGTATATCATCTATGTATTTTTCGAAAATAGACACTGAGTTTCGTGACAGCAATTATTTTCAAGTTAACAAATTTATTTCTTAATAAGATATAAGATCTTGTATCTAGTTATATTACATATATTTAGTCCAACATGTAACTCCAAATTAATTTTCTCCACCAGTGGAAAATTAGAGAGGAAGTGTCAAGAAAATAGCGGCAAGAAAGTAATTAACTTGTTAGCCTTTCATTTTTTAATCTTTGAGAGAGATCGGCTGAAGTCTAATAACAATCTAACACTGACAACCTTAGAGTAATTCTCTGCATTTTAAATGAGGCTTTCGTTGGAACGGCATTAATTTGTAATAATTCAATTATAGAAAAAGCTACATATTAGTATGCTCAGATTGTACAAAATTAACCCAATCATGAAACTATTACCCATTATTGAGATAAAACAATAAATTGCCTATTCACTGTGCAGTGTGCATTATACTATCATGAACGAACACGATAAAATCAACATAAACGTATACCATAAATTAACTATTGGTGCGTATGAATCTTTTTGAAAATGAAGAGATAGAAAAGATAATAACTGGATTTCGTGCATGCCTGAAAAAAAAACTTGAGTATTCAGTCAGCAACTCTAAATTGAATTATGAAATGGTATACACATGGAATTGTTTGTAGGGAAGCTTAATATTCACTTATACTCACAATAAAAAAACTTTGATCGATGTTCGTGAAATATTTAGAATTTGCAACCCAACATCAATGATTATTAAACTGCTATTACTTACCTAATTCTCTGGCAATTTCACTTGATCGAATTGATTGCATATTATTTAATAATACTTTTTACTTATAAATGAAAATTGTTAAAATGAATGAGTTGTGTTTATGACATGGAGAATAAAATGTAAATTTAATAACTATTTAACATACATACACTGCTGATCAATAATATAAGACCGTTTGAAAATTGGATAAAAAAACTAACATTTTGTAGATAGGGTTGTGAATTTTTAAATATAGGTTGCTGATAACAATCTACATAAATGTTCCAAATAAAAAACAATTGCACCATCAACTTTTTCTTAAATCTGCATTTTTTTGAAATAAGGCGTTTGACACTTGATCATAAACATAAGACCACATAATTTAAATTAGAATAAATACCAAATAACAAAGAAAATGTAAACAAAATTGGCTTTAATAGTGAGTTCTGCCTCCATTGCTTCTGATTTCTTCAAAAATTTTATGTGGCATACTGGAAATGAGGGTTTCTAGCAGTGTAAGGGGAACGTTGCTCCAACTCGTGAAAATGGACTCTCGAAGCTCATCCACAGTGGCATACTGCTTTCCATTTTTGTAAACATCCCTTGCCATCCACCCCCAGAGTTCTTCTATAGGATTCAAGTCCGGGGAGCATGCGGGATGCTTCAAAACCCGGACACAACTCTCCTCTAAAAAGCTCATTGTCCTGCGTGCTCTATGAATTGCAGCATTATCCTGCTGGAATACCCACCCATCTCCACACTACCGTTGTCCTTCGGTCACCAGATTAGCATTTTGGAGCATTGTGATGTAGCCAGCTGCAGTTTGACGACCATGAACAATCTGCAACTCCATCGTTCCTATGGATGAAAATGCTCCCCACACCATTACGGAGCCTCCACCGCTGTGCCGTAAAGAGTAGATCTCAGGAGGCATTTCTTTGTCATGCCAGTACCTCTGGAAGCCATCTGGACCATCAAGATTAAACTTCTTTTCGTCTGAGATGAGGACTTGCATCCATTTTCCAATGTCCCACGTTTGGTAATCCTGACTGAATCTCAAACGGTCATGCTTGTGGCGTGGTAAGAGCCGAGGCACCTGCAGACGCTTTTTGTTCACCATTCTATTGATTCGTAACTGTCGTCTAATGGTTATTGGGCTACAATCTGCACATGTAGCCTCCTTAATTTCCCTAGAAGTTAGTCCTCTGTCCTTCTTCACTACACGTTTGATCCTCCTATTCAGCGCAGAGGAAATTTTTCTTGGTCTACCTGTAGATTTTGCCTTTCCATAGTTTTGGGAATCCTTTAAGAAGTTGCAAACTGCAGTTTTGCTTTGATTCAACTTGTCAGCGATCGCCCGTTGTGACAAACCCAGTTGGTGGAAATCTAGGATTCTATCACGCTCAACTTCACTTAGTTTAGACGCTTTTGGCATTGTGACACCTTTATGCTATGGCTGCTAATTTTAAAATGAGTGAAAAACTATGAAATTACCCTAATTTCAGCTTTTTTGCACCATGGTCTTATGTTTATGATCAAGTGTTAAACGCCTTATTTCATAAAAATGCAGATTTAAGGAAATGTTGATGGTGCAATTGTTTTTTATTTGGAACATTTATGTAGATTATTTGATATCAGCAACCTACATATATTTAAAAATTCACAACCCTATCTACGAAATGTTAGTTTTTTATCCAATTTTCAAACGGTCTAATATTATTAACATTCACTTAATTTATTGTACTGAGTGACACAAAAAAAGAGGGATGAAAGTAAACGCTTATAACTCAAAAAGTAGTACACTTAGAAAAAAAAAAATATATATATAATTTATAAAAACAGTAAACTGAAGAAAATATTGCCACAGTTAGTGCAAGGATTCAAGAATCGTCACAAAGTGCAAGAAAGATGGAAGCAGAACTGGAAATTAATAGAGAAATCATTCGACAACTTTTAAAGAATGATCTTCATTTGAATAAAACGTACAGCTTTCAAATAATGGTAAAGAAGATTGAAATTTTGTCAAAGGACTAGGTGCCTTAGTTCTAACCGAATTTATGGCTAATATTTTTTTTCAAGATCCTCACGGACATTCAAGCACAGTACACACTAACACCTTCTACGTATATTGATATGTTAAACATCATGTTGACTGGCGACATTCACCCTGACCGTTGGTGTCAACAAGACGGAGCAACAGATCACAACTCATTGAGAGCACAAAATTGGCTAACAAATTGATTTGAAACCCACATCATCCCTCAACGTATGGATTTCCCTTAGCCAATCATTTAATATTTTGAGGGTATGTAAAGGAGAATATTTACTGAACAAAGTCAGATACTATTGAAAACATGAAGAATATTGTCAAGTATCCAAGAAGTTATTTCATCAAGGAATCATGAAACCCTTGGTGTGACTATAGCGAATTTTGAGAAACATATAAATTTGCGTATTGAGCAGCTGGGAGGGGGGCATTTAGAGCATTTGTTATAAACTAAATAAATCTTGAAGATATATTCTATCATGTGGTTTTTTTTTCTTCTTTCTAAGTGTACTACTTTTTGAGTTATTACCGTTTACTTTCATCCCTCTTTTTTTGTGTCACACTGTATAATTTGAAATTATATTATTGCGAGATATATAATTATCTCGTATTCACAAATCAGTACACAGGGTTTAATGTTTGCTTCGGAACCAAAGGCTATATTGCTGACGTCAATAGGAAATTAAAAACAAGAGACTATAAACGTAACTGAACATGTTTTTAAAATTTATGTAACTTTGAAAATAAGTTAAAAATAGAAGTTATAAAATCTTTATGTTTACTTAACTTTGGTTTACTGAGTGTTTAATAAAGTAGATTTGTTGAAATATTATATTTCTTTGAATATTATTTAAGTATTCCAATATCTATGTAGTTATTACTGTAAAATGAATGTCCCCTTAACCCAGTTGAATTTTAAGGCCGATTTATAGCCGATTTTTGGAAGAGTACCTAAACCTGTATCGGCGTATTGACGATGAATATTTGATAAATATTCGAAGAAGTGTCCGTTTTATCCAAGATTTTTCGTATAAAATAAGGCAGGATGAAGAAGCACATGCATAACCATTTGTAACCGTCTTTAAATCAACGATGATTCAAGTTCGATTTTAAGCCGTTTCATGGAAGATTCACACGAAAACAATTTACATATTCACCTCAATATTATTGGCGATTCAAGCATGAATTTAAGCAGATTAATTCAATTTATAGGGTTAACTAAAATAAAAATTATCATTTGAAAGGTATTTACGATTTCGTTTTATTTTTTATCTAATATCATGTAGAGTACACACGTACGTTTGGCTTTATATCGATTAGTTTAATGTTACATATTTTTATATACATATTAAATGGAAAAACGGAGAAAAAAATGAAGTGGTGTGGCCGGGACTCGTTCCTGCGACTGTAGTCTCATGGAGAATTAAAGTCAACGACATATCCTTTGAGCCATCTTGGACATAGCAGAAGTAGGATTTAATTGGAATTTATTCAATATGATAACCCGCGTGTTTTTAAAATTCTTATGAAAGAATATTTATTTATTTACTTTTGTATCTTTTCTATTCTATTCTAAATGATGAAAAATATGTATAGTATTATATATATATATACTGTAATTACAATTTTTGAATCACGGACACCTTTAAATGTATATGATAACTCATACAATTCACTGAAGATCATCGAAGAAATGTCTGCTATTATTCTGCGAAGATAAGTCTGTCGTTACTCAGCGCTCTTTATCGAAGACGTGTCTGCTATAATTCATTCCTGGAATAATTAGGGGACGATGTGTCTATCATAACACGTCGATGATCATCGAAGAGCCTGCTGTAATTTGGGGAAGATGAGTCTTCAATAACTCGCCGAAGATACATCTACGAGCTGCCTGGTGTAATTCAGGGAAGATGAGTCTTCCATAACTCGCCGAAGTTACACCTATGAGCTGATTGCTGTAATTCAGGGAAGATGAGGCTTCCATAACTCGCCGAAGATACACTTATGAGCTGCCTGTTGTAATTCAGGGAAGATGAGGCTTCCATAACTCGCCGAAGATAAACCTATGAGCTGCCTGCTGTAATTCAGGGAAGATGAGGCTTCCATAACTCGCCGAAGATACACCTACGAGCTGCTTGCTGTAATTCAGGGAAGATTAGGCTTCCATAACTCGCCGAAGATACACCTATGAGCTGCCTGCTGTAATTCAGGGAAGATGAGGCTTCCTAAACTCGTCGAAGATACACCTATGAGCTACCTGCTGTAATTCAGGGAAGATGAGGCTTCCATAACTCGCCGAAGATACACATACGAGCTGCCTGCTGTAATTCAGTGAAGATGAGTCTTCCATAACTCGTCGAAGATACATCTATGACCTGCCTGCTGTCATTCAGAGAAGACGAGTCTTCCATAACTCACCGAAGATACATCTATGAGCTGCCTGCTGTAATCCGGGGAAGTTGAGTCTTCCATAACTCGCCGAAGATTCATCGAAGAAATCTCCTTTTCAATTCGAGGAAGTAGAATCAACCATGATTCGTAGAAGATCATTCGATAATCCTGTACAGTCAATCGCCGATGGGAATTTATCGGCAATTTATCGGTGTTTCGTCTACGTTTTATTATCTCTGCCATAAATGCTCTTAAATCATCGAAGACACTCTCTTAAATTTAATCTGAGAGCCTCTTAGAGAAGGACTAACGCCGTTTTTTATAAATTAAAATGTGTTTAGAACTAAAGAATATTTCAGAAAGTCAAAAATATAAATGTTTTGCCAATAAGTGACTGGCAGTTTTCCGCCTGGTAGTTTTCCGGTCACCATATACAGGGTGGCCCAGAAGTAACTGACTCTTTTAATTTGCTAATAAAAAGAAAACTATGAACGCTACACAGTTGAAACTTGTTTTATTGTAAAGAATAGCATTTGTATGTTTTTTTTATAATTATGGTATCCTATATTCAGTTAGCTAATAAATAGAAGAAATTTTGTTTCATTTCATAACCTCAAATTTTCATAATGGTTCGCTAAAGCAAAGAAGTAAGAATCAGAATTCTGCAATCCTACATTAAGACGACGTCAATAACAGAAGTGCGGCTTGACTACAGAATCCATTTTCAAGCAAGGATCAGTCCTTATAAAAACATAATTAAATCTCTCTATAGAAATTTGTGGACTCTGGAAGTGTAATGACAAACTAAGATTCGGAAGATTGAAAACAGCGCAAACTGAAGATTTAATTGACAGAGTTTCTGTAAGCGTTGTAAATAATCCTAAAACTTCCGCCATAAACGTTAATCCCAATTATCTATTTCTCGAACGACATTACAACGCATTCTGAAAAAGGAATTGAAATTATATCCATACAATATTGAACTGATTCAAAGAATATTGCCTACTGATCATCATCATCGTCTTAATTTTCTTCGTTTGTGCGAAGATGCCTCTTTCATCGACACCATCATCTTCTCTAATGAAGCTCACTTCAACTTATCTGAACATGTAAATAGACATAATTCCAGAATTCGGAGCGATAAAAATCCACAAGAAATCCAAGAACGACCACTGCATTCTCTCCGTGTGACTGTGTGGTGTGGAGTAACTGCCTCAACTGTTGTTGGTCCTTACTTTTTCGAAAGTGATGACGTAACTGAAACAGTCACTGATGAAAGGTACCGGAAGCTGATAAGAGAATTTCTTATTCAAGAACTCGAGAAACAGAATTTACATAATTGTGTTTGGTTTCAACAGGATGGAGCCCCAGCCCATGCGGCAAGAGAAACTCTAACATTGTTAAGAATTTTTTTTCCAAATCTTTTAATATCATGATTTGTAAACATCCAGTGTCCCCCTCGTTCTCCAGATTAGACCCCATACGACTTCTTCTTGAGGGGCTATCTCAAGTCACGAGTTAATGAAACAAAAATTTACAAGAAATTAAAAACAACGTTTCTTCTGAAATAGATCAACTCTCGTCAGATACACTAAGTAGCGTTATGGAAGCAACAAGGGAAAGAGCCATAATTTGTCAAAACAACCGTGGTGGCCATCTAAAGGATGTTATGTTCAAATCATAGTGTTAATAAACTATAAACAGGTTATTCTTTATAATAAAAAAGTTTTCAATTTTCTAGCATTCATAGTTTTCTTTTTATAAACAAGTTAAAAGGGTCAGTTACTTCTGGGCCACCCTGTATAACATATTGAAGAAAGTTTGCTAATTTATCATTGACTATTCAAACTTAGATGATCCAAATAATTCAAGATAACAGAAAATCAAATTATTTGCAAAATTATATCCCTTGTTGTAAATTAATGTGTTCTTATATAAATCTGAAATAGCACTATACTTCAACTTTATTATAACTAGAATTAAGAGGATACAGTAGATCATAATTTTTCATTTAATTAATATTTATTTAAAAGAAAACTTTTCGACGTTTCCGACCACGGTTTCAGATCTAGGACATTTCGTACACGGACATTTCGTCTATTTGACATTTCATCCAAGGAGATTTCATCCACGGATATTTTCCCCACGAAAATGTTAATATTATTATTTCAGTAATTATATTATTCAGTAGAGTATACATTTTGTCAATATCGAAACAGGTCTCGGGGGCGGCATCCCTCCTCAATCCACCCTCAACATGAAAAATATTTAATTCAAAAACAAATAATTATTAATAATTGTTTAATAGCAAAAGAATAATATGCATTTATTATTTATCTCTATATTTTCATTTAAGAAGCTTGATTATAACTATTAGGATGGCAACTTTCCGGGTGGTAATCATTATTGCCCGGTCATGTCTAACCTTATATAATATGTTGGTTACAGATTAATTACATACATATATCTAAATAACATAAATTTCTAATTACCTTCAACAAAGGCTGTGTCCACTTTTATAATGCAAATATATACAAATAATGTAAAATAGAAAAGTTTATTAATTTTGCGATATAAAGTAAGGCATTTCGTGGATGAATAATTGCATGTGGTTGAAATGTTGGCCACGGTTTTAACTACTTATAGTCATCTTCAGGATGCAGTGATCGAAGAGGCAATAAAATCAGCAACAGATCAGCATCACAAATGAGATGCCACGCAGAAAATGATGGCTCTCCCATCTCACTGGACCAATTCACCATTCTCAACTAAAGCAATAGATCAATAGCTTTACGCATTTATAAATCACCATGTATACATAAATTAAAACTTGATTTAGATTCCATGCATACAGCCTTTCCAATTTAAATAATTAGTAGATAAAACAAATAATATGACAACACATTTTCTATTTCCATTTTTTAATATGTTATTTTTTTATATTCAACCTTTCATTCTTCATCAAACCCTTTTTAGGCAATAGGAATTATTTCCTAACTATGGTAGCATTAAATTGCATTTAAACATTCGTTCCTTTCCTGTTTTAATCTCGTACAATAATAATATTTTTTTTAGAATTTGAGAGGTTTATTTAATAGTAGAAATTGATTTTTTTTGCATTTTGTTTAACATACAGCAAATTAGACTATTTTATATTTCCGATCGTGAAGATGGCTACATAATCATAATATGTAATCGAAATGTTTTTTAAAAATAAATATCTTAAAAATTGTAATAATGATTAAATTTATCCTCTCAAATATATTTAAACTAAAGTAATATGTTCATAATAAATAAAGGGAGGCGTACGTTGCTGTTACATTCAATTATAATTAAAATATACCTGTTTTTTCTAATCAAGAATTATTATAATGAATTATTTCACATAAAAATCCCACACGTTACGAAAGAGTATACAAGTTTTTTACCATCACGCATTCTTACACTAGTTTTTTTTTATAATTCAACTATTTGAACTGATAAGACTGATAAGTCAACTGATAAGTCAACTAATAGGAAAGGTAGACGAGATACTAATTTAAAATTACAAATTTTAAATTAATATTACAGCGGGGAAATAATTTTCAACTAACCATTATAATAATTTATGGCGACATTTACTATTTCATATTGGAAGGAATCCATCAAATATATTTATTTTATTTAACAATAAATTAATTTCGCCTGATATAAGCTCTAGTATATATATTATTGGTATAAGGAGCATACCAAAGAGTATTTCTTTAGATAACACTGAAGCTGACAATGTAATTCGTCTCTTCTTGTTATCATGTTTTGTGCCTTCTGTCAACATAGTCTTTCTCATTCTGGAGGGCCCTAATCTCGCTGGACGTTTACGATCTCCTGAATTGTGTTGATGTCCCGAGTAATCACTGATCTTTTGGAATTCTGGCGCGATATTTCAGTTTGCGCTCATATGAGCCAAAAATTCCGAATTTATTCAGGTGCAGTAGAGATCAGATAGATTGCCTTTGTAATCTAACTATTTTATCACAATAAAGATAATGTACAGAAATAATGTTACTTCGATTATTATTGAATTAACTGTTTATCTTAGTATGTAAATTATACAAAATAGATATGAACAATGAATAATGGTTGTAAAAAGATATTAATAAACTAGGAAACGAGGAATCCCATTATCACAGATGAGGAAGGAGAGGAACTTTTGAAATTTTCTTGTTAATTGAAATAAAGTAAAAACGTCCGTTAAAAACGAAATAATTAATAAATTTTTGTTTAATTATAACAGTTAGAGAATAGAACTTCTTTTACTTCAAACAATAGAGGCGAATTAACTGAATCTTAATTGAAAAGAATTCATAATGAAAAACACTCCTTCTATTATATAACTAAAAACAAGAAGTTTTAGAATTGAGGCAGCAAAAAGTTTGGGTCACAAAAATCATTCAAAATCAACAGTTCATTTAATAAATCGTATATCATCATGAAGTTAATCTTCTAATCATCTTTTTTCAGGTATTCATACCTCAAATTCATACTTTATATCATTGCTTTAGTTCTACAATTATTTAATTATCACTTATTAAGCTACATATAGAATGTGAAACTAATTCATCGATTACAAATAAGTTGATAATGAATCGTTCAACTGTTTTTGAAAATTGGTCTGAAGTACAAGAAGACTGGTTTAATCTCTGATTATTAATATATTTGCGTCAAAACACACATAGACTAATCGTAAAGTAGTTACGTAAGTTGTTTTTGCAAAACTTTAACCCTAAGGAGTTTGACGTGTGTTTTCCAGGCACATCCTTTTCAAATTACTTTAAATTTTTCATGACATTCTTTTAAATTTACAGGCCTTTCTTGACTTTGTTATACCAAATATATTTTTATATTTAAAAGTAAAAATATATTTACTCATCAGCATAAACCATGTAAATTAATAAATTAATTGTACTGTGTTGACGTGTGACAATATTGAAATACAGTTTTGTTAGCCTAATTATGTGCTTTGATTTTCAATTAATGATTTTCAAAACTAATCACAAAATTCATGAGAAAAAATCCTTTTATAAACAAATCATATACAATTGAAGTTATGTGCTACATACGAAAATGAAGAAGTTACCCATGTATGGCAGCTGTATTAAAGTATTAAGCCCATGGTACAATTTCCTGGACTTACAAAAGAAACAGCCTCATAAAAGTTCCTTATTCCCAGATACATATCCACCCAACATTAAATCATCTTATGAGACACTAATGATGATCGCGTGCAGATAAATTCCCTTGTCTCTTTCTTTCTTCCAAGTCCACGTAATCGAGTTCAGATTTCAGTCTTCCCAGGAGACTTCCTGATGAACCAAATATGTGGTTCAAATGGACACGGAAAGGGGAAGGTTATGATTCATGTGATGAATATCGTGTGAGTAGATTGGACACCGGTATATTTACCTGACATTCTTTTAATTGGATTGTGTATGAAGGTTTGAATGATTCGTCTTACTTTGTATTGGTGTTATCAATTCGGATGAACCTTCTTTTTAGTTGCTAGATGAGATTTTAGGTGTGCCTGCTGGCGAATCGATTTTGAAATTTAATTTGTGACAAGCTATTGTTTTTTTATTACATATGGGATTCATGCCACGAATAATATTATGAAGTATGTCTGGCTACAACAGCAAATGGTTCTTGTGATCCAGATAGAGAATAACTACAGCAATGAGCATCTTCTTAGGCGAGGAGGAGACTTTTAAAAGGGCCGGACCCGCCCAGATAGAAAAAGATTTTGCGCTTCACTCGTAGTTCTTGAATAAAATAATGTATATAGTAAACATTTCACTTATCTAAGATGTTCCAGTCTCATACATAGTTATTCTAATAATTTATTAGAGGGTGGAAGATTTAGACTACGTTTATTTTGTATATATGTAAAGATTAATGAGTTTTCTATTCTATCAAAATTATTTATTAATTAATCACAAAAAATACACCATCTAACTGTCTACTATTTAAATAGTTATATTGTATAATGTCCTATTGTATTTCGTATAAATAAAATATTATATTGCGAAAAGTAATACACATAATATTTCTAATATCATCTTTAATCATTATTATTATTAATTTTCTACCTGTGAAAAATGTTGAGGCTGAACTGCAGAATATTTCCTTTTCGTTCAATTTTTGAATGCAACCATA